>JAESUZ010001380.1:600000-942500 GCA_017311185.1 Proteles cristata cristata
GGTTGCAAGTAATTGTCTGAGACTTACGTGATTCCTTCACACCCGCGCAGAACCCTGGGAATCTCATGGGGAAATAGGACTTTATCTCCAAGACAAACTTTGAAGTTTAAAAATAAAAGCAGGCCCACCATTTCCTAGAGCTGGTGTTGAGATTGTACAGGACGGGCTATTTCTGTACAAGTAAACAAGCGTCTAACAGGCTAACGAGTTGATTGCCATTTCAGATGGCTGTAACCTCTTCCTCCGAGGCTGGCCCAGGTGAAGGGTCACTTATTTCTGGCTAACATGGTCACATCAAAGGAGAAATTTTAAAAATCATCTTTCTTGGGGGAAAAAGCCATTATTTTCAGACACAGTGGGAGATGAGACATCCTGATGATTCTCTGGGCTGCTTTGGGGTTTAGAAAACAACAAAGAAACAGCCAACTGGTGAGGAGTTGTGTGCCTATCATTGCTCACCGTGGCAGGCAATTATTCACAGAAAAAAGCCCAATGCTATTTCTTCCTCCAAAGTCCCAGGGGACAACCCACTGAAAGCGAGGATGAGAGAGGAGCTGTGAGCAGTGAGTCATGACACCTTAGCTCGTTTTTACTCGCTTCCCTTCCGCCGTGGTTACTCAGTCTTGGGTTTTCTTCTCTTCTTGAATGCACCTTAGTGCGTCCCAGCAGGATGCAGGGAGTCTGAGATGCATGCCTCTTGGCCCTGTGATACTTCTCATGGCCCAGGCCTGTATTTCTTTTGTCCATATCGACACTGGTGGTGGCCCCTAGTGCCCGAACCATCCCTAGCATCACCAGGATGTGAGGGAAGCCATAGGCCCAGCATGCACACTCTGCCCTTTCAAGAGACAGACACCAGGATTCATCTGTCGTCTTTCTGGAGGACGGGACTGCCAGGATGCCATGTCAGCGAGCCCGCGTGGCCCCAGCTGGCTGTGCATCTACGTCTGTGGCTGTCTTAGTGATCCAATGTTGTCAGCTCCCCTCCTCTGCTGGAGGCCCGTGGCTGGCCTGGCAGGCTCTGTCTGAGGCTGTCGCTGCTAGAAAGCTGTGTTCGCTGGCGTGTTCTACAAAGTGGACCAGACCGCTGGGAGACAGACTTAGGATGGCCTGCAATCTTGCCAAAGGCTGCAGAAGACCCTTCCCTCTGCTCCAGTGCCTGCCACCACCCTGCGATTCTCCCCAGCGCACACATGAGAAAACTGAGGTTTCCTGAGGGTCAAGAAAATGACCAAGTTCTAATAGTTTGGAGTAGCAGATTCCAAACAAAAAGCTAAGCTTCTCTTTTTTTAATGTTTGTTTATTTTTGAGAGAGAGAGAGCGAGAGTGAGAAGGAGTCACAGAATCTGAAGCAGGCTCCAGGCTCTGAGCTGTCAGCACAGAGCCAGTCGCGGGGCTCGAACCCACAGACCACAAGATCATGACCTGAGCCAAAGTCAGATGCTTAACCGACCAAGCCACCCAGGTACCCCTAAAAGCTAAGCTTTTAAATACTAAATGCTGTGCTGTTGTATCACTCACCTCTAGTAGCTCATTGATAATTTCCTGTTGGTGGGTCAGACCAGCAGTCTAGAAATCCTGCCTCAGTAATATGGAAGGGGAACACAGTATGGCCATTCTCTCATGAACAGAGTAACATATCCCTCTCCAGGGCACTCCTGGCCTCTCCCTGGACTAACCCACTGTATTTGCAATGAATTCTCTCACCCCGTCATTTCCTTCCCCCAAAGAGGGACTTTGTAGGGGTGTGCTGGGGCTTGAGGACGTCGGTGAGTCAGGGTAAGACTAAGTGCCTCTCTGGGTCTGTGGAGAATAGCACATTGTGGGCTCTGGCTGCACCCAGGGACAGTTCCTGTGTTATTTGTCTGCAAGGAAAGGGCTCCTATCTCTGTGTACACCGAGCAGGCGACAGCAAATGTTCTTGTTCCCATCGCCGATATCTCTGGCCTGGAGAGCCAGGAGGAAAATAATGATTAACTTTGCCCCAGCTTTCCTTTCACTGGATGCTTTGGCAAAAATGCTCTCAATTTGCTTTTGTTCCACTTGAGGAAATCATATCAGGCAGGAAGATTTCATCAGGACAAATGGATCAAGTCCTGGTTCCAGGAGATCCAAGCCTCCCCCTCCGGCCCCTCCGGCCTCCTCCCAGAGATCGTCAGCCAGCCCGGGAGCTCCTCTTCCTCCCAGAGTGGGGTCCTAGGCAGCAGTTACAAGGCCAGCTTTGCTCTGGAGCCCCGGAGAGGCAGCTGACTACAAAAATGTTCCTCCACGGACCAGGCCTGTCCTTGACGCCCGGCATCTCTCCTAGGACCCAACTTTTCCCCACACAAGCAGGATTTTGAATGAACAAAATTAGTCTTCTGAAGTGCTTTGACAATTCTCCTCTCCCAAGTTTTGAAATTACATTTGCCACTTAGTATGTCTAGATGGCTCCAGCACTTCTAGAAATAACCCCTCCCAAATCCCTCGCAGATAGTTCTCAGTGTTGTTTTTCTATGAAGAACGTGACTCCAGTATGACTTCCTGCCCCAGCAGATGGTGGTGACACAGCCACATTTACTGAGAGTCTGCCCTGTGCATCTTATATTCATTTTCTAGAATATTCACAACAACCCAAAAGGTAAATAATAGGGTCTTTCCTTTTCTGCTGAGAGCAAGACTTTTGCAGGTACCCAACTAGAATGTGGCAGAAGGTGGATTTGAACCAGTATCCTTTTTTTTTTTAATATTTTTATTTATTTCTAGAAGAGAGACGGCGTGAGCAGGGGAGGGTCAGAGAGAGGGAGTCACAGACTCCGAAATAGGCTCCAGGCTCTGAGCTGGCAGTCAGCACAGAGCCCGACGCGGGGCCCGAACCCACCAACCGCGAGATCATGACCTAAGCGAAAGTCGGACGCTTAACCGACTAAGCCACCCAGGCGCCCCACCAGTATCCTTTTTTTAAAAAAGTTTATTTATTTGGAGACAGAGCAAGCGTGTGTGAGTGGGGGAGGGGCAGAGAGAGAAGGAGAGAATCCCAAGCATGTGTGTATTCTATACTGTATTCTTACAATAAAGGGAGCGTTGAAAGTTCAGAGCCCAATGCAGGTCTCGAACTCACAAACTGTGGGATCACGACCTGCGCCAAAGTCAGACACTTAACTGACTGAGCCACCCAGTCACCCCCGAACCAATACCCTTCTGAGGCTAAATAAAGCCTGTGAGGCCCCATGATGTCCTTCTATGGGACAGCTGTCTACGACTGCATATTTACAACCACGTGTGGACAGCAAGTTCTGACGAATGTCACATCCACATGTAGAATGAGCCTCAAATAAATAAAATCATTATGTTACTTGCATCTCACCTGGCATACTGCTAGCTTTGTAGCAAAGTAGTATGGATGAAGCTAGCACACACAGTGCTTTCTCATCCTAAAACCATTTGGTTCCTTAAGCTAAAATATGGCATGCGATTGACTTCACCGCGACTCAAATATGGTGATTATCACAGGAATCAGCAACAGAAATAGACCGAATTCGGGGCGCCTGGGTGGCTTAGTCGGTTAAGCGTCCGACTTTCACTTAGGTCATGATTCGCGGTTCGTGGGTTCGGGCCCCGCGTCGGGCTCTGTGCTGACAGCCAGCTCAGAGCCTGGAGCCTGTTTCAGTCTGTGACTCCCTCTCTCTCTGACCCTCCCCTGCTCACGCTCTCTCTCTCTCTCTCCTAGAAAAAAAAAAGAAAGAAAGAAATAGACCGAATTTAAATCTTTCAACACCCCTTCCACCATCCTCCTTTTCCTTGAGACTTTACCTTTAAAAAGTTGGAGGTAAAATTCCCACCCCAGTACCCTATTACAAGTGGAGTCGGTAGTTACCTGGATTATTTTCCATTCAAGGGTCTTAAGATTCAGGATTAGTAGGGTGCAAATATATATTCACAAAAAGAAAATCAACCCTCACTGTGATCTAGGTCCTCTGGATCTGTTTACTGCATTAAACAAACAAGGGTCAGAGGAACATGTTAAATGACACCGTGAGAATTACCAGGAAATCCAGACTATGGGAAACTATGGTCTGGTTTATTCTTCAACCACAGCAATGTGCACAGAAAATGGAAGGAAATGGGGAGGGTAGAAGATGCTGATTAAAAAAGACTTCAGAGACCTTTCAACCAATCTCATTGTATGGATCTTTTTGTTTGAATCCAGGTCAAGTAAACGAAGTATGAAGAATGATAGGTCGATTGGGGAAATGTAAACACTGGCTCTATGTATGATGAAATTAAATATTCACTTTAATTTTTAAAAGATGTAATGATCATGTTACTATGATCATATACTTTTCAAAACAGTCTTTATATTCTAGACCTACACTTGACCTTGAATAACATGGGTTTCAACTGCATGAGTTCACTTACATGCAGATTTTTTTCTCCCAGTAAATCCAGTACAGTATGTAAATGTGTTTTCTTTTCCTTATGATTTTCTTAATAACATTTTCTTTTCTCTAGCTTCCTTTACTGTAAGGATACAGTATACAATACACATAACACACAAAATATGTGTTAATTGAATGTGATATACATAAGGCTTCTGGTCAACAGTGGGCTGTTAGTAGTTAAGTTTTTAGTGAGTCAAAATTTATATGTGGGGGCACTTGGGGGACTCAGTAGGTTGATTTTGGCTCAGGTCATGATCTTGCAGTTCATGACCGCATCTGACTCTGAGCTGACAGCATGGAACCTACTTGGGATTCTCTCTCTCTCTCTGCCTCTCCCCTCCCCAACTCTTTCTCAGAATAAATAAATAAACTTTGAAAAAAGATTTAAATTGTAAAAACAAAGCAAAAGTTATAGGTGGATTTTCAACTGTGTGGGTGATTAGCACCTGTAACCCCCGTGTTGTTCAAAGCTCAACTATAATTATTGAAATACACATGCAGTGATATACTATCTGGTATTTGCTTCAAATGATATGAGTGTAGGCAGCAGTGGCTGGGATATAGTATATATCCCAGGTAATGGATAGATTGGGTTATTGAACATTATAATTTTATATGTTTGTATAGTAAGTTAAAAAAGAAAAGAAAACAAGGGCGGACTCTCTGTGCTCCATTCCTGATAGGCGGCCTGAGAAGAGTTTGGAGAACTTTCACTCTGGATGCAGTGAGCTTGCCCAGGCATCCTTGACCCTCCAGGAGCAGCCAAGCAAAAGTGGCTGGGACTCACTGAAGATTGATCAGAGGGGAAAGGACGTTGTGAGGGTAAAAAAGAAAGTAATGGGGGCACCTGGGTGGCTCAGCCAGTTAAATCCAACTTTGGCTCCGTCATGATCTCACAGTTCACGGTTTGAGCCCCGCATCAGGCTCTGTGCTGACAGCTCAGAGCCTGGAGCCTGCTTCAGATTCTGTGTCTCCCTCTCTCTCTGACCCACCCCCACCCTCTGCGCTCTCTCTCTCTCTTTCTCAGAAATAAAAAAAAATTAAAAAATAAAAAAAAGTAATGGAAAGGAATTACCAACACAATAGCAGTCTCTGAAAGGCATTTTCACAAACAGAGAAATTCATGTATTTTTAGAATTTAGGGGATGACAGTGTTCGCAAAACTTCCAAAAGCATTTAGGCAAAATAGAGGCTGGCGCAGAAATACAAGGATATAAAAGGTGTGAAAATGCAAGAGAGAGATAATGGATCATGAGTAGGAAACCGACTCTGGACAAGCCTGGACTCAGGTCCTTGGCTCTGCACCATTCCTGACCTGTAAGCTGATATAGGACTCAGGGCACTGCCCACCTTCCCGCCTGGCTAGCTGGGCTCGCGAGGTACGTTCTTCATGAAACAGACTCGGGATCTGGGATTGCCTAAGGGTCTGAGCAAAGTGCTGCCACCTGGCAAACCAGATTGCCAGGAAGACTGAAAAAGACGCAAGAGCTAAGAGCACCACATTGCCAAAAGCAAAGGTGGGAATGGGGAGCGGGAGGGAGTGGGAAGGTGGCGGGAATGTAGGGGGGCAGGGGTGCACCTTCCCCAGGGAGGTCAGTTCTGGGAGGCTCAGTGTGCTGGGTGAGAAGTGTCCGGCAGGCCCTGCTTGTCCTTTTCTTGCTGCCTCTGGCCCTGATCCCTCAACTACCTCTCTGGCCCTTAGACCTCCCAGACCTCCGGGCCGGAGTGGGTAAGACAGTGCCCCTAGTGGTGGAGCTGGGAGACGACCCCTTCTTATCTGGTCCACCAGGCAGGCTAGCGACAGCTCCAGACAAGGGCCAATGGCTAGAGTCCCAGGTATCAAGGGGCTGGTATCAGGCACTTAAGGCCCAGATTAGCTTAGCATCCCAGCTTGCTTCTTTTTTTTTTTAATTTATTTACCATTTATTCAGTTTTGAGAGACAGAGACAGAGTGCGAGTGGGGGAGGGGCAGAGAGAGAGAGAGGGAGACACAGAATCCGAAGCAGGCTCCAGGCTCTGAGCTGTCAGCACAGAGCCCGACACAGGGCTTGAACCCACGAACTGTGAGATCATGACCTGAGCCGAAGTCGGATGCTTAACCAACTGAGCCCCCCAGGCATCCCCCAGCTTGCTTCTTATTGACTTGAGCCCTTGGGCAAATAATTTCTTTGCTTCATCTGTGAAATGGGGGAAGTGGTACCTCTGGCCAAGTTTTATTCTAGGTGTCTGAAAATCAAGTGAGCTGCTGCATGTGAAGTGTGCATCAAGTAATGGTTACTATCATTACTAGAGAAGTTTACTTAAAAGAAGTTTAGAGACTCTGTATTTCTACTCTTCCTGGCACCTCCCCCACATGGCTGTGATCATCGAGATGATTGCTGTTTCTAGGCAAGGATGTGGGAGGCTGAGAGGTGTTGGGGAGAGAACGTGGGCTTCAGAAAGAGAAGGACAACCCCCTTCCTCATCTTGCCAATCACCAGCCATTGGATAAAATTTCTGGAAACTTCAGATTTTTTCTCTTGTTCGAAAATGATTCTTATTTTCCTTGGTACTTTTTTTTTTTATAAGTGTTTATTATTGAGAGACAGAGCGTGAACATGGGAAGGGCAGACAGAAGGGGAGACACAGAATCTGAAGCAGGCTCCAGACTTGGAACTGTCAGCACAGAGCCTGACATAGGGCTCGAACTCACAAACCACAAGATCGTGACCTGAGCTGAAGTCAGATGCTTAACCCACTGAGCCCCCCAGGTGCTCCTCCTTGGTACTTTCTTAACAAACAACAACAAAAAGTTTCTTCTAGAATCAAGGCTTTTAGGGGCTCCTGGGTCACTCAGTCAGTGAAGCATACGACTTCGGCTCAGGTCATGATCTCGTGGTTCGAGGGTTCGAGCCCAGCATCAGACTGAGTGCTGAATGCCAGCTCAGAGCCTGGAGCCTGTTTCTGACTGTGTCTCCCTCTCTCTCTGACCGTCCCACGCTCACGCTGTCTCTCTCTCTCTCTCAGAGATGAATTAAAAAAAAAAAACATTAAAAAAAGAACCAAGCCTTTTATCCCCATCATTGTTATAAAGAAAGCCAGTAATACCCACTGGGGAGGGTGGGTATAAAGTTAGATGAGATGATATAGGTAAAAGTTCTTAGAAAGCACTCAGTGTGTCACAAATTTCTTTCAAAGAAAGCAAGTTGAGAGAAACAAATGAATTAAAAGGATCATTGCCCCCCGACCCTGCAGTATCCATGTCACCACAGCCATAAAGGTTTTTGAAGGTGATAAATAAATGCTGCATTAAGTCACAGAGAACAATCTTCATGGAGAAAAGTTGTCTCTCCATCTCTTTTCACCCGCAGGGAAAGGATGTTGGCTCTTCTATCCATAAAAGAGGCTGATACCCACCTTGAGCCTCTTTCTAGTGATCATGTGTAAGTTACAGATCAGCCCTTCATCTGCGGTTTTACTCACACTAGTCCCCCCAATGGGAGCCAGAGCCCAGTGAGAAGAGGTGCATCCACCAGCTGGAGAGTGGAGATGGGAGCCGGAATCCCCTCTCTGAGCCCATGCTACAACTGTATCAGAAAGCTAATGGGCTCTAGGAAGATCTAGATGTGAAACCACTTTTAGGTCCTCAAAAGAAAGTCGCACTAGTACAACCAAATGTAATTCCTTTCAGAAGAAGGAAGCTTACCACTGGGGACAGGAGCCCTCCGCATCAGTTGTGAGTTGAAGACTCACCATGAACCTTCTCCAGGGATTTGGGTTAAGTGCCACACCCTTGGTCCCAGAGATGTGGTTCAATGTCCATTGAGGGGTGACAGCACCATCCCCACAAGGTAGTGGTGGGTGGTCTGAGCCCAAAGCACAACTCAGTGTAGCTAGATGGCAAATTCAAGCTGGCACAGCAACTTGGGGTAGGCAAGCTGGGTGCCAAGCAGAGCCTGAGGGAGCCAAGCTCTCCCTTGACATGGGCCACCCTTTCTGCATTCCCTCCATCAACGTCCCACGGTCTCCCCTCTGCCACCTACTGGAGACGGCTCTCCACCAGCTGTGCCACCGGAAAACTCTTGCTGAGTAATTTCTACCAAATATTAATGACTATGAGCAGTGAATTTGTTGTCCTTCTCAGAGGTACGTGACTTAAAAACAACTTTCATTTTGTGTGCAACTATATGGCATAACATGACATTTTTTTCACAGCAACTCACTCATCCAACTATTTTAATGGTGTCTTAGCTTTTTCCAATTCTTATCCATTTGCATACACCCGTTCATTCAATCATTTTCATTCAACAAATACTTGCTGAACACCTGCTATGCACTGGGCACTGTCTTGATCACTGGGCATGGGGTGGCTGCCACCAGGGCTGGCCCTGCTCCTGTAGAGGATGTGTCCAGGGCCAAGAGGGACAACACACAAGTAAACACATGGACCACAAACAACTAGAGCCTTTATGAGTTGCTGCAAAAGGCAGCTGGGCACCGTGGTGTAGATAACGAAGTGGACCTGCCTATAGATGGTACTCAGAGCCACCTACTCCGAGGAGAGGGGGGTCCAAACATGGCCTCATCTTTTCTGTATTGATATATTTTTTTTTTTACAACTCATGGGTTTGGCATACAATTTCCTATATATTCATTTGATAATTGCTAATATTATGTAAATTGGCCAATCATGTCTTTCCCAAATAAGGGATCATTTCCTTTCATTAGGAGAGGGGGGGCAAAGGAAGAGAGGAGAGCTTAGAAGAGCCTAACATTTGTTAAGCACCTGCTATGTACTGAATGCTTAAAATACATTATTTAAAAAAATTTTTTTAAATGTTTATTTAAGAGACAGAGAGAGGCAGAGTGTGAGCGGGGGAGGGACAGAGAGAGAAGAAGACACAGAACCCTAAGGCTTGAGGCTCTGAGCTGTTAGCATAGAGCCCGACCAAAGGCTTGAACTCACAAAGTGCAAGATCATGACCTGAGCCAAAGTTGGGCTTTTAACTGACTGAGCCATCCAGGGCCCCCTTAAAACACATTATTTTTAAAATAAGATCCAGAATAGGCAGCATTATGGTGTCCACTTATTGATATGGAAAGGAAGGCCCCAAATCTCCAAGTGCGTAGGAAGTGTCACACAGTTAGGCTTTGGCCTAACTGGACATAACGTTAAAGCTCAGGCTCTTTCCATTCCAGAAGTTATTTTGCAGAACATCTGTCTTGCAAAGGGCTCTGTGAAGAAGTGTTCTGCGACCAAGTACATTTGGGTAATGCTGAATTCTCTGTATATCTCCCCACTGTCCTAGAGATTCATAATGCACTTAATGCCATTAAGAGCTCTGACAAGTCCTGCAGTAAAAACAACCAACCTCTTTAACTTTAGCCCATCAACTTTTCCCTTTGATACAAATCCTGGTGTATTTAGGCAATAGAATAGTTTACAGCCGCGTAGTCTAGCGCAGAGCCACAAGACCCTGTGGCTATTGAGCATTTGAGCTATGGCTAGCCTGAACTGAAATGTGCAGTACAGAGGACATACAAACTGAGTTCTGAAGACTCCATGCAGAAGAATGTAAACTGGCACATTAACAATTTTTATATTGCTTAAATGTTGAAATAATATTTTGGCTATATTGGGTTAAATAAATTGTCATTAAACTTATTATTACTCATTTCTTCTTTTTTACATGGCTACTAGAAAATTTTAAATTACACTGTGGCATTAAAATGAACTCAACTGCATTAACAAGGATGAATTGCAAAACATATTTTTACACAGAAAATCAAGTTATAAAATGATAAATTAAATATGATATTGTTTATTTAAAGTTTAAAACCATGCTAGTAATAGTATCAGTGAGTGTAATCATATGAAGTATACATTTACAGTTTAAAAACCATGCAGAGGGGTGGATTATTCCAGAACTTCAGATAACTCATCTTTTTTGTAGATTGACCATGGGGCCCCTTTTATTTCTTATCTCTCTTTGTTTTTAATTTTTTTAGTGTTTATTTATTTTTTTGAGAAAGAAAGAGAGAGAGAGAGAGCACGCGAGCGAGCATGAGTGGGGAAGGGGCAGAGAGCGCAAAGGAGACACAGAATCCAAAGCAGGCTCTAAGCTCTGAGCTGTCAGCACAGAGCTGGGCGTGGGGCTCAAACTCGGGAACATTACTGAGCCATCCAGGTACCCCACTTCTTATCCCTTTCAACACATCACAGAGCTCATGTTTTTCAGAACACAGCTTTGGAAATCCAGATTTAAAGACTTAATCTGTCAGTGGAACTTAAGGGATGGCCCAGTGGACCAGAGAAGGAGATTTTTAAAAAAACAGGTGAAAAAAAAATTAAAATAAATAAATAAAGAAAGAAAAATAAAAATAAAAATAAAAAAATAGGTGATCTTTCTGGCTCAAAACTTCTACCATTTCTTTTTTTTAATGTTTATTTATTTTTGAGAGAGAGACAGAGCGTGAGCAAGGGGAGGGGCAGAGAGAAGAGGAGACACAGAATCTGAAGCAGGCTCCAGGCTCTGAGCTGTCAGCACAGAACCCTATGCAGGGTTTGAACTCATAACTGTGAGATCATGACCTGAGCCGAAGTTGTCATTTAACCAACTGAGCCGCCTGGGTGCTCATCAAAGGTTTCTAGGTGGCTCAGTCAGTTAAGCATCTGACTTTGACTCAGGTCATGATCTCACAGTTTGTGGGTTCAAGCCCTGCATAGGGTTCTGTGCTGACAGCTCGGAGCCTGGAGCCTGCTTTAGATTCTGTGTCTCCTTTTCTCTCTGCCCTTCCCTGATCATTCTTTGTCTCTGTCTCTGTCTCTCTCTCTCTCTCAGAAATAAACAAAGGGGGAAAAAAAACAACAACGTACACCTTACCCATAAAACCAGAGGCAGGCAAAAGTAAAGAGAATTTTCCTGCATATCTGTGAGGAAGGACCCAAAGAGTCTGGCTAGTTTCTCAGCCTCCCCCCTCAGAGGGAGAACCAACACCAAGGCAGAGTCATGGCACTCTTTCCAGGAGGGTGCAGGGGGGTGCTGGGGGGTGCTACCAGGAAGCTCCTACAGGAGCAGTGTGGTGGGCTATGTCACTGAAGTACCTGGGCTAAGGTTCTGTTCAGCCATTTTGGCACATTACTTACCTCTTTGGCCTTAATGTTCTCATCTGTAAAATGGGAATGATAATGGTCCCACCTGAATGGGCTATCATGAGGATTAAATGAACTGATATTAGTGCAGTGTTTAGACCAGCTCCTGACATATAGGAAGCACTATATAAGTGTTTGTTCAATAAAATAAACGAAAAGAGAATCCTGCCATATCAGTGCTTAGGCTTTTGTCTCAACCAGCAACTCAGACCAGCACTTCACACCTCCACTGCCGAGATCCTGGTCTTGTCCTTAGATGCCCACAGGATTCTCACAGGTATCTGTGGCCAACGCGGAGAATGCCCAGACTTGGCCTTCATACAGACAGAAATGGAGTTTTCAGTCCCTGACGCGGTATTCTCTTACCCTCTGCCTGAACTGGCCGCTCAAACTGGGTCAGCTGGATGAATGCGCTTCAGTCTTCCACGGAGCGGGCCATGTCGGATGTGGGAAAGTTCAGACCTCACTAATGGGAACGAGGCACCTCGCACTTTCCCTTTGCTCTTCCCAGGCATGCTCGACAGCTCTCTATTATTTGTTTGGTGGGTTATCACATAAACAAGCCGGCCCGCTTACGCATGCAGTGATCACGAAACAGCCTGAGATCATTGGAGAGTGGCTTCAGAGCTTTGTTTTCCCTCCTGGGTTATCTAGGCTTCCTGAACAAGGCACCTAACTCACAGCAACTGAGAATATTTGAGCCCTTTTTTTCTTTTCCCTCCACAAAACAAGACTTAGGTGGGACTTATTGCTTGTTCCTTTCAAGTGAATTTGCCCTTTTGCTTGCGAGTTAACTATAGTCAGATCTTATTAATGTTTATTTAAACAATTTGAAATGTAATTCACACAGGACTCAGATCCATGTCTCTGATCCTTGACAAACCTTACGTTGGTGAATACCGTGGAATGGGGAAGAATCCCAAATCTAGGACCCAAAGTGGGTAGGTTCAACTCTTGGCTACACCAAGACAGTTTTCCATGAGACTACTCGTTTGTTTGATTTTAATGTTTATTTTTGAGGGAGGGAGAAAGAGACAAAATGCGGGTGGGGGAGGGGCAGAGAGAGAGAGAGAGATAGTGAGAGAGAGATAGAGAGAGAAAGGGAGACACAGAATCCAAAGTAGGCTCCAGGCTCTGAGCTGTCAGCATAGAGCACAATGCAGAACTCAGACCCACAAACCACAAGATGGTGACCTAAGTTGAAGTCAGATGCTTAACCTACTGAGCCACCCGGGCACCCCTGAGGCCACTGGTTTCTTAACTTAGGTTTTCTCATCTGTTAAGTGGAAATCATAGTAGAAGCACACACTTCATGTGTAGGGATTCAGCAAGACAATGAAAGTAAACAACCTTTGTAAACAGCAAAATCATGCAAATAAAAATAGTGTTGTTTATAGGCAGTATACCATAGGAGTGCAAGCAGGAAAAATAAAATATTCAACAAACGCTGCAAAGTTCTGTGAGCATTCTATCTTCTTGCTATTGCCAACCTTCTTTTTTTTTAATGTTTATTTCTTTTGAGAGAGAGAGAGAGAAAGAGAGCTCATGTTCACAATCTGGGGAGGAGCAGAGAAAGGGAGAGAGAGAATCCCAAGCTGGCTCTGCACTATCAGCATAGACCCAGATGCGAAGCTCAAACTCATGAACTATGAGATCATGACCTGAGCCCAAATCAAGAAGCAGACCTTCAACTGAGCCACCCAGGTGCCCTGCCAACACTTCTTTTTAATCTACTATGACCAGCTTCCTAAGGGCCTGTCTTTGGAATCACTTCTTTAGTAGTACAAAATTATCTTTGTAACATAGCCACAGCTTTTTGAAAAAGTCTCCTATGCGGATATATGTCCTTTCCTACCATTAGTACAATTAAGGAAGTCGTACACCCTTCCATGTATAAATGGAGAGATCAGGACGGGCTATGTAATTTGTAATCAGAAACGCAAAATGAAGCTGTGGGTCCCTTGTTCACAAAATATTAAGAGTTTCAAGTGGTGACAGCAGAGCATCAAACCAAGAGTGGGGCCCTTCTAAGCACAGGGTCCTGGGTGCAGGTAGTGCTGTTGGAAGGTCACAGGCTGAGAGCAGATTCACTCACCCCCGTGCAGAGTGTTCCTCGGTAGCTAGGAGGAATTGCCCACTTCCAATGCCTAGTTCAGATTTCTACAATATTGAAGTAGTTAGAACTAGACCTTGAATACAGCAAACATATATTAGATGTCTGCTCTGTACACAATCCTAAACTAGGCCCTCTAAGAGTGGCGGAAGAAAGACAAGCAGTCAGAAAGAGGAAGATGCAATAAAGAGATTAAAAATAAGTCTGTGGCAATCCTTCTGGGGCAGAGGCAATGAATTCTAATGTGGAGAGCAAGAGAAGGAAGACTCCTGGGATGTGGGGGCCTCTGAGCTCACCCCAGAACCTGGGTAAGATTGGATAAGGTTCTATCCATCCCCACTCATGAGTCAAGCAGACCCTTGGGCACTACTGCCTACTCAGATCCTTCTAATCCTGGGTAAGCTCCCACAGACCCTGCCAGGAACCCCGCATATAGAAAGGTGGCACGATGGGACCAGCTGGGATGAAGTGTGACAACTTCTGAGGAGAATAGTTTGTTCCTTTTTATGAAGTGTTTATATGGAAAAGAAGTTAGCTGGTGAAGTCCCAATCAATCACTTACCATGACTTCAAAAATTTAATTATTTCTAAAACCTATGATGTATTCTCGACAAAGTGTATGGAGATGAGCGACAACAGCCAACCTGCTTCAAAGAGGTGTCCTATAAAATGCGAGGGCTGAGGTCTCCCTCTTCAGAGTTCCGTGAGAGAGCTTGATTTGGTTGAATCTGTCAGAGATGCACGGAGCTCATGTCGCCTTCAACCCTCGGAAGAGAGCTCTGTGGGTACACGTGCATCTTCACTTTCTTATGATGCACGTTGGTGTTTTTCACGTCCAGTAGATTTGTTTCTTCCCTTCTCTGCTCCTTTCTCCCTCCTTCCCCACCCCCTTTCTTTTCTAAGTATTTGGGTCTACTTAGCCACACATTATCTAAATCCTACTTAAGATAAGCAGGAAAAGGGATTTAGGAGTTAGAGTGGAAAAGTCCTTGAAACTTTCAACTCTGTTTGAAAACAAAAGGGAAGTGGGTAGGAAACCAAAAAAAAACAAAAAAAAAAGTAAGAAAGAAAGAAAAAAAGGTGCAGAGAGATTTCTAAGGACTGAATGCAGAGTAATATATGCAAACAATTCATATAAATGTATTGATCACTGGTAGCACATTTGTGGATAGCTAGGAAGATATTCCTCCCGTTAAGTCATAAAGGAGGATGGTTCTTTTTTTTTTTTGTCTTAAATAGTTTACTGTCAAGTTGGTTTCCATATAACACCCTGTGCTCATCCCAACAAGTGCTCTTCCCCAGCCCATCACCTCTCTTCCTCTCTCCCCCACCTCCATCAGCCCTCAATTTGTTCTCAGCATTCAAGAGTCTCTCAGGTTTGTCTCCTCCCCTCCCCCAACTATTTTTCCCCTTCTTCTACCTCATGGTCCTCTGTTAGCTTCCTCCTAATCCTACCATACATGCAAACATATGGTATCTGTCCTTCTCTGCCTGACTTATTTCGCTCAGCATGACACCCTCAAGGTCCATCCGTGTTGCTACACATGGCCAAATTTCATTCTTTCTCATTGCCATGTAGTATTCCATCGTATAGATAAACCACATCTTGATCCATTCATCAGCTGATGGACACTTAGGCTCTTTTCATGTTTTGGCTATTGTTGGGAGTGCTGTGATGAACTATGGGGTACATGTGCCCCTATGCATCAGCAAAAGGAGGACAGTTCTAAGAGTCTTAAAATTGTATGTTTTTCACATAAGATTAAAATGTGAGAAGGTAAATTTTGGAGGGTAGAGGCAGTGAGGAATAGAGATATCAAGTCACAATAGCAAATTGGGTGTTCAAAAGGACCCTCAAACATGTTTAAATATAGGACTAGAGATCTGTGATGACCCACCCCCTAGTAGTGTGGGTTCCCACCCACTTGCCAAAGTCCCACAAGGGTCTGCTAACACCTCAGCCCACCCTGAGGTCTCCAGTCTGTGAGAGAGGAAGCGAAAGCACAGGAGACGATAAGAAGACACTGTGAATTGCCTTTTAATAAATGGAAAGCTATGCAATGACACAGCAAAGGTCACGAGGCATGAAGGAAGTTGAGCCCAATTCTCCTGCCCCATTTTTCAGCGGAAGGGCATTCACTTGACTGGGATCCCCTAGAGAAGTCACGAAGTACTTGCAGAGTGCAAGAGCAGCAGAAGTTTCATGCATGACTGCTGCCAACTGTTCTGATGTCATCCCAATTCCTGGGGTCTTTGCACTTGTCTCTTCAGAGGCTGCAGGAAAAGGCCCTCTTCCAAATACCTGTGTAGAACTGGCATCATTTCTCCCTTCAGTCTTGTACTCTCTCTTAAGGGTCTTCTAGCCTAGAAGCAAAAGACAGCTGCCATCAACCCACACTTGAATTGGCTCCTTAAACATGGCCTCATTCTTGGTGAGTTCCTGCTGGTGCAAATGTTAAGGCTCTCCTGGGCCAGAGGGAACGATGAGGGCAGGACCTCCGGATTCCACTAACATTGTCCAGATGCAGCTCAAAGGAAGCAGACGGGGGTCAGATGCCTTCCAAGTACACGCATATGGAGGCTGAGAATTCACAGCACAGGGCTCCTTACCTCCAAACTAAATGGTACTGATACCCAGCACCTCTCTTGACCAGGAGCAACCCCCAATGAGGCAGAGTTCAGCTGGTGACTGTGCACGAGGCCCAAGACAAGCAAGAGAGGGACTTGTTTCCATCAGTGCACTGGCCATTTGGGCTTAGCCGTGACCTCCAACTGCCCATCAAAGATGAGTGCTGTAGGGGCCAGTGCTCCCCAGGGTGGGGGTTGGGGGCACGAGCACAGACAGATGGAGAAGACTGAGGAGACTGGGGAGTGTACAAACACTCCATCCCAGCTCACACCTACTTTTTGCCTGCCATGGTCCCCGGGGAGCATGTGGCCTTTCATCAGACTGCACAAACTATAACTCATTACACTTCCCATAAGTACAGTCTCAGGCTGAATGGGGACCTGTTTGGCATCCCCAGCTGTCCAACACCCAGAGCCAACTCTCAGTATCTGATTTGAGAGGCTCCCTGATTTCTGAGTCAGTTTGTCACTGTGTTGAGCCGATACTGTGCCCAACCCAAGTCCAAAAGTGAATTCCCTCTTCACAGGAGAAAGGGATGGGCTATAAAATGTTTGAGACCAAGAGAAGGAATGTTTCTATAGTGGTCCTGGAGTTAGAAAATATTTACCTTCCATTCAGATTTATGTGAATTTGATCTTAGCTCTTCTAGACTTCAGTATCTGCAAAATGTGGGCAGTGACTCTCCCCACAAGGTCATTGCCAGGATTAAATAAGGCCACATGGAAATACTTGGTGCTTTTCAAATGTTAGGTATTATAGTCTCAACAATCTAGAATGGACCACTTCTAGCCACTCTCTCCCTGGCCCCCACTGCACCCTGGTGACCACCCTGGCCACCCTGTTTCTACACTCTCAGTGCCTTGAGAATCATTTGGCCACACTCACTTTCATAACTCCACTCTCTGTAACTTAATGTCTTCTTGGCATGCATGTATTCACTCCCATGACACTGTCTCTCAAGTGACAAGCTTCCCTGATATCTTTTCTAAGCACCTCACTGGCCTTATCACTGCCCCGCCGAGGCCCTGCCCTTTGTTGGTTATGTCTCGATGTCTTGCTCTCCTGAGTACCGGTTCACACATGTGCTTGGTACTGAGCCCGGGGGAAGCAGGTCCTCAGTCAAATAGGAGGGACCTATCTGCAGCATGGCCACCATGTCACCATGTGCTCTGGGAGCCTCCAGCAGGCCCTCCTCAGTATGAAGCTTTTACCGTGAGGGGAGAGAACAATCTTGGTTGAACTATTCTCTAAAGTTTAGGAGCAAGTCAAGGGAAATCAGAGACCCCTGTCAAAACCTAAAGGAGCCCCTCCCCCCAAGATGAGACAGCTGTGTTTGTGTTTATTGGTTTATTCATTGAGCATGTGTGTAATGGGTGCCTGCTGTCAGGCTGGACGTGGACTCATAGAGGCCTGTCACAGAGGAGTGCACAGTGAGTGAGTAAATAAACACAGGACATGTTGAGGACCATGGTCAGGAGGGAAGGAGGAAACAGACAGCAGGCAGAGCTGTCTGTTTTGTATATAGCCTGCCTGGGTGTGTGCTCCATCAGGAGATGGGGCCTGGGGTTGAGAAGCTCACCAGGAAGTGATGTGGGAAGATGCCCAGGGAAAGGGGGCCTCCAGGCAGCCCACTTTGTTCTCCAAGGCTGAATCCTGGGCTCCTGGGGGAGTGACCTCAGCTCTTACAGAGTTTCTAAGGTACTCTGAACATGGGATTTGCATTTTTTTAAATGTTTATTTTTGAGAGAGAGAGAGACAGAGGGCAAGTGGGGGAGGGGCAGAGAGAGAGGGAGCCACAGAATCCGAAGCAGGCTCCAGGCTTGGAACTGTCAGCACAGCTGGACATGGGGCTTGAACTCATGAATCACAAGATCATGACCTGAGCCGAGTCGGACGCTCAACTGACTGAGCCACCCATGTGCCCCTTGCATTTCTTTTTTATAAAATATTAAAAAACTATTTCAACCAGATAGGAAAGTACAGATATAGCAAACATGCATGTGTTCATCAAACAGATTTTATAAATGTTGATTTCAGACAACTTTAGATTTAAATGTGTGGATCCAGATATATACACACAGAGGTGGGGCACATGGGTGGCTGAGTTGGTTAATGGTCCCACCCTCTTAAAATTTTTTAATGTTTTATTTATTTCTAAGAGAGAGAGAGAGAGAGACAGCATGAGCAGGGGAAGGTCAGAGAGAGAGGGAGCTACAGAATCTGAAACATGCTCCAGGCTCTGAGCTAGCTGTCAGCACAGAGCCTGATGCGGGGCTCGAACCCACAAACCGTGAGATCATGACCTGAGTCAAAGTCGGACGCTTAACCGACTAAGCCACCCAGGCGCCCCATTAATTGTCCCAGTCTTGATTTTGGCTCAGGTCTTAATCTTGTGAAGGTTTGTGAGATGGAGCCCTGAGTCACGAGCATGGAGCGTGCTTCAGATTCTCTCTTCTTGTCTCAATGCCCCTCCCCTGCTCTCTCAAAGTAAATAAACTTAAAAAAACACACACACAGGTATACATGCATATATACACATATATTTAGTACGTATTTTAATTATGAAAAGGAGCACACACCCAGGCAGGCTATATACAAAATGTATGCATACTTGGTAGAGTAGATCTGTACCAGCTTCAGAGTTAAGCCCTCTCCTCCTCTGTGTGCTTATTTGGGCTCACTCTACATGAGCCTATGGGAGGAAGTCTGTAGGTCCGTGTGGGGGAACTACTCAAGGTAAGGTGCCTGTACAACTGGACAAAAGTGGCAATGAACAGCAGGAGTCTTGGACTCCAAGTCCAGGTCATTGGGTGGGTCCCAGTGCTTTGATCCCCTTTCTCTGCAACCTTGCTTCACCTTTCTTGCCTCAGTTTCTTCACCTGCGAAATGGACACCACATAGCATAGTTGTGAGGGCTAGATGGGCTAGTTCGTGCAAAGACTTTGAGAAGTGTTGGCCCGTAGTAAGGCCAAGGAGGCATTAACTGTGATTACTGATAACTATTGTTGATGTAGTACATGTCTGCTTGGCATATGGTCCTGTCAGGCATGACTGTGGTTTTTGTGGTTATTGTGAGTTTTGCATGTTCTTTGTTTTACTTTTACATTTATAAATGATTTTTTTTTTTAGGCAAGGGGGAAAAACCAGAACTTGACTACTTGTTAAAAATGAAAAATTTTAAAAAGAACTTTAGGGTACAGGAAAAGACATTGGCTAGACCTATGATAAAATGACATCATGGCAATCTCCCAATCAGTGTCTCACCCAGTGTCACCCATACTGACAACCCTGAAAGACAGGATGAAGGGTGAAGTCAATTCTAGAAGGCAACGTCCTAATGACCTGCTGTCACGTTTCCTCCCTTATTGTGACAAAGATCTTCTCATGCCCTTTGTATGCTTATGCTGTTCCTGCCAAATTGAGATATCTTTTGAAAATAGAAAAGAACAACATGAAACTATGGCTTTCATCTTATTTCAGTGCAAGTTGAATGTTACTGAAAAAAATGTAAAAACAAATGAAATGAGAAGATAAAATACAGTATAGGGAAGTGCAGTAGAAGTTACCTCTATTACATACAAGAAACTGAAGTGATAAAATGTGAGAGGAAACCATTCCTTATATAGGGACACTTGACATAAAGTGCATAAAGTGAATAGGCTTTGGGAGCTGGGATTCGTGCCACCATTTGGTAACAGAGCCTAGAGACAGATCCAGGAAGCTTTGCCCTGACCCAATGGCTTAGACCAAAGTGTGAGATCAAGGGCATTGTGCAGTCAGCTGGATAAGAATGCCCATGTTTTGAGTTTCTTCATTTTACTTATTTTTGCACAATATGTTGACACAGGTGAGCAAGGTTTGCCTTCTATAAAACCTGACACATTGACTACTGCCACAAAGAAAACATCCTGATCAAGTAGGTTTCTAATATACCATGAGGTAAACTAGAAAACATGCAGCGATACCTGTCGCCACAGTTTGGCAGGTCTAGGAGGAGGAACCAAATGGTCATCTTGTATTTTATCGGCTCTGGTTGTGTGTCCTCCCACATTTCAAGATCTGTGAAGTGGGCTTGCAGTTTACCATCCCCATGGGCCAGGGTGCTGCCCAGCAGTAGCTGTCATTGCTCACCCTTACACAATGAAGCTCCGTGTTGCCAAGTCTTGAGGACAAGAAAGGATCATCCCTCTAAGAACTGAGTCATGCGTACTAGGCAGCTCAGAGAATGTTCTGCAAGAAACACAATGATGGGTCTAATTTTGTGAGGCTTCATAAACACCATAACCAGTTTTATGCCATTTATATTTTTTGTTTTCTGAAAGAATGTTATGTGCTTTTTAAAAGTATGAATAAGCGGGCACCTGGGTGGCCCAGTCACTAAGCATCTGACTTTGGCTCAGGTCATGATCTTATGGTTCCGTGAGTTTGAGCTCCACTTCAGGGGAGCTCAAGCCTCTCATCGGGTAAGCATGAGACCCGCTTCAGGTGAGCTTAGAGCCCTAATGCAGGTAAAGAAAAAAACCCCACAAGCCCCCCCTCTCACTCTCTTTCTCTGCCCCTCCTTTACTTGCACCCTCTTTCTCTTAAAAAAATAAATGAAACTATGAATAAGTTAAAAACAGTACTTCGATCAACTATAAAATTAAATTATAAGAGATGAGAAAGCATTGTGTCTTTGGCAGTGTTTTCCTTTCTTGGTGGTGTTTAAGATAATGGTGTTAGTTTACATTTCATGTACCTGTGATTTGGTGAAATGTACTGCATAGATAAGTAAGTTGCATAGATAAGCACTCTGCTAGGATCTTTCAAACTGGTATTAAATAATGATACAGAAGTTGTCAGTTTTACTAATAGTTATTTATAATGGTATATAAGAACTTGCCTTTGGGGGCGCCTGAGTGGCTTAGTCAGTTAAGTGTCCGGCTTTGGCTCAGGTCATGATCTCACGGTTCGTGGGTTCAAGCCCTGCGTCGGGCTCTGGGCTAACAGCTCAGAGCCTGGAGCCTGCTTCAGATTCTGTCTCCCTCTCTCTCTGACCCTCCACTGCTCACGCTGTCTCTCTCTCTCAGAAATAAATAAAACATTTAAAAAAAATTTTTAAAGAGAACTTGCCTTTGTTTTTTTTTAAGTTTTTGTTTTAAGTTTACTTATTTATTTTGAGAGAGCATGCACATGTGTGCATGAGCGAGTGGTGTAGGGACAGAGAGAGAGAATCCAAAACAGGCTCCATGAGATCATAACGTGAGCTGAAGTCAAGAGCCAGATGCTTAACTGACTAAGCCACCCAGGTGCCCCAGAGCTTGACTTCTTTATGAAGTTTGAAGTCTATCTCTAGAGAAGATATAATACTGAATATTTAAATGAGATGCAAAATCGCATATATATGTGTACACGTACACATATACATTAACTGTGTATTTTTTTACTGATGTAGAAAATCTACCCAGCTGGACATTGCCAGATATAATATGGTTGTTATAGTTTCCATGTTTTGCTATTATTTTTAATGAACGGAACAAATTCACTTCAGGCCATGCGGGTTACAACATTACAATGATTGCAACTGCAGAAAAATTGTTGGCAATGAAAAAACAAAGAAAAGCCTGAACTCCATCTGCAAAATTAAATTAATTTGACTCTTTTAAAACTTTGCTTAAATATTTTCCAGAGGTGGGTATTGGGGTGTCTAAGGTGTTGTTTTTTTTTTTAATTTTTTTAATGTTTTATTTATTTCTGAGAGAGAGAGAGAGACAGCGTGAACAGGGGAGGGTCAGAGAGAGAGGGAGACACAGAATCTGAAGCAGGCTCCAGGCTCTGAGCTGGCTGTCAGCACAGAGCCCGACGCGGGGCTTGAACCCACGAACCATGAGATTATGACCTGAGCCGAAATCGACGCTTAACCGACTGAGCCACCCAGGCGCCCCCTCTAAGATTTTTTTTTAAAGAACATTGTTCAATATTCAAAACGTCTCAAGGATTATTAGAAAACTATTTTCATAAGACATGGAAAAATATTCTTTGCTTTCCTTCAAATTATATATTTACTAGTTAATAGATTCGAAAACAATCAGTTAGAGTTTTTTCTGGTTGGTGATTCAACTCTGGAACAAAAATGTCCTTCGATTATTCTCTTGAGTGTCTGTATCAGAGGTTACCAAACAGCTGGCCAAATACAACTCATTACCTATTTTGTATGGCCCATCAGCTAAGAGGGGGTTTTCCTTTTCTAAATGACTAGGAAAAATCAAAAGAAGCATACTATTTTGTGACACGTGAAAATGATATGAAATGAAAATTTCCATGTCGGTTAATAAAGTTTCATAGGAGCACAGTGAACCTTGTTTATTTACACGTGGCCAGCAGCTGCTTTTGAGATACAGAGCAGAGTAAAGTAGTTGTAACAGAAATCATATGGCCCACAAATCTAAAATGATTTACTACTTGGAATTTTACTAAAATTCTGCCAAACTCCAATCTTCATGAATTTGATGAAAGAATATCCTGAAGTTGCAAAATAAATCATTTAAAAATTAGGGGCGCCTGGGTGACCCAGTTGATTGGATGTCCGATGTTGGCTCAGGTCATGATTTCATAGTTCACGAGTTCAAGCCCCATGTCCGGCTGTGTGCTGACAGGTCAGAACCTAGAGCCTGCTTCGGATTCTGTGTCTCCCTGACTCTCTACCCCTCCCCTACTCATGCTCTGCCTCTGTTTCTCTCAAAAATAATAAGTAAGAATTGGGGCGCCTGGGTGGCTTAGTCGGTTAAGCGTCCGACTTTCGCTTAGGTCATGATCTCGCGGTTCATGGGTTCGAGCCCCGCGTCGGGCTCTGTGCTGACTGCCAGCTCAGAGCCTGGAGCCTGTTTCAGTCTGTGGCTCCCTCTCTCTCTGACCCTCCCCTGCTCACGCTGTCTCTCTCTCTCTCTCCCCTAGAAATAAATAAAACATTTAAATAATAATAATAATAATAATAATAAGTAAGCATTAAACAATTTTTAATAAATTATTTAAAATTATTAGCATGTTCGACTACTTATCTGATGCAGAACTTTCTCAATATTATGAAACTAAAAACAATATATAGTAATAAATCAGTTGATGGGGCTGTTATTAGCATTTCTGAACTTTAAAAAAAATATTTCTGAACTGTTTGTTAAGTAAAATAATCCTAATGATACTTGTTGATTGAGTCTGTAATTAATTAAATGCTATAAATTTGAAGTGGCATAAATGTATGCCCATACAACATCAATTTGTGGTTTTATACTTGGTCTTTGACATAAGAAATGGAATCCATCCCAGTAAAAAAAATGTGAAATGTATTGGAACATTAAGAATTAAGAGTTAAAAGAAGTAGGGTCTGAGGTCTCATTCTGCAAGGTCTCTTTCAAACACCACCTCCTTCAGGCAGCTGCTGACTGCTTTGGTTCTAAATGCCCTCTTCTTGTCTGGGTGTGTAGTAGCCTGCTGCCTGCACTTCTCAGGCATTCTTGGAAATCTTTCCTCTGTGTCTAACTTCCTTATTGAGATTTTAAGTTCCTGAGGACAGGAAAATTGTCTACCCTTTATTTCTTAACTGAGTTATGTCTCTTGGGAGATTTATAATTCATTTGAGTTTTCAGTTACACCAACTTTTGAGTTAGGCTAGGGAGGTAGCATTGAGAGCTAATGGTGGTCTTATGATGTTACACTTGACCAGGGATTTTTATAGTTAAGAAGTATTTTTGCTTTTATGATCTCAGTTGAATTAGAATGAACTGGTCGTAATTCTGCAGGTGAGATCTGTGGCGTGGCCAAAGCTCAGAAAACTAGTAAGTGCACACTGGAATCAGAACCAGAATGTGTGGTTCCTAGTTTAGTGTTTACTGCTGGACTTTGAGCTAAAGCACAGAAGGATGATAGGGGCCTGGCTTCTCATGACTCATGAGAAGCGTCCCTGAGTGGCTGCTTTGTATAATGGTTGAGGAACTCAGGAGGTGGTCTATATCCCAAGGGACACACTGGGCATCAAAGGGATGGAATCTTGCTGAGCGATTCACATGAGATGACCTTACAGAATAGATTCTAAATCCCCATCTTGTAGCTGTGGACACAAAGCTTTGTGAGTTCAGTGATCTGCCTAAGGTCATGCTTCTGGGACGCTGTGGAGTTTCCCTTAAAGCCCAGTTGTCTGGCGTGGGGTCTGTATCCCAGCCACAAGTCTCCCTCCTATCCTGCCACACATGCTTCCCATCTGTAGGGTTGACTCCCGCTCACTGAAACCAAGGGGAAGAGCCAGTGTTCTGGCTCAGCCAAGCTGACAGTGGTGCTATTCCCCAGGACAAGGAAGTCCCTGCAGACACAGAAAAGACAAGAAGTATCCCAGTCAACAAAGCAACCTGAAGTAGAGAGGGTGGCTGCGCTGCCTGGAAGCTGGGACCTGGGGTGAAACCAGAGGAGCCTCAACAATACAGGATGGGGCTGTTTCAGGGCTGCTCAGCTCCACTGTCTCCTGCTTGATCCCTAGGACAAGATCTAGACACCTGCCCTGATTTTTCCATCCCTGGTTCTAAATTCTTGGAGGGCAAAGGCTGTTCTTTCTTCCCAAACTTGTCTTCAACCCCATAGCTGCTCACTGAGCTGGGGTATGGGGAGGGGAGGAAAATGCTTTACTGCATACATAGGAATGGGTGGTGGTGGTGGGGGGTGTTACTAAGGGTACATGCTTGCTATTGGCAGACTGGGTAAGCACACCTGACTTTTATCTGCTGTGTCATCTTGAGCAAGTTAAAGTCCCTATAATTCTTGGTTTCCTCATCCATAAAATGGAAATAATAATACAGAGCTGACAGGTTTGTGTGAGGGCAAAATGAGGTAATGTGTGTGAAAGCACTAGGCATGTGTTGGACATGCAGGAAGCATGAAATCTTTGTCTCTCTTTCTCTCTCTCTCTCTCTCTCACACACACACACACAGACACACACACACATACACACAGAATAATTCAATTTATTCCAAGGGGATATACCAAGGGAATATGGGGGAAAATGGAGAGCATTTGTAAAGTAAAAGATGAGGGCCAATGGTCAGTGCCAAGAATAGGAGGTAAGGCTCTTAGGACTCCCCCCTCGGAAGGTCAAAAGGGACTATAGGAAGCTGAAACAGATGGAGAGAACACAGAAACACACTGGCATCTGCCTTTGAATTTTAAGAACTTGCTCACACTGTGTCTTGATTCACTGGACAAGAGGAGCTGAATCAAGCAGAAACCCCTGTATGGAAAAGAGCCTCCCTCCAACATCTCCCTCCTGCTACTTCCTGCCTGGTCTTCACAGTGAGTTTCAGGATCCCGGTTCCAACCCAGGCTGAGGAACAGGATCGCAAGCTTTCCCAGGGTGACTGGGTGAGAACACCCAAGAGTACCCAGCTGTCTATTCACAGGGTACTTTCTTTTGTCTTGACAGTGCATTACTCCGGGAACAAGAAGCCATTATTCTGTGTGGTGGGCGGGGGTGAAGGCAAGGCCACTTTTTCTCTCCTGTGCCTTCCTTATCTCTCCCAGCCACACAGAAAACAGTTGAGGATGTGCAATTATCTCAGGACTGACGGTTCCTTTCTTTCCCTAATGCACTGAAGTCCACACCTTAGGGAGAAAAACAACATAAAGGACTATAAACCTGCAAAATCCCGACAGGGAAAAATATTCCTTGTGCTGATGCGAGATCTCACAAAAATCTCTGGCCGTAATCCCACCAGCAGGGCGTTTTGATGCTGTTAACAAGCCCAATGAGGGTGCATCATTTGAAATAGCTGCTGACTCGAAGGCTGGCTTAAAGGCACCCATCAGCTGACAAGCGCTGGCTCATGTCTTGTGTAGCTATGGCAAACCAGGGTCCATGCCAGGCTCCAAGACCCACGTTAAAGTGACTCATTATCAAGGTTTCTGGCCCAGCACAGCTGAAGCCCCCCGAAGGCCCAAGAAAGGAGCCACTATCTGATGTTTTGTCCCCCGCAGCCCTTGCTGGAGGCAAGAAGGGACTTCTCGAGGGCCTCCCCTATCTCGGTGTGCTTGTCATGACTAACAATGGGTGCAGCCAGAGTGTCTCCTCCAGAGTATGGCCCAGGGCCCTGTGGCCGCAGGAGGGCAATAAATAGTTGTTGACTGACAGACTCCACTTCTTATTTATTACAGAAACCCTTGGAGGCCTGTCCCTGCCGGTGAGCCCCCCATGTGGCCCCGTCAGAAAACATGAGACAATAAATGGAGACGGATGGTCTGCCCAGAGAGTGACACCACCTTCCATTTGGTCGGCCCCTTCCCAGCTGTGCCTTCACTGAAGGTGCGGGACAGAGTAAGTGGCCTCCAGCAGGCTGCTGGGCAACAGGGATGGGGCTGTCCTCCTTTCTTCGCTCCCTCCCCTGACCCGAGGCAGGAGGGACAAAGGGAAACACCATGTGGGTGTCGGATTATTGGCCTCCAGTTTCACGCTGGCCTGGCAGGGGGCCCGGGCTAAAGTTTCACAGAGTCAACAGATGTGCTTCTAATTATTTATTAGAACTTCTCTCACTGGGAACCGGCTCTGCTGATGAGACCCTGCAAACGTCCAGAAGCTTGCCGGCAGATCAATCACACAAGCAGGGTGAGATGAACGGGGACAAGGCCACGTGGACATCCCCGTCTCTGTCTATAATTTAGTCTTGGATTCAGGTGTGTTTTTATGTGTGAAATGTGGCAAGTCATAGATTTAGCCACAGGCCAGGGTGCACTGGCTGCTGAGATGGCCTAAATGGTGACCATGATGGGCCGAGGTGTGTCCCCCGCATCCCAAATCCATATGTCAATATCCTCGCCCCCAGGACTTCAGATTGTGACAATATTTGAAGCTAGGGTCTTTAATACATTTTTAAAGTATATTTATTTTTGAGAAAGAGCATGAGCAGGGGAGGGGCAGAGAGGAGAGAGAGAAAGAGAGAATGGGGCGGGGTGCGGGGTTGGGGGAGAGAATCCCAAGCAGGTTCTGTACTGTCAGCACAGAGCCTGATGCGGGGCTTGTACCCACTAACAGTGAGACCATGACCTGAGCTGAAACCAAGAGTTGGACCCTTAACCCACTTGAGCCATCTGGGTGCCCTGGAAGCTGAGGGCGTGTAAAAAGGTGATCAAGGTTAAATGACATCATGAGTGTGGGCTCTGATCTGACTTGGTCCATATAAAAACAGAAAAATAGGACAATGACCCCAAGAGAGAAGACCACGTGAGGATGCAGGGAGGAGGTGGCCATCCGCATGGTGAGGAGACAGGCCTCAGGAGGAACCAGCCCTGCCGATGCCTTGATCTCAGACTTCTACTTCCAGAAAATTCTGTGGTTTAAACCGTGCAGTCTGTGGTACTCCATGATGGCGGTTCACCATAGCGACCACAGTAGGCCCTGGGGAGGCTGCCTTTTGTACCACTGAAGTGTCACAGTTCACAAAAGGCACTCTGGCTGGGGGCTTAGGTGACCTTCCCAACAGGCATGAAGGGAAGATCAGGAAGTGTCCCAGACACATAATCCCCTCTCCAAACTGTTGGGGACAGAGTGTTTGGGCTTCAAAATTCCTCAGGTTTTAGAAATAATATGGATGCATACAACACATAGTATCTAACACACCCAGAGGTCCAAGATAGTGCCCATCATCAAACACTTCTGAAATGGAACAGAACAGCAGATGTATGTAGCTAGATACCTCCATAGAGATATATATCTGCATTAAGAGGAGTAAAAAAAGAACATATATGTGACCTCAAGTTTGTTTGGGTCAGATTTTGCCACCAAATGAACTTGTGCCAAATGGAGAAAGACTTGCTTGGTTTTGAGGATTTCAGAATTCTGCATAAGGCATTATAGACCTGTCTCATACCCCTGCCTCCAGACTTTAACTCTCACAGAGGGAGAAATCAAGACTCGGCAGTCAGCTGCTCATTGGGGATCATTTGGCTCACAGAAGACCAACGGGGCTCCTCTAACACCAGGACTGTGTCTTTTCAAATGAGCCCAGAGGGCCACCTTGCATGATTGGCCCTCTGCTCCTTCCCCTCTACACATCACCTGCACCCTCCATCCATAGCCTGCTACCTTCCCTGTGCACCTTGAGAACTTCACAGCTGTCAGCAGACATCATCTTCGGGGCTCACTTCCCTGACCCTTCTGACTCTAGTAATTTCAGAATTGGAAATGATCTTAAAGACACCAGCCAAACTATTTCAGGTGAAGCTCGAGCTCCCTTCCTCCCCCAGCTAACCAGATGGAACGGAAGGACCTCCACAGAACTCTGGGGACCCCCCAAAGGAGAGTCTTGTGGCCTCTGATACAGTATGACCTCCCCTCGGTATGATAAAGGAGAAAAATGAGCTCTGTCAGGTCACAAAAGCAGCTGATGTTTATGTGATCCAGACTAGTTATTACTAACCTTATTGCAGAGTCAGAAACAGAGGCACCCCAAGTGTGAGCAGACTGCTGTTTACATATGAGCCCGTGGGCCTGAGGCAGCATTGCACACGGCATGGCATGCAGATATGTGCTCCTAGCATTTCATGTCACTCTTCCATATGTTAAAGAGCAAGACGCCCTGTTTGAAATGATGCCCGGTTGTTCCTTAGAATGATGAGGCTTTTGTTCAGGAATCCTTAGTAGGGATGGTTTGCATAACCACACACTCACACCCATCCTTGGGCCTCAAACATTCATAACAATGCAGCTGCTCCTGAGTTAACCGGAGAAATCCCAAAATACGTTACGTAAGAGAGATTTTTATTTCCCTGCTTTAGAAACTGCCAAATGGAGCTTGTTCAAACCTTCCATCTTAAAAAAAAAAAGAAACAAAAATAAAAAACAGCCCTGGGACTAAAATCCAAAATGTAAGAATTCAATCCAAAAAGGACAACATTTTCAAAGGTTGTGATCCTGTGAATGGACTGGATTGCCGTGAGAACTGAAACTGTCATGGTAGGAAAAAAATATATTTAAAAGTATTGGTTTTTTGAGAAGTTTCATAGCAAAACCTTGACTGTCTCTGGGTTTTCTAAAAGCCACTCCCATCTTTTTCTTTGCTTTCTTGATTCCATTATGAAAGTCTCCTCTATATGTTTGAAAACAGCTCCCGAGACTTCAAAGTCTAGGGGTGTGGGGCTGGTCCGCTATGATCTGAGACTATGGTAAGGGACTGTAATCGACCTTCAATAGTCATGCTCTTCTCTTGATAACAGAGTCCCTTGGGCGCTTGCAGGGCTCACAGCCCTCTATCCAGAGATGACATTTCTCCACCTTCCCTGCAATGACCTATGGCCCTTTGATAAAGTTTGTGCAAAAGGATGAGAACAGAGGTGATGCGGAGCAATTTCTGAGTTGTGTCCTTGAAAGGACATGCTTGCACTTCACCATCACCACCACCACCACCAACCCCCGCCCCTGCTTCATGAGATCGAGGAAAATACCCTAGGGTTTTGGGAAAGGGAACCAGATCCCTGGATGAGCAGCATTACCCACGCTCAGGACCATGTGTTTTTGGACACCTTTGTTATGGTAGCTGAGCTGTGTAGGCGAATGAGTGTAAGCAGTTACACGTTGGTGTGAGCAGTAACATCTCCTGATTCCTCCACGTGCGTTCACTTCCCTTCCTGACCCATTTTCTTCTCATCGGAGCAAAGTCCTGAGGAGAATGGCCCTGTCCTAACTGTAAAAATGCCACGGAAAAAATCTACAGAGAGATTACCCTGAGGAGTGCACTGTGTTAGAACAAGGGCAAGAAGTTCTGGCCTTGAGCAGAAGCCAGAATATTAATCAGCTACGCGGTCACTCACAAGCCAGTGGAAAATGAGCTATTGTGACTAAGGACGGGAGAAGGCTTTCGCGTTGCTGAAAAACTTCTGCTTGATGACCTGCTCACTGATCAGGGTGCTCCCGGCCAAGGAGAGTGGTCCCGCCACAGAGCGCGGGGGTTGCGCTGAGGCCGGAAGCTCTCACATCTGGTTCAGATAACGCTATCTCTGCAATCATTGCCACACGCCCTTCTCCCGCGGGGCTTTCTCCACGGAGCAATAAGCAGATGTGAACTTTGGAGACCGCGGCGGGGGCGGGTAGAGGGGCTCTGAAATTCTCACGTACTTACCCATTCATCAGCTATTTATTGAGGCCAGCTGCAATTCAGGTGGATGCTTGACAGTCAAGGCCCCTGCTCTCATGCTTCTTGCATTTTAGTGGCAGAAGACGGAACAAAGAAGTTAACCTTAAACAATATCATTTCAGAAAATAATTAGCCCTGTCAATACATTAAAATTGGGTTATGTGAATAATGAGTTGGGGACCACTTCAGGAAGAGTGGTCAGAGAAGACCCCTTCAAAGCGCTGGCTTGCGAACAGGGACAGGAACCATAATCCACGTAAGGGAATAGCAAGTGCAAATGTCCTGGGACTGTGAAGATCTTAGAAGAACCTAGAGAAGGCTGTGTGGCTAGAACATAGGGAATTTGTAGTAGAGGGAGATGAGCTGTAGGCAAGGGGCCTTGTAGACTCTGGTACAGAGTTTGGATTTTATTTTAATGTTTATTTTTGAGAAGCAGAGAGAGACAGAGTGTGAGCAGGGGAGGGACAGAGGCGGGGGACACATAATCCAAAGCAGGCTCCAGGCTCTGAGCTATCAGCACAGAGCCCGATGTGGGGCTCAAACTCACAAGCCGTATGATCATGACCTGAGCATATGTCAGACACTTAACCGACTGAGCCATCCAGGCACCCCTGGATTTTATTTTAAGAGCAATATGAAGTCATTGGAGGATTTTAAACAGGAGAGGCACATGGCCTAATTTGCATATTAAAAAGATTGCCCAGCTGCTGTGTAAGAATGTCTTTTAAGAGTGCAAAAATAGAAATAGGAAGACCAGTTAGGAGGGTATTGCAGTAATCCTGGCAGGAGGTAATAACTATTATTATCCCCATCTCATGGAGGCCCAGAGATGTAATTTATGCAAATGCTTACAAAAGATAATAATAATGCTTTACTTTTATTTGCATAGTGATTTCAATTTGAAAAGCCTTTTTACCTATATCACTTTACTTGAACTTCAGAACCCCTCTGAGATGAATTATTATCTGCATTTTTAAAGTTTATTTATTTATTGAGAGAGAGCACAAGCAGGAGCGGGGCAGAGAGAGAAAGGGAGAGACACGATCCCAAGCAGGCTCCACACTGCCCTACTCAGGGCTCGAACTCAGGAACAGTGAGATCATGACCTGAGCTGAAACCAAGAGTCAGACGCTTAACCACCTGAACCACCCAGGTGCCCCTCTCTGACTTTTTTAGACAAGGAAAGAAGCCTCCAAGAAGTTGCTACTTGATGAGATTGCAGAAGTGTTAAGTGCAAGAAACCTGATTTAACTCAGGTCTCCTGATTGCCAGCCCTGTGCTTTTTCCATTCCCCTTTTCCTATACCAGGCCACTCCCCCAAATTAAAAGAAGTGTCTATAGTTTTATGGTGACAGACAGTAGTTACACTTGTGGTGGGCATAGCATTAACATACAGAGTTGTTGGGGCACCTGGGTGGCCCAGTCGGTTGGGCATCCGACTTCGGCTCAGGTCATGATCTCACAGTTCGTGGGTTCAAGCCCCAGCTCGGGCTCTGTGCTGACAGCTCAGAGCCTGGAGTCTGTTTCGGATTCTGTGTCTCCCTCTCTCTCTGACCCTCCCCTGCTCACACTCTGTCTCTGTCTCTCTCTCAGAAATAAGAAAAAAAAAACATACATAGTTGTTGAATCACTATGTTGTGTGAAACTAATGTGACACTGTGTGAAAAGAAAAAAATTAGAAGAAATACTTGATTAATACTGTGATCTCAGCAAAAGGTTAGCATTTACTCATGACCTTCTCTTGAAAATCTTTGTTCTTATAAAAACAAGTTTCTTTGAGGAAACATTCTTTTTGTTTATTAAACTGGGAAGATTAAATTAAAAATAAAAACCCAGGCATAGAACCCCAACCTGAAAAGCAACCTTTCAAAATTTTAAGGGCCATTTGCTTCCGAAGGAGCCATGTCAGTCAGGTGACACTCCTCAACGCCCCCTGGGATGTTATGTTCTGTTTTAATTACTGTAAGAAGGTTAGAGAACAAAGGAAACAGAAGACATCCCTCCGTGTCCAGGTACTTGAAATATAGTTGGAAAAATTGGACAGACATCTATAAATAAGTTAAGAATGCTCAACAAGTTAAAAGTCACATCCAATTATAAAAAACTTTAGGAAGAACCCAGATTCTTTCCTTGTGGCACACAGACCTGGATTCCATGAACAAAGGTAGCTAGCTTCTGTAAATGGGCCTTCATGGTCGTCAAGGATAGTTCAGCTTGTTCTATTGGCAGCATAATCTGTGTAGCGTTCAATTAGAGTTCTTTCCACGGTGCCGTCAGTAATTTACTGCTGCATAGCACCGCAAAATGCCCCACAGCTGAGTGGCCTAATACTCAGTGACCACTATTTTTATTGTCCTCATGCATGCTGTCATAAGGGAATTTGGACAGGTTAGAGCAGACCTGGCTTGTCTCTGATCCCTCTCCTCTGGGCTTCTGCTCCGAGAACTCCAATGGCCAAGGGCCAGAATCCTCTGACAGCCCACAGGGTTGGTGCTTGGGCTGGGATGAGCTCAAAGGCTGAGCTGAGCGAGGCTTCCTGATTGGAGCATTTCTGTGTGGTCTCTTATGAGGCTTGGGGTTTTCACACCATAGCAGCCTCAGAGAAGTCATGCTTCCTGTGTGGGGCTCAGAGCTCTAAGAGCAAGGGTCCCAGAGAACAAGGTAGAAGCCACCTGGCTTTTAGGATCTGGCCTTGGAAATCCCACAGAGTCATGTCTACACAGTCAATGAGGCAAAGCAGCACAAGCCCATCCACTTTCAAAGAGGGGACCATAGACCCCCTACTTTTCAAGGAAGAACATCAAAATTCTTACAGCTATATATTAGAACCACCACAGTCTCTTTTTGTGCCTCAAGCAGTAAATTATCACATATAAAGGATGAATAAGATTGTGAAATAAGATTCACACCAATGTTTTGGATTTTTTCATTATAGTAAATATCTGTGGAAAACAAAGATACCTTCTTATATCAAATGATTTGGAGCACAGAATTTTGCTGCATTGTAATCAATTAAGTGCCACTATTACAGACCATTGGCTGGAACTCTGTAAGAATTTATTATTGATTTGTGTGTACATGGGAGGGGGGATTTGAACCCTGACAGTAAGTATAAATTGATACTGAATAAGGTGTGCATGTGAACATTTATGAAGCATAAATAAACGATTACAATTAAGGCTGCCTACTTAAGGGGATATTAAGATAGACATTTTCTGGAAGATTCATTTCAGTCAGAGTTTTGAAGGCTACAAGAAAAATATTTATTTCAGGTAAATGCTGCTAATTACAAATGAATCAACTCTTTTCATTAAACCAAGCCCAGCAGGACTTAAAATTGGAAGTATGGAGTATGAATTAATAGAGTTATTATGTGCTTGGGATAAAAAGAGAAAGAGCTCTGGATTGCTAGAGGAGAAAAAAGTAAAGTGTCAGTGTGAGTACAACCAGAGAAAAAGTGTGATTTTTGTCGTCTGATTCTCCTGTCGGGCTCCAAGACCGTCATCTAATCAATTCTCTGGTACTAGGCACAGTATGATTCCAGTGTGAGAAAAGAGAGAAGAGGTTTTCTTCTCCCACCATAGGATATAAAGCATGTGTGCATGACAGAAGAAAAACATGGGTTAGTTTGACCTCTTCCAAATCCTTTTTTAAAAAAAGCTTTATTGTAATATAATTCATGTACTATAAAATATACTCTCTTACAGTATTCAATTTAGTGACTGTTGGTTCATTCACAAAAGTTGTGCAACCATCAGTGCAATCTAGTTAGAAAATTTCCATTGCCCCCAAAAGAAACACCATACCATTATTGGTCACTCCCCATTCCCACCCCCAATCCCAACCCTAGGTAACCAGTAATTTACTTCTGTCTCGCTAGATTTGCCTGGATTTTTCACATAAATGGATATAAAGTGATTCTTTGTGCATGGCATCTTTTACTTAGCATTGCTTTCAAGGTTCCTCTCTATATCAGTATTTCATTCCTTTTTATTCAAGGACAATAGTCTGTTGTGTGGATATACCACATTTTGCTTATCTGTTTGTTAGTTGCAGGATATTTGAGTTGTTTTCATTTTGGCTACTATGAATAATACTGCTATGAATATTTGTGTCTATGCTTTGTATCGACATGCTTTCATTTCCCTTGGATATATACCTGGGAGTGGAAGATTGGATCATGTGGTGACTCTGTTTAACATTTTGAGGATCCGCCACAGTGTTTTTCAAAGTGGATGCAGCATTTTACATTCCCATCAGCACTGTATGAGGTTTCTGATTTCTCCATATCCTTGCCAGTACTTGTAATTGCCCGGATTTTTACTATGGCCACCCTAGGGGTGGTGAAGTGCTATCTTATTGGAATTTTGATTTGCATTTCCTTGATGACTAATAATATTGAACATCTTTTCATGTGTGCTTATGAGCCATTTGTATATCTTCTTTGGAGAAATATCTATTCAAATCCTTTTGCTCATTTTTAATTGGGTTACCTATCTTATTATCATTGAAATTGTGTGAGTTCTTTATATATTCTGGATACAATTCCCTTATCAGACATGCAGTTTGCTAATATTTTCCCCCATTCTGTGGGTTACTTTCCCCTTTCTTGATAGTATCATTTGCAACACAAAAAAATCTTAATTTTGATGAAGTCTAATTTATCTAATTTTTCTTTTGTTACTTGTGATTTTGGTGTCATATCTAAGAAACCACTGCCTAACCCTAGGTCATGAAGATTCACTCATATGTCTTCTTCTAAGGGTTTATGATTTTAGCTCTTACATTTATGTCCTGGACCATTTTGAGTGAATTTTTAGCTATGGTGTGTGGTAGAGGGTCCAACTTTATATTTTTCATTTGTGGATATCCAGTTGTCTAGTATTGTTGGTTGAAAAGTCTGTTGTTTCTTTCATTCAATTGTCTTGGCAATGGCAACTTTGTGAAAATTCAAATGACTCTAAAAGTGATGGTTTATTTCTGGGCACTCAGTACTAGTTCACTGATCTAGTTTCCTCATCCCAGTACCATGCTATCTTGATTATTACACCTGTATAGTAAGCTTTGAAATCAGAAAGGGTGAGACCTCCAACTTTGTTCTTTTAAAAGACTGTTTTGGCTATTTGGGGTACCTAGCATTTCCATATGAACTTTAGACTCAGCTTGTCAATTTCTGCAAATAGCTGATTGAGATTTTGGTAAGGATTAAGCTGAATCTATAGGCCAGTTTGGGGAGGATTGTCCCCTTAACAACAGTAAGTCTTAGGGGCACCTGAGTCACTTAGTCAGTTAAGCATCCGACTTCGGCTCAGGTCATGTTCTTGCAGTTCATGAGTTTGAGCCCTGTGTCAGGTTCTGTGCTGACAGCTCAGAGCCTGGATCCTGCTTTGGATTCTGTATCTCCCTCTCTTTCTACCCCTCCCCACTTATCAAAAATAAACAATAAAAAATATTTTAAAAAAACAATAGTAAGTCTTCTTATCCATGACCTTACGGAGTCTTTCTATTTATTTAGATACTTAATTTATTTCAATGTTTTATAGTTTTCGGGGTATGAATCTTGGGTTTTCTGGTTAAATATATTACTAATAATTTTACTTTTGATATATTGTACACTTAATTTAATTTTTTTTAATTTCAGAATTAATTTTTGTTTTTGGTTTATTGCCAGTATATAGAATTGATATCTATATACAGATCTTTTCTGCAATGTTGCTAATAATTAGCTTAATAGTTTATTAGGTCTAATAGTTTTTAGGTGGAATCTTTAAAATTTTTTATATATAAGATCATGCAATCTGCAAATAAAGATAATTTTACTTCTCATCCAATCTGGATACCTTAGTTTCTTTTTCTTGCCTTATTGCCTTGGCTAGAACCTCAAGCACCTTGTTGAATAGAAATACAGGAGTGCACACGTCTTGTTCATGATATTAGGGGGAAACATTCAGTCTTTCATTATTAGATATGCTATTAGCTATGGGCTTTGCATAGATGCCCTTTTAATATATTGAAGAAATTCCTTTCTAATTTTTAATTTGTAGAGTGTTATTATCATGAAAAGATGTTGGATTTTGTCAAATTCTTTTCTACATCCATTGAGATAACCATAGATCAAAGGCTTTGTTGTTTGTTTTAGTAATGTGATGTATTACATTAATTGATTTTCAGATATTACACCAATTTTGCATGACTGAAATAAGTCCCACTTGGTCATGGTATATATATGTTGGATCTAGCTTACTAGTATTTTGCTAAGGATTTTTGTGTCTATATTCATGAGAGATATAAGCCTGTTGTTTTTCTTTTCTTGTGATTTATTTGTCTGGTTGTGCTATCTGGGTAATGTTGGCTTCATAGAACAAGTAGGGATGTATTCTTTTCTACTATTATTTTAGAGGTTTATGAAGGATTAGTATTAATTCTTTAAATGTTTGCTGGAATTGGACATGACCTTTTCTTTGTGGGGAATTTAAAAGTTAATTAAATATTTTTGCCAGTTTCATAGATCTACTTATATTTGCTATTTCATTTTGAGTAAGTTTTTTCAGGAATTTGTCTGTTTTATCGAGGTTATCTAAAATATTGGCGTATAACTTGTAAATAGCATTTATCATACTCCTTCTTATTTATATAAGGTCAATGGTTATACTCCTCTTTCATTCTTGATTTTAGTAGTTTGAGTCTTTTTGCTTTTTTTCTTGGTCAGTCAAACTAAAGCTCTGACAACTTTGTTGTTCTTTTCAAACTGTTGTTTTTGTTGATAGTCTCTTGTTTTTTCTATTGTCTATTTTACTTGTTTTCAGTATAACTTTTATTATTTCCTTCTGCTCTCTTTGGGTTGGGTTTGGTCTTCTTTTGCTAATTTCTTGACTCAGAAGTTATTGATTTGAAATCTTTCTTCTTTTGTGCTATAGGTGTTTACAGCTATAAATTTCACTGTAAGTACTGCATTAGTTCTATCTTATAGGTGTTGATATGTTTTAGTTTCAGTTTCATTAATCTCAAAATATTTTCTAATTTCTCTTGTGATAACTACTTTGATCCATTGGTTATTTAGGAATGTGTTGTTTATTGCGTATATTTGTGGATTTCTCAAATGTTCTTTTGTTATTTATTTTTACTTTATTTCTATTTGTGGTTGGAGACAATTTTTTGTAAAACTTCAGTCCTCTTAAATTTATTTAGGCTTGTTTTATGGCCTAGCATACGGCCTATTCTGGAGAGTGTTCCACAGGTAATTAAGAACAATTTGTATTCTGCTGTTGTTACGTAGAGTTTTCTATAGTTGTCTATTAAAGTCTAGTTAGTTTTTACTATTCTAGTATTGTTTTCTTGTTAATCTCCTGCCTAGTTATTCTATTTATCACTGAAAGTAGAGTATTAAAATCTATAATCATTTTTGAGTTATCTGTGTCTCCCTTCAATACTGTCAGTTTTTGCGTCATGAGTTTTGGGGTTCTTTTGTTAGGTGCACATATATATATAAATGTAATCATTGTATCTGTCTGGTAAGCAAGCCCTTTTATCATTATAAGATATCTTTTTTCTCTAGTAGTAATCTTTAATTTAAAGTCTATTTTGTCTGATAATAGTATATAAAATAACATATTTTGTTTGTTATTTATATCTTTTAAATATGAAGTGTGTTTCTTATAAAGAGTACATAGTTAGTTGGATTGTTCTTTGGTATCTATTCTGTCAGTCTCAGACTTTGATTAAAATTTTTTATTCCATTTATAATTATTATAATTGATGAATAAGCAGGATATATATCTGCCATTTTGAGATTTATTTTCTGTGCTTTATGTCTTTGTTTCTCTATTTTTTCATCACTAGTTTCTTTTGTGTTAAATAGATATTTTCTAGGTATCATTTTAATTCCCTTTTATATTCTTATACTATATGATTTCTAGTTATTTTCTTAGTGGTGGTTCTGGGGATTACAATTGTTAGCTTAATTTAATACAATCTAATTTGGATTGACACTAACTTAATTTCACTAGTACATAGCTCCAGCCCTCCTCACTCCTTTATTGCCTATTATTTTCATATGAATTTTATCTTTGTATATTATAAATCAATCAACACAGTTTTATAATTGTTGCTTTAGGCAGTTGCCCTTTAAATTAGACAGGAGAAGAAAAGAAGCATAAAATGCATTTATGTTGTCTTTTATAAATATCTATATGGTTACCTTTAGCAGTGCTTTTTATTTCTTCATATGGATTTGAGCTGAGAGTCTTTTTATTTCAGTTAGCAGGGCCCCTTTTAGTATTTCTTGTGGACCAGTTCTGTGAGTGATGAATTCTCTTAGTTTTTGTTTACCTAGGAATGTTTTTATTCTTCTTTTATTTTTGAATGAGAGCTTTACTGAATATAGAATTCTTCGTTGACAGTCTTTCAGTGCTTTCAATGTTGTCCAGTGGCCTCCATCGTTTCTGATGTGAAATTAGTTGTTAAACATATTGAGGTTCCTTTGTATGTGATAACATATTTTCTCTTACTGCCTTCAATATTCTCCTTTTTTATTGGCTTTCAACAATTTAACTATGATGTGTCTAGGTGTGAATCTAGGTGTTTACATACTTGGAATTCATTCAACCTCTTGGATATATAGATTGATGTTTGCAATCAAATTTGTATATTTCTTTGACATTATTTCTTCAAATATTCTTTCTGCCTTTTTCTCTTTCTTTTCTCCTTATGGGACTCCTGCTCTGTGTTTGTCAGTATGATTGGTAACGTACCACAGGCCTCTAAGGTTCTATACCTTTTTCTGCATTCTTTTCTCTTTCCATTTCTCAGACTGGATCATCTCAATTGGTTTATTTTCAAGTTCACTACTTCTTCCTTCTGATAGCTCAAATTTCCAATTTTAGTGACTTTTTCATTTTAGTTATGGTACTCACAAACTCTAGAATTTTTATTTTTTTTAGTAATTTTGATTTCTTTATTGATTGTCTTCATTTGGTAAGACATCAGTGTTACAAGTTTCTTTAATTCTTTAGACATCATTTTCTTTAGTTTTTGAAACATATCTTTAATAGCTCAATTAAAATCTTTGTCCAGCAAATCCAACATCTGAGCTTGCTCAGAGCTTATTTTTCCATATATGGGCCACAAATTTGTTTTTTTTTTTTTCTGTATCATAAATTTTTTGTTGAAGACTGAACATCTTGATAATATAATGGGGCAACTTTCAAAATAAGACACACATACTCCAGGATTTGTTGGTTTTCGTTTTGTTTGTTTGTTTTAGTTGCTGGCTAGTTTCAGTTAGTTTGTTCAGTTAATTTGTTAGACTGTTACAAAACTGAACTAATTTTATGAAGTCTGTTTTCCCTATATTGTGCAACCACTAAAGTTTTAGTCAGTTAGCTTTGTGGTCAGCAAATGACTGGCCAGAGATTTCCTTAAATGCCTTGAACCAATCAGTCTTCTGTGCTTTGCCAAGGGGTTTTGTGTGTGTGTGTGTGTGTGTGTGTGTGTGTGTGTTGAGGCATCACTTCAATACTTAAGCAGTTTACAACTCTGCTTTAGTATTTATGTTCTGCTGTGTTAACCTTCAGGGTCAGCCCATTGGAGAGATCAGGACCTTCTCAGTTCTTTCCTGAGCATATGAACACCCTGAAACATGTACATGACCTTCCCAATCCCTAGGAATATATCAGAGCTTTTCAAGTCCCCCCTGTAAGCATTTCATTCCCCAGATATTCCTTTTACATTTTTGCTCAGACACTTGTTCTAATTGATATTGCAGCATCAGGCAGCTTCAGTGTTTAACAACTGCTGTTGATAGTTTTTGACAAATCCCTTGGGATAGAGATTGTTCTGCACAATGAGCTCTCAGACAACATATCAAAAATTCCCCATAAATGGGTTTTTCCTAGGAGTCTGGAAGACAAGTAAATAATGACAATGCCCAGAGGATGGGACATTTTGAAGGGTCTCAAATGCAATCTGTTTCCCCTTGTGGCTGCAAGGTTGATGGTTTCCACAGCTACTTGGATTGTCAGTCAGCTGGGTATCAAGGCTAACATGGAACTGAACAGAAGGGGATGGGTATTGAAATGTGACAACCCTGTTACTTTTACTGAGGCTTAGCAGTTTTTCTTGAACAGATGCTCCTCTGATGGTTGCAGGTCTTTGGCTAGTTTCTAGAGTTCTGAAAAAGATTATTTTGACCATTTCCTCAATGTTTTTGTTTTTATGGGGGAACAGATTCATAGAGGTCCTAACTATGCCATTTTGTAATTCCTGTCCCTCTTCCATTATTAAACAGGAGCACCAGTATTTTGTTACACTAGAAAGCCACATTAAGACACTTTTCTCAGGGCACCTGGGTGGCTCAGTCGGTTAAGTGTCCAACTTTGGCTCAGGTCATGATCTTGTGGCTTGTGGGTTCAAGCCTTGCATCAGGTTCTGTGCTGACAGCTAAGAGCATGTTTCAGATTCTGTGTCTCTCTCTCTCTCTGCCCCTCCCCAACTTATGCTCTGTCTCTCTCTCTCAAAAATAAGTAAACTATAAAAAAATTTTTTAAAAAGACACTTTTCTCTCCACTAAGATATTTTGGAAAAACACCTGACCAACTAGGTTGTTAGTGAAAAATATTCTATGATCGAACAAATTCAGAAACCTTTTATTTTCTTTCTCTATCTCATTCTTGGGGACTCCCAATGCAAGCTAGCATTTTCAAGGTTCTGAGAAGTCCTGCTCTAAAAATCTTGCTTAATTTTCTTTACCCAGGATTTCCTAAACATATTTTCTTGTATAATTGTTTTTTTAAAAAGTTGTTTAATACCCTTGGTTAGTGCTCCTCACACTACACTAAACCACCCTTAAAGGTGAATTCCAGGTCTAGTATATGGGACTGCTTTTCAGAACTAATACCTCAGCAGTTGGGTGTCTGATGAGAGTGGTCAAGGTACCCATGAAATACAATGGGATACTTTGGGGCTTAATTTTTACTTTTCTAATACATTGTCTGAGAGCTAATAGCGCTGGCTATCTTTTTTTATACAAGGCTTTGGGGAGGTGGGTCTGGTCCATCACAGACATTCTGAGTGACCTAAGAAAATTATTTGATCTGTTTATAGTTTTCTTTCCTTCCATCTCTGAAAAGTCATGTGAACTAATCTCCTGTAATAAAAATGTGTGAAGAGATTTGTAGTGGGACAAATGACTTTTGTCCTTTTCAGAGCCCCTCAATCAGTAATGGATTCCTAGAAACCAGAGACTGAGGCAGAAGAGCTGCAGAACCAGCTGCCTGTAATCACATATGCACACTTAGACGTGCTCACACATGTGCGCTCGCGTGCGCACACACACACGCATGCAAGCATGCATGCACAGAACTCCCTGGCGGGTATGCTGAAGCCTAAAGGAAGTGGCAGGAGCCCCCAGGCAGGTTCCCTGGTCCCAAGAACAGCTTTATCCTTTTATTACAGGGAGCTGTGCAAACAGATTCTTTCTTCTAGGCACCGTGGCCTAAGGAGGTCTGGGAAGTCCAGCCCAGAAGGCTCGGGGGTCATCACAGAAGGGGATAGAGGGCTCTGTGCCCTTGTCCTGGAACTGGGGAATCAGGAAATTGGTTCTAGTCCTGCCTTTGTCACTATTCTGAGAAAGTTTTCTTAGTTTCCTGGGTCTTCTTCATGGGAAAATGAAGACATTGAACATGATTTTTATAATTCTTTCCAGCTCTGGAGTTCTTTGAATTTATGATATATATCTTCACTGAATAGGGAGTCCCAGTGTCTGCATGGCCATGGTCCCATAAAGCCCCCGCCCCCCTTGTCAGGCTCGTTCAGGCCATGCCTCTAGAAAAACAGCCTCTTTTCTGGTTTCCATCAGCACAGCGATTGTGAACTTCCTGCCATGTGGCCCCATAAACCCAGAGTCTGAGCCAAGTGTGGAGAAAGGGCAAGTCCGCCTGGAAGGAAGGAGCTGATGGACAGGCAGGCCAAACTCCAGCTTCCTCCTCATCTGCAGGCTGAAATGCAGGAAGCCCCGGGCCCACCTCCCCCTCCAGTGTTCTGTGTGCGGGGCACCTCATCAACAAGGCACCATACATCACCACTACCGCCACCTCTATTGTGTATGGGAAGCTGGGGACGTCCGGGTGGTGCACTGCGTAGAGGACGCCAGCCAGCCCTCCCTCAACACTCGCACCCACCCCCAGCCCAGCTCTTACATCAAAGCAGTGGGCTCCAGAGCGGCCCTCTGAGGCTGTCCCATGCACAGTCTCAGGTCCGAGCCGAGGAGAACCGTTCATGCAGAAGCCACTCCACACTGTACAACTCTAATTGGATGCTTTTCCAACTGCGGCAAGTTGATTAAAAACACACACTTACACACAGAAGACAGAGAGCTGTAGAAACTTTTCTTGTCTTGCAAATGCAGCGGAGTCAGAGTGCGGTGTCGCTGCTAACATCTGATCCACCAAGAATGCCAGTGGCATCTTTCCAAAAAGACGGCTGGGCCTGTGACGGCCATGTAGGAACCCGAACGCTCAGTGGAGAGCCCCTAAATCTAGCCCCCGCTCTTGTTTATCTGCGGATGTGTCAGATCTCGCCGGGCACTGACTCAGCAGGGCTAGAGGTCACAAAGGCTTCATGTTTGATTCTCTTGGCCCGAGGATCTAGGGGCCAGCAGGTGGCCTGAGTCAGGCTGTACCTGGGAGGAAAGAAGGGAGGGCACAGGCCACCACCGGCCACCACTGCAGGCCTGGGACTGGCACACTGAGGGGGTCCAGTCAAGCCCAGAGCACCTGACTGACCTGAAGCAACTTAGTCAACACCTAGGACGCTGACAGTGCCACCGTCTTAGCCTGTCCAGAAGCCATGCCTGCTTTCTGCCCCAGCTGTCCCAAACTTTTCTCATCTTTCTATCTCAGCTGAGATGGCATTTTTTTTTTTTCATTTTTATTTGTTCTCAGAGAGTGAGAGAGGGGAGGGACAGAGAGAGGGGCGGGGGAGAGAGAGAGAAAGAATTACAAGCGGCTTCTCACAGACGGTGCACAGCTGGACACGGGGCTCGTACTCACAAACCTAAAGATCATGACCTGAACTGAAATTCAGAGTTGGACACTTAACTGACTGAGCCCCCCAGGCGCCCCTGAGAGGGCATTTCTGAGAGAATCTCTCATGCTGCTGTGACCGGCTAGAGCTCAGTGGGCCCCATAGCTCCCTCCACTCCAGAGGCAGCAGAACCAGTGTCTCTTGGCTCTCAGCACCTGCGCCCTCAGCTGCCCACCTTGTTTCCCCTCTTCTCTTACAGCCTGTTCTCCAAAACCAGCAGGAGCCAGGTGTCAAAAATGTAAGTCGGATTATATAACTTTTCTGCCTGAAATCCTGCACTGGCTTCCCACTGCTCCTGAGTAAAATCCCAAGGCCTTACCTCAGTCTGGATGCCCTGCCTCCCTCCTTGACTCCCTCCGTTATCGTTCTTGATCAGAGTCTGTTTGTTCCAGCCCGCAGGGCTTCTTCCTGCTTCTTTCTGAGCCGCACTCCCGGCCCCTCCACAAGGCTTTTGCATTTGCTTTTTGTTCTCCCTAGAACACTCTGCTCCAAGGATCAGCATGTCCTTATCACCTCCTCAGAGATGGTTTCCCTGACCACCCAAGGCAGAAATACCCCCTCCACACCCACTCTTCTGCCAAACATTTCCCAGTTTATTATTTGCCACCATTACTACCCAAAATGGAGGGGTGCCTGGGTGGCTCCGTCCGTTGGGAGTTCGACTTCGGCTCAGGTCATGATCTTACGGTCTATGGGTTTGAGCCTCACTTCAGGTTCTGTGCTGACAGCTCAGAGCCCGGAGCCTGTTTTGGTTTCTGTGTCCCCCTCTCTCTCTGCACCTCCCCCACTCATGTTCTGTCTCTCTCTCACTCTTTCAAAAATAAATGAACATTAAAAAAAATTTTTTAAGGAAGTGACCATTTGGTATTTATTAGCTTTTAAATTAACCTCCCCTACAAGAATGAAAGCTCTCCAGTCTTTCTCGTTGACTTCAGTGGCACACACTAGATGCCCAGCGTGTGACATTGGCTCAGTGAGGTGGGGTAGCTGGAGGCAACTGGTTCTACTTTCAGATGTCACCTTGCCTCAGGAGGAATTCTCACCACTTAAAAAAGAATAGTTAGTAAAACTCAATGAAAGTAAATGGCATGAAAACTGCAAATAAATAAAAGATAACTAAACAAAAACAAAATGAACAGACAAAAAAGGAATTCCCACCATTTGGAGAACAGCTCAGCCCACAAGAATCCCAAGGTCATCAGGGCAGGCTGAGGTATGAATGTCCCTCCTGCTGGGGACAGGTGACACCAGATTTCAGCAGAGACCTGGGAGCTCTCCTGTGTGGAGACAAATGTCAGCCCATGGGTGAGACTCAGGCTGTGCTTATGGATCAGCAGCTCATGCTTATGGCCTCAGTGGGTATCACCACTCTCTCCCTCCCTTCTTCCTTGTGGGTGGCCATGGGTGGGTGAGGGACATTTGGAGTAAAACAAAGGAAGAGACAAGGTGAAGAGTAGCCCAGTATTATCACCTTTTTCTCTTTGCTTCCTTCTACTTCCTAATCATTCTATAATGATCATGTAATTCTTTCATAATTTTCTTAAAAAGAAAAATGATTATGATTAATAATGAAATTATAAAAAACTATTGCCATAGATTAATGCCATCAGAAAAAAAATTAGATGGCTAGTAATAACAATCTACCTTTAAAATTTCCTGAAAATAGATGCAACAAAGTACAATTTTTTATGAATAAAATTTTATTGGCACATAGCCACACTCATCCAGTGGGTGCCTTCATGTCACAACATGAGAGTTGAGACAAAGACCATGTGGCCCCACAAACTCAAACATTTTATTATCTGCCCCTTTCCAGGAAAAGTTTGCTGACTCCCGCCCTAGGTAGAAAGTTCTCTCCCCTGCTTCCTAGGACCCCCCTCCACAGTGATGGACAGTCATCTGCAGTTACTTCAGAGGTCTCTGCCTCCATATGGCGTCTGTCTGTCTCTCTGCAGTTGGTCACACTCATCTTTATGTTACTACAGGGCTTGGCACATTTTTGGCCTTTAAGTTAGTTTATATGATATCATTACAATTGACCTTTGAACAATACAGGGATTAGGATGCCAACCCTCTGCACAGTTAAAAATCCATGTGTAACTCTTAACTCCTCAAAGACTTGACTGCCAATAGCCTACTGTAGACCAGAAGAATTGCCAATAGCGTAAATAATCGATTATTTATATGTTATTATCAATAACATAAATAAGAATTACCAGTAACAAAACTAATTGATTAACACAAATTTTGTGTCTTACATGTATTATATATTATGTTCTTACAATAAAGTAACCTAGAGAAAAAATGCTATGGAGAAAATCATAGGGAAGAGAAAATACATTTACAATACTGTACAGTATTTATTTAAAAAAAATCTACGCCTAAGTGGACCCATGCAGTTCAAGCCTGTGTTGTTAAAGGGTCAACCGTATCTCAGTCTTGCATACCTAAGCAAGTCTCTGCTAATGTCCCACTCTTCGGTGAGGTCAGGTGTGGCTGCAGAGCTGGGGTCTGCTCTGACTTGAGCGCTATGCAGGAAGCCCACCTCCTTCTCAGCAGGGTAACAGGGGCGCCCTGCACCCGGAAGCTCTTAGCCGTGCTGGCCACCTCAAGATGGCTCCCCCACGACACCCACAGCTCAAGGCTGCCATGGAAAGTTCTCTTCAGAGACGGGTCAGCAGACCCAGGAGCGGGGGCAGTAAATTTCCACCAGTCAGGACAAGCTGGGGAGGAGATGATGATCTGTGTTTGTCAAGTCTGACACGCAGATTTATTTTTTTAAAGAAATGCCATTTTGTTCCATTCAAATGAGAGTAACCGGATTCATGTTTGTAAAACATTTCTAAGCAGGGATGAGGAGCATGAATGGAAACGTGTGGGCACACTTGTAATCTGTAGCAAACCCCAGTGGCACGAAGCAGGCAGCCTGGCCTAATAAATTTAATCTGCCCCACTCTTGTGTAGATTATGAACAAGCTTTTTAATGCTCTCTTCATAAGTGACATAAAGGCAAATAGCAGCTGAACATAGCTCTCTGCTGGACCAAATGATCACAAATCTAGGCTAGCAGAATTCATTTATGGAGACCGTCAGTGCAGCACAGGCGCCGTAATTCATCCTCTCTGAGAAGTTAAGGTCTGCTGTGTGGGCCTCCAGAAGCTGTGTGTGTGTGTGTGTGTGTGTGTGTGTGTGTGTGTGTGTGTGTGTGTGTGTGTGTGTGAGAGAGAGAGAGAGAGAGAGAGAGAGAGACAGAGCACACATGTGAGTGTATGTGTACTGGTGTGTGTCTGTGGGGGATGGGGGGTGGGTGTGAGGGACCAGCAGTTGTTGAAGAGAGGAAGAACTGATTAAGTTGAGTATGAACTTCTCCTACTTTGCCATCTTTCTGCTCTCTACTCTACAAAATGGCCATTTAATTCAAGACCAACCATTCTCCAACTCAGAAGAAGCTGAGAGTTGAACACACAAGCTTTCTTCATCTCAACCAAGGATGATAAATTCCCATGAAGGCCATTTCCCAGAGAACTAACACCCTCTCAGGTTAATAGCTCAGGACGCATGAACCCTGAGCTCACGTACTGGTCACTCTGTGGGAGCACCTGGGCGTTGTCTCATCACTACAGCTTAATTAAAGGACTGCAGGCAACCAGGCCTGCTGGGGGACACACAGACCTTGACTAATTGTAATATTGTGCTCATTAACTTTCTGGAAACAGCCATAAGCTTGGTCCTTCACGAACCCTTCATTCCCAAAGTAAGTAGAGCATTGTTTAATGTCTCCTCCACAAGTCGGATTCCCAGGGAGCTGCCAATGCTGGGCATAGACTCAACGCTGTTGGCACAGGGCACATCTTGGCAACAGAGCAGATGGGGGGCAGTTTGAATGTCTGCCAGGCAGGACTCAGGGGTTCTCCACCCACCATATTCCAAGTGTTGCCAGAGCAGGTGGGGACAGTGAGATGGGGCTTCCCACACCCAAAGGGGCTTCTGAGGGGTTTGGGTAAGAAACACTGGTACAGATCAATGTTTTCTCTGTCTCCTTCATGGGTTCCTCCTCCTCCTCCTCTTCTTCCTCCTCCTCTCTCCACCCCTCCTATCTGCAGGTCTCCAGGCTGACAGTGAGAGCTTCTGGGAAGCCAGTTAAAATGCAGATTCCTGGGGCACCTGGGTGGCTCAGTCAGTGAAGCATCTGACTTTAGCTCAGGTCATGATCTCATAGTTTGTGTGTTCGAGCCCTGCGTGCAGAGCCTGATTGGGATTCTTGTTCTCTCCTCTCTCTGCCCCTCCCCTCCTCATGCTTTCTCTCTGTCTCAAAACAAACAAATAAAAATGTAAAAATAAGTATGTAAATAAAATACGAATTCATATTCCAAGTCAGAGGCTAAGGTGGGGGCTGGGAGCCTGAAGCAGGTGATCTACACACCATACCTTAGCAGCCCTGCCTCACCTGTCCATGGTTCTCCAGAGCCTCTTCTTGGTGTCACCACTCATTCTCTGTGCTGTCTGTCCTGGGCAGAGACACCCATGTCCAGCTGTCAACTGTGACCTCAACACTGGCCCTTGGTCACCTTTTTCCCCAGCTCCATCAGCCATAGTCCAATTCAATAGAGGGGACTCTAGACCCTGGTTAGTCACATGTTTGTCTGGATTCCAAACTCTCAGAGGGCTCTCGGCACCTGGTTCAGGCCCTGGGAGATACCAGCGCTGGTGCACTCTAGCCTGAGTACTGAGTCCCCAGGAGGGGACACAGTGGAAGCTAAGCCTCCACCTTCTCTGTTTTTCCAGGTTCGCGCACAGAAGCCCCGGGCAGGATCTGAGGCATCCACGTTTCTTCCTCCTCCTCCCCACTCAGCCCGGTTCCCTATCTCAGTGCAGCAGAAGAAGACTGTGCTCACCCCTCTGGGGTACCCTGATTGACTCTGACATGTGGAGGCTTCCCAGCCTCTTTGCCCTGAGCACCCCACTGCCCTTCTTGATGCTTCTGGATCCTGGTGGCCAGTGGGATACAGCAGAGGCTGAGCTCCCCTTTCCCCAGGACTTCGGAGACAGCTGCCGGTTGCCTCCACCCGCTGTCTGCATCTGCCATAGCTCTATCCCCACCACTCCGCTTCGTAAGTGAGGCACACCGTTCCCTGGGGGACCCCTGCTAAAGCAGAAAATTTACAAGAGCTGAGGAGGGCAAAAGCGGCGTATGTATTATTATGGCAGCACCAACACCATGCTGCTGTCTAGGCAGTGTTTTATGTGCACTAACCCTCACATGAAGTACGTATGTAGAATACACACCACCTAGTGCGTGCTCGAAGGCACACAGGTGTGCATCTTGTCCCGGACCCAGGTATGGACATCCAACTGCCTGTGAGGCTCGCTTCCCTGAGAGGGCGCTCCCTCCCCTGTCTTCTGGGGATCACAATGTCTACACTGCGGGGCTGTTTTAAGGAGAGTTTGTGGCAGCTATTCAAACGACAGGTCTCACTGGCAGCTAGTGCTGTGAATTCTAGTGCTCGTTCTCCTCAATTTACTTTGAAAAGCCAAACACCAACTTCTGTAGTTTTCTCTTTAGTATCTGTCACAGAACAGCTCGTTATTTCTTTTTTTAATGAACTAAGTGAGAAAGGGAGAGAAGAGCTGGCATGTTTGGGAATGAAACACAAGTAGCGCTAGAAGGACGGAAGGGAAGTGACGAGATGTGACCTATGTCAGGAGTTGCCTTTAGGAGAGAAGACGTGTCCCTGGGTGGATTCACCGGGATCTCCCTTGTCTGGCCGGTCACACCCAACCCGGCTCCAGCTCCAGGCCATCTTCAGGCAGCACCATACTGATGATGTTAATCTGGGTATTTTTTTTGGTCTGGAATAGCCGTGCTTGTTTCTGTGGTGGTGGTTTGCTTCGCCTTCTATCCACTGTCACAAAACACCACGGGGCCTTGTGCCCAGTTATTGCCTTAATTTGCAGATTAAGAGAGCATGTGAGGAGCCATCTTTTGCTGGGGGCACATGTCTGATTCAAGAAAGATGTAGAAATTGCTCTTTTGCCCAAAAGCAGCTCACAGTCCAGTTGATACAATAGGTCTTACCATTTTTCTTAAATTTAAGAATATGTAGTATGAGCAGTGGCAGAGGGTGGCATGGAGATATGGAGTGCTGTCAGGGGAGGGGGGAAGATGGGCCCAGAGGAGGGAGAGATGGCCTGGGGTGGGGGTGGGGTGGGAAGAGAAGCCATCCACAGCAAGATACGAAACCCAAGGAGGAGAGCAGGCTGGATGTCCACATGCTTGATCGTGGAGTTGTGTCACCATGGGTCTGTGATGTCCACCGCACCCTGTCTAGACTCTGATCCATTCTCCCATGGTCCCCAGCAAAGGGACAAGCTTCATCCAGCCTGGAAGGTAAGCTCCTAGCTCTCTTCTTCTTCCTTTTTTTTTTTTTTTTAATGTTCATTTATGTTTGAGAGAGAGTCAGAGAGACAGAGACAGAATCCAAAGCAGGCTCCAGGCTCTGAGCTGTCAGCACAGAGCCCGACGTGGGGCAAAGCCTTCTTTTCCTGGGAAGAAAGGAGCAGATCCACCTGGTTCCGGGCAGATGTTACATTAGGAACAGGGTCTCCCCCAGGCCCCATCCACCATTCCCAATTTATTCAGATCGTTTGCCAGGTAGGATGGTTTGGGCAGCGTTTCTTAGACCCTCTTTAGTAACAACAGTTGCCATGATGAAATCAGCATCACAAGATTATCATGTCATCCTATTGCATTGGAGCAGTGAAGTATCTTTCTTCAGTGTGCTCATCACACAGCATGGAATATACCACACGACGCCCACCACAACGTACAGCGCGAACCATCTGCAATACAGATCAATATGTAGAATATGATTACACATGCAATGACACTTGTGAGAATAGCTAACTCTATCCAAATGCAGCCCTAATGACAAACATTCCACAGGAGACCAGATGCTGAAGCTTTGGGACCAGAGGAGCACTGGGCATTCCATAAATTCAGTAGTAGAGACCCACAGGGACCTTTTTTTTTGGCCACATCTTCCCCTTGGCATACAAGCATGTCCCTCAGGTGACATTTCAAACTTGCTTTCTGGACTCAGCTTCCCCTCCTTTGCTGCCCTGGGTTACCTGTCTGCCTCCTCCGAGCCCTGCCCCAGCCTCCAGCTCGGACACAGCTTGGAAACCTCTGCTGTAGAATTGGAAATTGTGACTGTCTGTTCACATGGCTCTCAGCAATTCAACGGTGGGCTGCGGCATTCTTCGAACTTCTCCTCCTGGCCCATTAGCCAATCATGAAATCCGTGTAGTGAGCTCTGTGTTAAAATAATAGAACATGTCAGGATGTATCACACATAGTATGGGTCAGTTCGTTTTGTAGAACTTTTATTTTTCCTTTTTCTGTGTGTGTGTGTGTGTGTGTGTGTGTGTGTGCGCGCGCGCATGCACGCGCGTATGCTGGATCACAATGTAAAATATATTTTTTTACATTTTACTGTGGATTATGATTTAAAAAATATTTCTAAACCCTGAGGTAGAGAGCTGGCATTTTCCTACCCTCAGTGCCTACAAAGTGACCCCAGTAAACGCTTATCGAATGAATACATGAATTCGTCTGCCAGCAGAGGGTTAAATTGATGGCTAGGCAGAGTGATGGTTTATTCTTCTCAACTTCCTCAGCTTCAATGACTTCTAATTTCTGTCCCTCCCTCCCCAAAGCCGCAGGACGGGGCCTCCCCCTGCGCCTGCATTCACACACTGACATTGCATTTGTGAGGGACGGTGGTGCCAAATGCAACCTGCAGTGCATGCTGCATGGGGGAGGGGCACTAGCACCTCCCTGCCCCCATCTGCACAGATAAGGGGAAAAGGCCCACACAGCCACAGGCAGACACACCTGAGCCCCACTGTCCTTCCTTTGCTAGCTACCTGCCCTTGCTGGGCTCTGCGAAGGCCAATCCTTTGCAGATAGTCCAGACTCTGACAAGCTGGTGTTCCGAGGCCGGGACTTTGGAAAGATACTACAGTCATCCAGCTAAAAGTGCAGGACTCCCTGCCATCGGCTAAGTCTCAGCTTTTCCGGGTGGAAACTCAGATGTTGTGTTGAATTGCACTGCTCCTGCCCCTTCCTGAAAGTCTCCACAAGCTTCCCTCCAGAGAAAACGGTCCCACTTTGATTGGTCCCATTTATCTCATGATTTTCACTCCGAGAGCCTTTGGGAACTGAACTGATGCCAAACATTTGACCTGAGATTAGGCCGTGAGCCAAGCTTACTCCTGATGTGCTGTATCAGCAAACCCGTGCAGAGCAAAGTGACCGTGGCCTGAAAGAAACTGGCCTTGGCTGGGTCAGTCTTCCCCCCGGGTTTCCGGGAGAGCTTCCCTCACTGAGGGAAGGGGTGGAGCGTATAAGGACTTAACAATTATAGCAAGAGAGGAAAGAAAACTTTGGGAACACACACTGGTCACAGGAAGCAAAGGGTAGGGCTAGCCAATGGGCTTTCCTTGAGACTATTAAGATTTTTTCTTGTTTTCCAGAAGGTATAGATGAGGTTTCCCGTATGAAGTCTTCTACACTTATCATACAGGTTCCGGAAGGTCTAGCGCATATTGGGCATCCAGATGGCATACAATAAATGATTATTAACTGAATGAGTGACCTTTTAAAATATCTTTAGGAAGCAGAACATCTAAATGGTCTGTTGATTACAGAAAATCAGAATAAATATGTCTCCTAAAGTAAAACAGTTAAGATATAAATTAAAAACAAACAAATGAAAAACATAAATGTTCCAAGAAGCTACAGTGGTCTAATTAATTGGGAGCAAAATGAGTCTAGGGATTCTGGCTTTCCTTTCTAAATCCCCAGTGCTTACACAGCGCTTGGCACACAAGCACACAATAAATGTTTAATGAATGAGGACATTTTAGTTTCCAGAGCTGAAGACAGTTTCTTCCTTACTTCCATCTCCTACCCTACCCTGTCCCACTGACACCCACCACACACACACACACACACACACACACACATCCCACATCACACATCTACCACACACCACACACACAGACATATACTATACCACACACGCATACACTGCGCCACACACATCTCACACCACACACACACACACAGACACACACCATACTACACATCATACATACACACTACCCCTACGTACACCACATACATATATACATGGCACACACCACAATATCACACAGGAACCATATATATCATGCACACATACACCAACTCCTCACACAACCCACACACCTATACTACACACAACATATACACCCACACACAACGCACACACCACACATTCTTATACAATATACCACACACATGTATACAATATACACACATCACACATACACATACCATACAACATACACACACGCACACACACATATCACATACACTGTATACACACACGCCACACACAAACCACATACCACCCCCACACAACCACACACACCACACATACACATATATACCACACACACACCACACACACCACACGTACCGCACCCACCCACTACGCACACACATACACACATGGAAATACCACACATACACTTCTTCCCCAACCCCCTCTACTTTGTTCACCTGCCCAGGCTCCCTTCTGCCTGGGTACAGCCCTGCAGACCAGAAATGGAGGCGACATAATCCAAGCCTACATCTTGAAAATCGCAATGGAGTCACCTCAAATGGTAAGAAGCAGATCCTGTCATCCCACCTTTAAAGAGAATGGGGTTTAATAGAAGAGGGGCATTATTTTATTATTTTATTTTATTTATAATGTTTATTTATTTCTGAGAAACAGAGAGATACAGTATGTGAGCAAGGGAGGGAGCAGACAGAGAGAGGGAGACACAGAATCTGAAGCAGGCTTCACGCTCTGAGCTGTCCTCACAGAGTCCCACGCGGGGCTCGAACCCTCGAACCTTGAGATCATGACCTGGGCCAGAGTCTGCGCTTAACTGACTGAACCACCCTGGAGGAAAGGGGGCATAATTTGAAATAGAAAATCTGCTGCAGCCCTTTGGAAAATGACAGAAATAAAGCACCAGATTTCAATTGCAAGCTTGTGGGTGGGTTTTCTAGTGGCAATCAGATTCAGAGTGAACGAATACCGGACCCAGGAGGCACGTGGTTCGAGCCACCTGGAGCGCCCACCTGCGGGAAGGGAGCGCAGACCCAGGAGCCCCTACCATGAGACTCAGAAGCAGGCGTCAGGTTCTCCCAAATGAAGCTCCCCCTATGCTTCTAGTCAAATGGGAGGATCGCGGTGGTGGGATGGGAATCCTGAGCCCGAGGGGAGAGAAGTCCCTCCTGGGACCACACAAGTCATTTTCCAGTAATGAGCCTGAAGCCCTGACCTTATTCTCCGGCTCCGGCAGGTCTGCCATCCGGACCCTTGTGGGCGGGCACTTGGGGGACCGCTAGAGCGGCATGGTCAGGGGTACTCACAGGACCAGACTTTGTTTGGGAAGAGGGCGCCAGCAGCTGCGTGTGAGGTTTAGAGAAACCAATTGTTTATGGCGTTCCCGACAGCGCGCCCAAGCAATGCTCTATTAATAGAGCTACGGCCCTGGTGTGGCAGAGCGGCACAAACAGCTCCCGGTCTGTGCAGCACCGTTAGGAGAATCAGCTTCCGGAGACACTGGGAGTACCAGACCCTGCCCAGCGGGGAGAGCACAGTGGACAGAGACACTGGAGGTGTCAGCCAGCCCAGCAGTGCCTCCCAGGTGCAAAGAGCCAAACCGCTAGAAGAGCTGCGTTTGGACCCCAGTGCACCCTGCATGGCCTCCTGGCTGTCAGTCGTGGGAGGGAGTGTTAGTGCTTGTGGGAAGCATATCAGAATCATCTCTCGGAAGTGTGTCATTTCAGGGGCTCCTGGGTGGCTCGTTTGGTTAAGCATCTGACTTTGGCTCAGGTCATGATCTCACAGTTTGTGGGTTCAAGCCCTGAGTCAGGCTCTGCACTGACAGTGTGGAGACTGAAGGCTGCTTAGGATTCTCTTTCTCTCTGCCTCCACCCAACTCACGCACGTGCTCTCTCAAAAATAAATAAACGTTTTTTTTTTTTTTTTTTTTTAAGTGTGTTATTTCAGCCTGGGCAGCTGAAATACACTTCCCAATGTGACATTTCCAAGGCTGCTATTATTTGTGCTACAAACTCACCTCCAAATTTTGCATTTTAAAACTCTTTTTTTCATGTCTTTTTAATGTTTATTTATTTTTTGTTTATTTATTTATGTATTTATTTCTGAGAGAGAGAGAGAGAGAGAGAGAGAGAACAAGGGAGGGTCAGAGAGAGGGAGACACAAAATCCGAAACAGTCTCCAGGCTCTGAGCTAGCTGTCAGCACAGAGCCCAAAGCAGGGCTCGAACTACAAACTGTGAAGTCATGACCTGAGCTGATGTTGGACGCCTAACCGACTGAGCCACCCAGGCGCCCCACAAACTCTGCATTTTAGATGCCACATGCATCTTCGACAAGGCAGCTGGTACACAAGCTTCCTACGCTGTCCTGGGCAAGTCTCTGTGGTAGGACCCAGTGGCGGACATGGCACAGAGGGGACACTTGGGAATGAATGAAAGAACAATGAATGAACTAATTCTTTAATATCATGAGATGAGTATTTATTCACTAACTTATGAGAACAATTACTGAATGCCCAGCATATAACCAGAATGGTAATACATGGCTCTTCTTTCCTTCCATGGCTGATAGATAACTAATGAGGCCCAGAAGCAGAACTCGTCTGTAAACCATAGTACAGGTAAGGGAATTTTGCAGACACAAAAATTGTGTTTGGATGTGTCGTGTGTGAAGCAGACCAAGGAGAGGAAAGGGGTGGCAGAAGAGAAGGAAAAGGAGGGAAGACCGGTGGAAAGCAGGGAGAGCAGGTGTTCCTCACCAAGACCCACAGCGCAGACTTTCCGTAACAGGATGACCATGTGCAGACCATTCAGAGTGGCCAGCCCAAAGCCCAAGCACAGTCTCCACTTGTGGTCACTGGAATAGGGCTGCAGTAAGCATCAGGAAGGAAGGAAGAGAAGGAAACTCAGGGAAGAGCAAGGACATGACTTGAGAAGCTGGACAAATCGTGGCTGCTCTAGAAACTGAGGACTATTCTAGAAGGACTGGTGATCCTGGGGCCTTCAGGAAAGCAGAGGCTCAGATTACAGCCCCTCATTGGGGCTTCTGTGCCTCTCGGACTTCACTCCCCTCCTTCACAAGGAGGGGAAGGAAGCAGAGACCTGGCCAGAGAGAAGACAGGAAAACCCAAGAACTAGCTGCCTGGCCAGTTCAAGGTGCCCAAGTGTCCTTCCTCAGGTTGAAGACTCCTGCACTTCAACTTCCATGTTTTGTAAACTGTCTTCTCATGGACACCTTTCATCCTCCACTGGGTCCTTTCCCTTTCTTCTCTTTCCTCCTTTGAGATTCTCTCTGTTGAATGAGAGTCATGTATTGGCCAGGACCATTGGGATATATATGATGTCCTTCTTCTTTCCAAGAGAAGAAGTCTCGTGCTTCTGGAGGGGTTTACATTATCCCATTTAATTCTAACAACAAAGCCTGGAGCATTCCCATTGTACAGATGAGGACACTGAGGCTCTGAGAGGTGAACTGTCTTACCCAAAGTCACACAGGAGCAGACTGAGCATGCTGACCCAAAAGTGAATGCCTTTCCAAGGTGAGCTCCTTTCTCCCTCTCTCTCAGACCTGACCACTTCCAGTCCCATGCTCTTTGAATCACCTGACTCTCCTCTATTCTCTCACTGCCCTGGGCATGAGATTCCCTGGACTCATCCCCAGTATTAAATCCATAGGAGACTGAAATAAAATGACTCAAGTAGGACTCAAACCAGAGGCCCCTCTGGAGAAAGCATGCTTGAGTGGTCTCCATGACAACTTCCGGGCTAGGTAGTCCCATGCCAGATACACTGACCCCCTCTTCCAAAGGTGATGTAGAACCTCTGTGATAAGCTTTGTTCTGATGTCCACCTGATCCCATGTCTCTCCTCTCTCTGGGCTGGCTAGCTTGAGGTGGTCACGTGTGGTTTTCTCCAGAGATCTCTCTTACCACCCAGGGCTCCTTCAGGCTGAGCAGATGGCCCATGGGGCTGGTCAGGAACCCACACCAAAGCTCGCACTTCAGCAGCTCACACTGTGCCCACCATCCCAGGCACTCTGAGGTAGAACTCAGAACAAAGATGCAAGAAAGACAAGGAGGTCATCATCGGGCAGAGAGGCTTCATTAGCTCAAAGAATAATGGGTTTGGAGCCAAGCTGAGCTGGACCTGTGTAGAGAAAAAAAGTGGAAAAGACCCTCAGACAAAGCCAGGGGCAGAAGTCCCTTGAGGACCTCAAGTTACCTTTTTAAAATTTGGCAACACCTGATGAAAAGGTGCCAGGGAAGACAGGTGGTGACGGAGTGCTTCATTTTGGATCCTCACGGCACTGTGGACAAAGCTCCCAAGTCCACCCCAGTAGGGAGTAGGATCTACACCAGGGGTGGTGGGAGGGAGAGAAGAAGATAAACGGTCAGGGGCTGGGGACACAGGCCCAGGGATATTACTGAGAATCGGGGCTCGATATTGGCTCCACTAGTTTCTTCTATGGGTTTTATCTCTAAAAAGTTAACAAGTTCTCCTGAATGAGTAAATTCAGTTTAATAAAGAGTAGTCTGGACTTGGACCAAATGCCCCAGAGGGCTGTGTCTAGAAACAGGAAGACAAAGACTCAAGGTCATGCCCTGGGCCATTTATTTTTTTTTTAAGTTTATTTACTATTTTGGGAGAGAGCATACACACAAGTGGAGAAGAGGTGCTGAAAGAGAGAGAGAGAGAGAGAGAGAGAGAGAGAGAGAATCCTAGCAGACTCTGTACCATCAGTGTGGAGTCCTATGCAGGGCTTGAAGTCATGAACTACAAGATCATGACCTGAGCTGAAGTCAGACACTTAACCAGCTGAGCCACTCAGGTGCCCCTTGCCCTGGGACATTTAGTGGAAATCTGGGATTGGAATGAGTCATCTAGGCAGAAAGAAATGCAGGGAAATGAAGTCGAGTACTTTCCAATGGGGTAGTGGAGAATCCCAGGGAAGCCAACCGTCAAGCACACGTGTCATGGGCAGTGAGAATTCAGGTCATGTGTCATTGAGCAAACATGCCACAGGTCACGCACACATGCACATCGCAGGTCAAGACGGTGGAGAACCATTGCACCTGCTGAATAAATCTTCTCTTCATGTTTTCTCTATTGTCTTTGAAATAGCACTGATGATATTTCATGCCCATTATTTATTAAGTTATACTAGATAAACACCGGAGCCAGGATATCAGCAAGACCCTTGAAGGCCTCAATAAGGTAGCATCAAGTTTCAGTTTTGAAGGACCATCACCCTGGATTTAACCTTCTTCTGTCATTTTCCACCAATGGAATTTAGTAAAAATTTCCATTGTTGCCCTTGACATGGTAGCCAGTAACCAGCCCACATCTGAAGGCAATACGGCCCTGCTGTTCTCACCTCACCCAATGTTGGGTCTGTGTTACACAGATGAATCACAATAATCCATGGCTCATCGGTATAGCCATGTAAGGTATGTGGCCCACACAGTGGCATATGGTGGCTGCTCACTGTGCATTGATTAAACGGATGGATGACAAAGATTTTAAATCAGCCTTGTTACATGCACAATTAGAGTAGAGTGAGCACTTTAAACTTGTCACTCCACAGTTTCTGAAAGAGTTTACAATATTAAAATTGCAGTTAACAGTCACTGAATATTATGTACCAAGTATTGTTTCATTCAATATTTAAAATAACCCTATGTGTTATTACCACCCATTTAAAACAACAGATTATTGGGGCTTAATTAACAAGGCCCTGTACCTTGCCCAAGGACAGAGTTAGTAAGAGGTGAGGCCAGAATGTGAATGCCTATCTGAATTCAAAGCTTGATGTCTATGAAAACTGGCATGAATATTGCCACAGAGTGTGGCACACATAGGTGCATAAAATCAGATTATTTGAAGAGCTAAAGGCAAGGCAGGAAAGAGGCCAGGATATCAGCTTTCCCCTTGGGTCAGAAGTTTAGAGATTCTCTGACCCTTACGGTATTTACGAAATGAGGTAATGGCCCAAATCCAGTAGATCCCCAGGGTTTAACATCACAAAAAAGACTCAATTCAAGCTGCCCATCCATGTGGACGTTCTCCAGGAAGCCACAGGCTGACTCCCACCCACTGACCGAATTGTCTTCTCTTGGAGCTTGAGGGGAGGGAGCAAGGTCAGATGGGGGGCAGAATAGCAGAGGCACCACCTAATACTTCTTAAATGGCACTCCCATAGCGCTGGCCTCAACCCAGGGTTCCCTGGGCTAGAATGAAATAATAGAGGGATTTTTCCCCCAACTAAACTAAAATTAAATTAACAGAGAGAACATTCTCTATTTTCAAATTCCTCCCATAAAGTTTTCTTGCAACTTTAAAGCCTCCTACTACTTGTCTGCTAAGAGGTAGCAGGGGAAAAAAACAAATGGAAATAGGATGAAATTAATACATAGACAAAATCATAAATAGCTAATGTGACTGACTTGACTAGTTTATTTTTATGTGCTCATCTGCTTATCACTTTATAGAAGATACTTATAGGGATGCACTCTGTTAGTACTTTTATTCCTCCTTCATGTGCTGAAATGGAAAATATCAAAAGTGGGAGGTCAGCACACTGACAAAGAAGGAATGTGGGCTTCAGAGGTGATGGATCACCATCAGGAAGCCAGCCTTACCCCAGGCTACCAGCTGTGTGGCTCCGTGAAAAGCACTTCACCTCTTGAAGCTTCAGTCTGTGAACTGAAAAGGGACTAATGGGGTCCATCTTGCCAAGTTATTATGAAGGTCAAGGCAATGAAGAAGGTACCCAGAACACAAGCAAGTGTTCAAAGGTAGCTTTCAACATTACTGTCTTATGGAGTTATCAAAAGAGGAAATGATGCTGCAATTTTAGGTTGTTTCTACTTGAACAATGTTCAAAAAGACATTTGTCTTAAGTGTTGTCATCTTTATGTAGGCAGATTTTTATGACACTTTAGGGGCAAGGTCGTTTCGTCTGGCTGACTGAAAAAGGGGTGCCTGAGGGACATGATAGGAAATGAGATCCATATCTCCATTTACTTTTCTTCATCATCTCTATCATCATCAGTAGTGGGCTGATGGTGATGCCCTCACCGTCCTGGCATCATTACACCAGGATGAGGTGAGGCCATGCATGGTTACAGACAAGATCAAGCTTACAGTGGCTTATGAGAAGAAAAGTCTATCTTCCACCCATTTTATAAGGCCAACGTAGCTGGGGAGGGTTTCTGTTTTGCCAAGACAGGAGGCAATCTGTGCACTGGCTTTTAGGCCTTCTCCCTGGAAGAGATACATATGTTTCCTACTCACATTTCATAGGCCAGATCCAGTAACATGGCCCCACTGTATTTGAGAAAGGATGGGGGTGCACTGCCCAGTTCTTGGCCAGCCAGAAGCCAGACGTGTTTGATGAGTAACTCCAATGGGAACCATGGCCATCATCATCCAAAGCATCTATATCCACTGAGCATCTGTCTGTGCCAGCTGTCAGGCCTATGAAAGGCTTGAAGGGCTGGTTTCTCTGAGAATCATCCAGTTGGTTGGGGATAACACACAGATAAGTTAATGAATGACACAGAGTTGCTATTTTGCCATTGGAAAGGCAAGAAAGCATTCCAGATACCGTTAGGCAGGAGAGAATCACAGGGTATGGAAGACAGGACAACTTCATAGGCAAGGGGACTTAAACCATCCTTAAGGGAAAGGCAGAACCAGGGCAACATGAGCAGGAGAAAGAGTGTTCTAGGCGGGAGAGCAAGGGGAAAGGCTCAGAGACAGAAACGCATCTAATACACTCCGAGAATGGTGAGTAAATATATGAATTGGAATGGAGGGTGGCTTAGGGGACATGTGGCAAGGGAGGGGGTAAGTGGCAGCAGTGTGGTGAAGGGGAACCATCTGTTTGAAGTCCTTGAGGTGGGGGCTTGGCAAGAAGGCTTTGTCCTGCAGGCTTCTGGAAATGAAGGCAAGCTTTTAAATAGGAAGGTGACCTGTGCTCAGCCATGCTTTACACAGAGTAGCTCATTGGTGGTGAGAGGACAGGTCTGGGACATGGCATAGGAGCAGGCAGCCATTACCAGTCTGAGTGGGAGGGACTGAGATCTGGAGGCAGAGGGGGTCTGGAATTAAAAGGAAATGAGAGCAATGACTGACCATTGTTTGTGCTAATTTTTCCATTGAGAAAAATTCTAAGAGCTGGACAAAATAGAAAATGATAAAAACAAAATGTGTTTGCAGGCAGAGGATAATGACGGAGGCAGTGAGAATGTGCAAGGTGAGTCCAGCACTTAGGCTCACGTTCCCCGCAAGGTTGTAGCCAATTCTAGAAAAAACACAGGCTCCAAGATGAGCAACTCGGCAGAGCTTTGGGCACTCTCGTGAGACAGGGGGACAAAAATGGAGACCAAACAAGCCAAGGAAAAAGGTACCTGACAAACATTCCCAGTTGAAGTGGCATCCCAAGATGGCCATGAGAGAGTAAGACTGAACTGGAAAGTGATGACCCTCAAAAAGCACCCGCAACTACCTTTGAATCAGCTTCATCTCTTCTATTGGATCAGTATGATCCTCCTTGTTCTTACTACAAGAAGGAAAAATTACACATCAGTCTCTTTGAACAAAGATCCAAAAACCCAACGCAAAATTTTAGCACACTGAACCCAGCGATATGTATAAAAGATAATCTGTCAAGATTAAGTTTCAAGGTTACTTTGATATTGGAAAATCAATCAAGATGATTTATCGCATTAACTAATTTAACACATTTAAAAATCAATTAAGGTAATTTATCACATTAACTGATTTAACACATTTAACTAATGAAGAAAGATCATATAATCATCTCAATAGAACAAGAAAAAACATTTCATAAAATTCAATGCATATTGATATATTTTTTAAAAAGCTCTTAACTTAGCAGTAGAATGGAAATTTCTTTATCTGATTAAAAATATAGCCAACATTATATAAAAATTAAGCTTTATTCTTGGAGGTCAAGAATGAGACAAATCTGTTCACCACCTGAATTTCTGTTAAACATGATACTGGAGATTTCAGCCAGTGAGGTAAAGAATATAAAGAACACAGAAATAAATGTCTAAAAGTTGGAATGGAAGGAATAAAACTGTCATATTCCCAAATGACATGATAGTATATGTAGAAAATCCAAAAGGATATATATATATAAACTTTTAGAATTAATCAATAAATTTACCAAGGTTTCTAGATACAAGGTTAATACACAGAAGTTAATTCTATTTCTTCATAATATCATTAGTTATTCAGTGAGATAAGAAATTTTTCATTTAGATAACATAGCTAGGAATAAACTTAACAAAAGATGCATGAATCTTCTACACAGAAAACTGTAAAACATTCCTGAGAGAAACTAAAAAAATTAAACAAATGAAACAATATATTACATCCATGGGTTGAAAAGCTAAATACTTGGAGTTGGTGACTCATTCCAAAGTGGTCTATACAGGGGCCCCTGGATGGCTCAGTTGGTTGAGCATCTGACTTAGACTCAGGTCATGATCTCACAGCCTGTGGGTTCAAGCCCTGCATTGGGATCTGTGCTGACAGCTCAGAGCCTGGAGCCTGGAGCCTGCTTCAGATTCTGTGTCTCCTTCACTCTCTGCCCTTCCTCCACTCTGGTCTGTCTCTCTCTCTCAAAAATAAATAAAGATTAAAAAACAAACAAGCAAAAACCTCAAGTGGTCTATACAAATTTAATGAAATTTTAATGTGTCCTGGAATCATTTGTTGTAGAAATTTACAAGCTGATTCTCTTACTTATATTGAAATGTCAAGGGCTAAGAATTGCTAAGACAAACAAAAGAGAAGAAAGTTGGAGAATAAACATGACTAGATATTAAGACTTATCATAACATAACAATAAGACAGTGCAGGACTGTGACAAGAATAGACTAGTGGAACAGAGCAGAGAGTCTAGAAATGGATCCATATTGTATGGACACATGACTAGTGATAAAAGTGGGACATGAAACAATGGGAAGAGGATTTAAAAAAAAAATAGGGGCACTTGGGTGGTCAGTCGGTTAAGCGTCCAACTTTGGCTTAGGTCATGATCTTGCAGTTCATGGGTTCAAGCCCTGCATCGGGTTTTGTGCAGGCAGCTCAGAGCCCGGAGCCTGTTTCAGATTCTTTGTCTCCCTCTCTCTCTGTCCCTCCCCTACTCATGCTCTGTCTCTCTCTCTGTTTCAAAAATAAATAAAAACTATAAAAAAATTAAAAAAATAAATGATGCTGGGTCAATTGGATATCCATTTGAATATCCCCAAAATAATAATCTTCACCTCTATCTCACATAGAAAGCAGTATCAGTGGACTGTAGATCAAAAGGTAAAAGGTATATAATAAGACTTATAAGATAGAACATTGGAGAATGTCTCTATGACTTTGAGGTAGAGAAGAATATGAAAGACACTAAACATAAAAGAAAGGATTTATACACTGGACGATATTAATTTGTGACTTCTGTTCATAAAAACACACCATAAAAGAATAAAAAAATGTATCTGCAACATATAATTTAAAAGCTCATATCAAGAATATATATAGTACATATCAATGTAAAAAGGACAGACAACCCAACAACAAAATTGGCAAAAATCTGAATAAGAACTTCACAAATGAAATTATCCAAATACCTAATAAGACATGAAAAAGTAGGGGTGTGTGGGTGGCTCAGTCATTTAAGTGTCTAACTCTTGATTTCTGCTCAGGTCATGATCTCACATTTTGTGAGATCAAGCCCCGCATCTGACTCTTCACTGTGGTGCAGAGCCTGCTGGGGATTCTGTCTCTTCCTTTCTCTCTCTGCCCTCCCCGGCTCTCTCTCTGTCTCAAAATAAATAAATGAACAAAAAGTTTTAAAAGATATGAAAAGGTAGTCAGGGGGCACCTGAGTGGCTCCGTCGGTTAGCGTCCAACTTCAGCTCAGGTCATGATCTCGAGGTTTGTGAGTTCGAGCCCTGTGTTGGGCTCTGTGGTGACAGCTCAGAGCCTGGAGCCTGTTTCAGATTCTGTGTCTCCCTCTCTCTTTCTGCCCCTCCCCCAACTTGTGCTCTGTCTCTCTCTGTCTCTCTCTCTCTCTCAAAAATAAATAAACACTAAAAAAAATTTAAATAATGAAAAGGTAGTCAACCTTATTAGCCACAGGGAAATTCAAATTGAATAGTTTTAAACGAGATACCACTTCCCAACTACCAGAATAGTTAAAATTTAAAAGACTGGCAATACCGCAAATTGGTGAAGATGTGAAGCAGCAGAACTCTCACCTACCGCTGGCGGGAGTGACATCTGGGATCACCCATCCCGAATAACTGTTTCTCAGAAACTGAACACACACTTACCCGATGACCTTGCAAAATTCTACTCCATCTATCTGCCTATTCCTTGAAATGCACAAATGAAAAATGTTTCTATGAGCATTATTTATAATAGTTAAGCCCAGAAACAATGCAAATTACCTCAATAGACCAAATAAATTGTGGTGTATTCATGCAATGGAATCATAGGCAGCAATGAGAATATGTTGTGTGCAGTAACATGAATGAATCACATATACATAACGTTGAGTAAAATAAGCCAGAAACACATACTGTACGATTCATTTACCTAAAGGTTAAAAACATGCAAAAGCCACCCAAGATGTTAGAAATGAGGATAATGGTTACTTTCAGAGAGAAGTGGTCCTGACTGGGGCAAGGGCACGAGGAAGTCTCTGGCGCGCTCTTTGCCTTCACCCGAGTGGAATGACATGGGTGTGTTCACGGCATAAAAGTGGGCTGTGCATTTATGGTTTGTGCATTTTTTGGTGTGCCTGTCATACATCACAAAAGTTTATTTTTAAAAAAGGAAGGAAAAAAAATAAAAATAAAAGAATAAAAATTAAAAAAGGAAGGAAGAGGAGGGGCACCTGGGTGGCTTGGTCAGTTAGTTAAGCGTCTGACTGAAGGACCTCATGGTTTGTGAGGTCGAGCCCCATGTCAGGCCTTGTGCTGACAGCTCAGAGCCTGGAGCCTGCTTTGAATTCTGTGTCCTTGCCTCTCTCTGCCCTTCTCCTGCTCATGCTCTGTCTCGCTCTGTCTCTCAAAAAATGTTAATTTTTTTAAAGGAGGAAGAGACCCTTAGAGTCCATTTGTGTGGTGTGTATATATCCAAATAAAATCAGTGGTGTATTTTAATGTTCACATTTAACAATTCATAGTTTTAACACCCGTCCCTCCTACCACTCCCTCCTCCCAACACATAAAGCACAGTGATTTCGTGGATGATCTCATCTGGAAATACAATTAAATGCCTCAGGGTGATGCCCTTCCTCCCCTCACTCAGCTCAGCCCCATCGCCAATGACAGGGCTGCAGAAACGGTCTTATTTACTGCTCTCAGGGACTACGTGAGCAGAGCGCTGTTGTTACCATTTCAATGCGGAGTAAACTGGAGGTTCCGTGACCCTGAAGGTCCTGGCACAGACCCAAGCCTGGCTCTTCCCCTCTTCCGCGCAGTTTCTGTCCCTCCGACTGCCTCTGCGGAGCTGGAGGTTCTCCCCAGGTGCACTCTTCCCGGGAATGATGATCATTCACACACAACAGCCAAGTTTACAGGTAACAGGATGCAGCCCTTCAGGGCTCTCCCTTGGTACTAACGTAATGAGAGAGGGGGCACTTGGCCACTCTGAGCTAGGCAAGGTCCTGTACTTCTCTCCAGCCCCTCCACCACAGAAGGATTGAGCAGACGCTTCAGGGAGGCACTCCTTGGGGGGTCAAGGTCATCTTTCTTCTTTCGTTTTTATTTATTTATTTATTTATATTTTTATTTATTTTTGAGAGAGAGAGAGACAGCATGAGCAGGAGAGGGTCAGAGAGAGAGGGAGACACAGAATCCGAAGACAGGCTCCAGGCTCTGAGCTGTCAGCACAGAGCCCGACACGGGACTCGAAACCACTAACGGTGAGATGGTGACCTGAGCCGAAGTCAGATGCTCAACCGATTGAGCCACCCAGGTGCCCCCCTTCTTTTGTTTTTAAGCCCTACATAGAATCTGAAGGATTCTCCACCACAATCACAAGCTTGAAGATCTTTCCGAGGGCCCCTTGGGCAGATTTCTTCATCTCTCCGAGTTCAGTTCATGCCTTCCATCACATTTGAAACCTCCGAACTAAATAAACCCACATTCCTTTTAGGTGAGATACCAAGTCCCAAATGATGAAAACAGTTTGCAAAAAAATGTGCTAGAATATTTTGAAAATGGTTCGTCCTAAAGGAACGCAGGGTGGGTGAAGTTTTCAAACTGATCTTTGCTTAGAGAGACTTGCTTTCAATAGCTCGCAGAAATTCCTCAGTTCAATCTTTGGCAGATGTGCATTTTTTTTTCTTTCAGGAGGAAAAGTCACTAAGGGCGACAGAAAAAAAGTCCTTCTCTTCCCTTGCCTTCCTCTTACTCCCAGATGTGACCTCCACTTTGACCTGGACCCCTATTCCAACCCGAGTCTCAATTTCCCCTCTGAACCCGTGACTTGGGTTTTCTTTGATACTTAATTATGAGAGGTTTATATTATACCCACTCATCTTCTACACAAGAGGGTGAGCTACTAGCATAGTAAAAAAATTAAACTGATAGTGCACAAATATTTGGCAAATAAATTTATGTTTATGTGTATAATTACACTCATTTTAGAGAAGAAATATTAAAAATCCTAAGAAAGATGCTTTCAGCTCAAGAAACAGAAAAGTGTGACTCCAATATCCTTGTGAATTAGAGATGTATAATCTCATATGACAAGACGTTCCATCAGCTCTGAGTTTGGCTACTCTGGCTACTCAACAACAATCTTTGGGGACCAGGGACCTTCTGCCCCGCCATCGTCTTAAGGTTGGCTTCTCTCATGGTGGTAAAATGCCCACACAGTTCCAGGCACCTCATTCCAAGCAACAGTGTCCAGAAGAAAAAGGACGGTCTTTGCCTTGTACACTTTTTACCTGTGCAAAAATCTTTCTCAAGAAGCCCTCCCAGCAAACTGCCTCTCACATCTCCTTGGCCAGAACTTGCCTGAACAGTCAGCCAGGGGGATGGCTTGCTGTGACTGGTTTGTACTAGAGTGTAGGATTTGCCCTGAGCTAGGGACAGGATCACCTGCCCAGAAGGGGGATACCCAAACGAGGCTGCGTTCTGTTAGCGAAGAAGTTGGAGGACCTTTTGAGAGAAGGCAAAACAATGTCAGAACCACAAAGGACTTAAGGAACTATTTCTCCAAAGAAGATACACAAATGGGCCATGACACATGAAAAATGCTCAATACGATTAGTGGTTAGGGAAAAACCCGTCCAAACCACAATGAGATACCACTGTGCAGCCATTAGGATGGGTATAATTTAAAAAACAAAATAGAAAAAACAAAAGTGAGAGGAAAATAACAAGTGTTAGTAAGGAGAGAGAGCAATTGGAAACTTTGCTTATCACTGGTGGGAATATTATGGTGGAAAACAGCTTGGTGGTTTCTCAAAAGGTTAAGCATAAAATTACCATAGACCCAGCAATTCCACTCCTACATGTATATGCAAAAAAAAACAAAAACAAAAACAAAACACATGGCAATCAGGGACCCAAATATACTTGCATACCCATGTTCTCGGCAGCATTATTTACAATGGCCAAAAGGAGGAAACATCTGTTCTTTGACAGATGAATGGAAGGGATAAACCAAATGTGGTATTGTGAGATAATAGAAAATGTATATATTGGTCTCTGCCTCCCAGTTTCTAACATAGAGCTTCCAAACCCTTGTTATTTCCTAAGTGATAAGAGCACTTGAACCATCTTTTGTTCTAATAAGGCAACTGTGGCTGGGTTCCTGGATGGGGGTCGGTTACCAGAAAGACCATGAATAGAAGCTTGAAATTTTTCATCTCTATCCCCCATTGTCCAGCGAGGGGAGAGGGGCTGGAAATGGAGTTAACGATTGAGCATGCCTATATGAGGAAGCCTCCATAAAATCCTAAGCAGTAGAGGATTTCAGGAGCTTCTAGGTTGGTGAACTCATCCACACGGGGAGGGTGACACACCCCAACTCCACAGGGTAGAACCTCCTGTTTTGGGGATCCTCCCAGACCTCACCCTATATATCTCTTCTTCTGGCCATTCACGTGTATCCCTTTATCATACACTTTAATAAACTGGTAAATGTAACTAAGCGTTCCACTGAGTTCTGTGAGCTACTCTAACAAATTAATCAAGCCTGGCGGGGTGGGGGTGGGGGTTATAGAAACCTTCAGATTGTAGCCAAGAAAGAAGCTGTGGGTAACCTGGGGACTCAGAACTTGCAATTGGCATCTGAAGTGAGGGGTGATCTTGTGGTACTGAGCCCTTAACCTATGGGGTCTGATGCTATCTCTATGTAATGTCAGAATTGACTTTAATTGTAGGACACCCAGCTCCTGGTGTGGAGAACTGCTCAGCGTGGGAGGAAAACCCTCCACGTACTTGGTGACCAGAAATGTCAGAAGTGAACAAAGGAATATTATTCAGCCTTAAAAAAGGAAGGAAATTCTGACACAGGATACAACACAGATGAACCTTGTGGACATTCTGCAGAGTGAAATAAATCAGACACAGACAGACAAATATTATATATTTCCATTTATTTGAGGTACCTATAAAAGGCAAATCTGTAGACACAGGAAGAATAGAGGTAACCAGAAGCTGGGGAAGAGGGTCGAGGGTATTGGGTACAGATTTTTTTTTAAGTTTATTTACCTATTTTGGAAGAGAGAGTGAGGAGGGAGGGACAGAGAAAGGGAGGGAGAGAATCCCAAGCAGGCTCCATTCTGTGAGATCATGAGTCTCATGTCTGAGATCATGACCCAAGTCTGACTGAGCCAGCCAGGCACCCCATGGGTACAGACTTTTTGTTAGACGTGTGGAAAAGTTTTGAGTATAGGTACAGGTAGTTTTTATACAATGATGTTAATGTACTCATGTACCCTCATGCATGGTGAAAATGATCAATGTATATCTTACCACAATAATCTTTGCCCATGGACTGTGTTGCAGCCACGACAGCCCTCACGCATGCCACACACAGGAGAAAGTCAAACGTGTGTCTGTGCACATCTTCAATACAGGCTGTTCCGCATGACCGGGGATCGTCTTCCCACTGAGCCGAAACACTGCAGGGGAGAATTACACTGGCCTAACGGAAGAGCTGTAATCAATTTACTGCCAAACCAAGGAGTATGCTGATTTTGTTGTTGTTGTTATTGTGAAAAGAAAATTTTGACTGTTCCCTGGTGTTGATTTGTTTTGTCTTTATATGTGTGTATTTTATTTTAAAAGCACACATATAAATCTAGGTTTATATTCTGTATATAGACCTTATACAACTATAAAACCTAGCAAATATATGAACATTTTAAAAGCTAAAAACCTAAAAGTATCTATAAAACTGGAGCCAAGAATACTAATATGTCAGATGTTGTTTTGAAGACACTACATAGATATTCTCTGAGTGAATACGGTCCCTGCTTGGCAGGCTTTCTTCGATCTGGTGTGCCCACACTGCCGTATCCTCAGTTCTCTCATGGCTCTCTCTGCATGACTTACTGCCTACTTTCCATATGCAGAGCCTGTGGAGATGTCACTTGGCCTTCATCTGGCCTTCTTACCTCTCCTTCTGCCATTTTGTTATGAACTGGTGACAAGAAGTCTCCCCAGTGGGGCTAAGGCTAAGGTGCCAGTGTCTATGGGGCACCTGAGTGACTCAGTCGGTTAAAGAGTCTGGTTTCAGCTCAGGTCATAATCTTGCAGTTCATGAGTTCGAGACCTGAACTGGGCTCACTCACTGCTGTCAGCACGGAGCCTGCTTCAGACCCTCTGTCTTCCTCTCTCTGCCCCTCCCTTGTTTGCATGTGCTCTCTCTTTCTCTCAAAAATAAATTTTAAAAACAGTTTTAAAAAAGGGATACAGTTTCTGTGGCAATTTGCACTTACAAAATTGTCACCCTGGTGATCTAGGAAAAGAAAAATACACACACACATATATTTATATTTAAAGTTTATCAAATATTTTCGCTGAGAACAGTCAGACTCCGTATTAACTATAGTTTTGTATTTCCTGTATTCTAATGCTCTGACATCTGGGGTCTTGCTGATCGTGGAGAGAATGCCCCTCCAAGGTTTAGCCAATTCCTAGAGATAGTAGTAAACAAATCACCAGAGCCCGAGTTTTTCTTTCTTTCTTTTTTTTTTAATTTTCTATTTTATAATTTATTTATTTTTGAGACAGAGCATGAGTAGGGGAAGGGAAGAGAGAGAAAGACACAGAATCTGAAAGAAGCTCCAGGCTCTGAGCTGTCAGCATAGAACCCGATGCTGGGCTCGAACCCATGAACTGTGAGATCATGACCTGAGCCAAACCGATTGAGCCACTCAGGCCCCCCAAGCCAGAGTTTTTCAAATGCACTCCAGCCAGTCTGGAATCTACATCCCAATCATCTCCTCTATGAGGCTTGCACACTCTGGGCCACTATCCCCCTGCCCTGAACACCTAGGGCCCGGAACCAGACGGGCCGTACGCCCTAGAGCTCACTGAAAATTACTCAGCTAGTCAATCCTGAGCCTGGTGACCCTGTCTCCTCTGTTCCTTCCCACGGAAATCACAGTGAAGGCACTTGCGTCCATTTTCTCCTCGGCCTCTGCCTCCCGGTCACCCCCTCTGCTTCTCCATGCGCACCTGCATGGTGTTCTTCCCAGTTTACTGTGAGCATAAAAACTTCCTTCAGGAGTCATTTCTATATCTCAGGTCTTACCACACCTGTCTTTCCCTGAGGAAAACAAATCCTGGAGACATTTCTAAAACAGACTCCCTGAAAAGATACCTATGAACTCCTAAGGGCTTGAAAAAGCCTCATGTTCCTGAAGGAACTTAGACCCCTAGGCAGGAGCAAAGGTTGGTGTTTGACTCTGTCTTACCCCAACTCCATCCAGCCTAATTTGGCCTCCCAACAGAATTCAAAGAGATAAAAGCACATGTGAATGTTCCTGGTGAATTACCCTTGCTCCATAAACACTGAATTTATTACTGAGCCTGGCATCTTCTTGTTGTGAAGCCCATCTAGCCATGATTTAGGGCTCCCTCTCCATATCTCTGATCCCCCCAACCAGGCCCAGGCCCTACTAGACCAGCCACATGTGGCCCAGAGTGGGGGGATAGAGGCATCCCATGAAATTCAAGGGCATCCTCATCTAGTGAAAGGGCTCAGATACCTGGTGAAATCTTTTAATGAGAGCTCCATATTTTCAAAATGTCATGATAAGCCCCCTTCTTTCATAAAACATCATCCAAACCCTTCACATCAGCCATATGCACCGAGTTACCTGGGCTGCTCAATTCCACTACAGGGGAGCCGAGGTCAGTCTGCACCAGTGAGACATGACCAGGCATCCTGAAAGTCCTCGAGAAGACAGCACCTCACACAACTGACAGGTGGAAAATCGAGGGAAAGATCCATGGAAACACAGAAGCAGCTTAAGATAAAGGTCTCTGGGTTCCCACATAATTTGAAAATAATTCAGTCCTCAGACCACATCTGGCCCCACTCTTGCCTCACTGGCCTGTGGGCTCCGTGAGAACGGGGACCAGGCCTTTGTCAGCTCACTGTTCTCCTCGCCTACCACCTTTGAGCTGCTGATGACAGAGGGCTCTGGACCTGAGGCAGAAAGTGAATGTGTTTCCTTTTTTAACATTCACTGAAGTTAACACAGGCATTAACACAAACACACATGCACCACAGGAAATAAAGAGACTACCAATAATGTTTTATATACTTTAAATTGTTATAAGAAATACTTCATAGTAATTTCCGTTTATCTTTTTTCCATTTATCATGTGTTACTTACTAAAAATTTTCAATCTCTTCCTTTTTAAATTTATTATTTTTAATTTCCTTTTTTTTAAATTTCAACATGCCTATATGTTAATTTTTTTCTTGTTTCAGATCATTGCATGCTGGTAGATTCCTTCCTTTCTCCCTACCTTCCTGTCTCTCTCCATCTTTCTCTTTTTTTTCCTTCCTTCCTTCCTTCCTTCCTTCCTTCCTTCCTTCCTTCCTTCCGTTCTTTCTCTCTCTCTTTCTTTCTTTCTTTCTTTCTTTCTTTCTTTCTTTCTTTCTTTCTTTCTTTCTTTCTTTCCTTCTTTCTTTCTTTCAATTATGAAGTCTCAATTTAATCCGGTTTTGTAACAGGAGGTAGTTGAACTTGAGTAAATAAATCCATAAGTAAAACATTTAAGGAAAATTCCTTTCTGATACTTAATATCTCTCCCAGCTGTGTGTGCTCTTTTAAGTTCATGACTTAGGTAAATCTCCAGAGGAAACACCTTCAGACATTGTCTTTATGGATCTCAACTGGGATGAATTCAATTTCTCTCTACATGTCAAAAGCTTTTCTCTATTGAATCCAATGCATGATAGGAATGCATTTCATTTGGATTCCATTTCTATCTTGATTGGTCACAAAGTTCTGAAGTTAGAATACTCATGCTGAAAAAACTATTCTTCTTTTCAGGGAATAGTTTGTGTAATTCCGCAATGGAAGGAGATATATATATATATATATATTTTTTTTTTTTTTTTTAATTTACATCCACGCTAGTTGGCATATAGTGCAACAATAATTCCAGGAGTAGAATCCTGTTATTCATTCCCTACATATAATACCCAGCATTCATCCCAACAACTGTGCTCCTTAAGTCCCCTGGCCCATTTAGCCCATCCCTTACACACACAGACCCTCCAGCAACCCTCAGTTTGTTCTCTGTTTTTAAGAGTCTCTTATGTTTTGCCCCCTCTCTGTTTTTACTTTGTTTTTAACTGTGTGTGTCCCCAATCTGATTTTTGGCTCAGCTGTTAACTCCTGACTCATTTGGACCCCCGTGGTGCCAGCGTCTACTGAGCTTGACCTGACTGTTACCCAACCTGCTAAACAGAGGTGAGGGTACTTCTCAGGGTCCCTCCCAGCACACAGGGTAGAGAGCTGTCAAGCCTGAGTGTTCCCTGTAATTTCTTTACCCCAAGCCCCTACCAAGACTGCTCCCTCCTGTCAGGCAGACCCTACTGTGCTCTATTTCCTATCTTCATCCCTAAACTTCATTGTAGCAACATTTTGCCTAACCCCATCTTCTTCTGAATCTCTTTCCTATCTCACAGCCCCTCTTTCCCACCCCATACCTTTAGTGATCCCCAGTAAGACCAGGTTGAAATTAGTGAATACTAAAACTAAAACTCTAAGAAGAAAAATAGAAGCCAATTCACATATACTAAACCATCAAATCTGGGGAGGGATTTCTGTCCTTTGTGTCTCTTGAGCTTAAACAGCACATGGACTCTAAGAGCTAGCATCCACCAGAGATTTCATTCTGTAGACAGGATGAAACAGATTCTAGCTCAAAGGCAGAGAAGCAAGTCTATGTGGAAGGAGGGAGAAAGAAGCAAAGGGAGTCTTATTATAGTCCAAGAAATTGTACTCCTCTCTTCCGTGGGAGGGAGCAAGGAGCGGCAGCTGGACCTTTCTTATTGACTGTCAGTGGTATCGCTAGTTAATTTCCAGTAAGCACAGCCCTATAGAGCTTTCATTATTGATGATGATTCACAGTAACAGTGGCTTTTCCCAGCACAGGGTCGGGCCTTGGTCCTTCTCCCAGTCTTGGTTACAAATTCCTTTTTGTAAGCACAATAAGACATTCTGAACAGTGCATTCCTTGGGGATTGTTGTACTGCTAGGGTCTCTGGCCTCATGTTTTAGAACATCAACTGAAGTTATGGATAATGGGCCAGAAATTCATTCTCTGTTGTATCCTATTGTTTACACGAAAGCGGCTCACATAACTTCCCTCAAGGCCAAAATGCAGTGATTTCGCAGCTCCCACTGCCCAGTGGGACCCAAACAGAGCCCTCCCCTCTGCCCTGGTGGCATGTACTCATTTTTGCTCTATAGGCCACTGGGGAAGCTGAGCCAAGGGTAGGCTGTCAAGACAAGGAGCTAAGGAAACAGAACTCCAGGCTTAACTGGCATTTTCTCAGACACCTTGGCAAAGGCATTTGGGGTGAATCAGATAAAGGTCACCTGCAGAACACATGAGCAGATCTCTTGTTTCGAGAAAGGGGAAGGAAGTTCCCAGAGATCCTGACACTGCTCAGAGCATCACCCAAGAGTAGTCCTGCCTTAGGCTGAGAGGATCAAGTGGCCCTTCCTCCTAGCAGTCCTGATGGAGAAATGCTTGATCTTTCTTGAAATGCTCCTGCCACTTTCACAGCAGAGAGAGGTTGAGCGTTGGGATAGGGTGGGGAAAAGAAACTATTTACAAGACAGAATGTTAGCACCGAGGAGGTCAGATCTGATTACGTAGAGAGTAGCCTTGGACCTTGTTCTCATCACATCCAAGCTCTGTGATCCAACCAAGGTGCTTAACCTTTTGGAGATTTGATTTCTTATTCATAAAATGAAGATAATCATGCCTTCTTTTATTCTGTTACCATAGAGATTACGATTATGCACACGAAGCAGTCATTACACTCTGGTCCATCATAATGGCTCAGTAAATACTACATACTTTAAAATGTGAATGGTAAGCAAACAATAAATAAAATACAATGTGGGAGTCTCAGAAGCATGGATTGGAATAAACCCGAGTGTTTATCTGGGCCATCCTTGTCCAAAGTCTCTGGCAATTTGAGAGAAAATTGGGCTGCGCCTGCCCTGTCTGCGTGTTTATCTGGGCCATCCTTGTCCAAAGTCTCTGGCAATTTGAGAGAAAATTGGGCTGCACCTGCCCTGTCTGCGTGTTTATCTGGGCCATCCTTGTCCAAAGTCTCTGGCAATTTGAGAGAAAATTGGGCTGCACCTGCCCTGTCTGCCCAGCTAGGGCCCTGTGCTTTCCAAGCAGCCACCTTTCCCAGATTCTGGGAATAAAACCACAGGCTTAGGCATTCCTGCTCAGGCTTGAGAATGAAACCCTCCTGCAGACAGGAAGGGTGACCATTACAATAGGCCAAGTCAACATCACACTATTCACCACTTGAATTTTATTATATTTGTTTCCATTTTTTTCATGTGTACCTGGTCTCTCCAACTATTTTTAAAAAAAATTTTTTTTATGTTTTATTTATTTCTAGGAGAGAGAGAGAGAGAGAGACAGCGTGAGCAGGGGAGGGTCAGAGAGAGAGGGAGTCACAGACTGAAACAGGCTCCAGGCTCTGAGCTGGCAGTCAGCACAGAGCCCGACGCGGGGCTCGAACCCACGAACCGCGAGATCATGACCTAAGCGAAAGTCGGACGCTTAACCGACTAAGCCACCCAGGCGCCCCTCTCCAACTCTATTTTAAGCTCCTAGAGAGCAAGGACTGGTTCATATTGGATTCAGTCCTCTTCTAACTCCGGTTCTGAGCTGATGGTAGATGTTTACTAAGATTTGCTGTTTGCTTGAAACACTATTTTGCATTTCAATGGAGCCTAACAAATGATAAAGTAAATATAGAAATATAGTTTATGTATCATAAAGGCACTCTTCCCATGACCCACCACATCCACTATATTTAAGAAACAACTCTCTGCTGAGATAAAGGGGAAATGTTAGAAATAGTTCCCTAATTATTTGGGAACCCAAGTTTTTAAGTGATTGGGGACAATTCTAGAATTGCTACAGAGGAGGAATTTAGGGTCACCAATTGGACTGGGCAGACGTTAAGGGCTTTGTCTTGAAGCTGTGATTGCATAACAAGTTCATTGCTTTTTAAATTTATATTTCATGTTTATTTGGTCTAGCATTGGGAGGCATTGGAGATTCCCAGGGGGAAATAGGTCTAAAGACCTTATAAGCAAGATAGTATATAGTTTTTTTAACATGTAGTTAATATGTAGTTACTTCAGCACCACTAGAAGTAAATTTTTTAATTCCTAAATTTTAGGGTCTATTCCTTTCCCCACTTTATTATCTATTGCTACATGATAAATTACTCCAATACTTAGTAGCTTATATAACAAACATTGATTATCTCACAGCTTCTTTGGGCCAAGAATTTGGAGATAGCTTAGCTCATGGTCTTTCATCAGGTTGAGCCAAGATGTTGGGGAGGGCTACATCATCTCAAGTTTGGACCTTTTCCAATGGAGGAGACATTTCCAAGATGGTACACTCACATGAATACTGACTGGATGCCTCAGTTCCTCACCACATGAATTCTCCATGGGTAGCCTGAATGTCTTCATGATATGTCAGTTGCTTTCCCCAGAGCAAATGAACTTGAAGAGAGAACAAAGAGGAAGCCCAAGGCCTCAGTGACCTTACACTATGGCATAGCCTTGTTGTCCATAGTTAGGAGCAAGTCACTAAGGCCAGTACATACTCAAAGGAGGAAAAGTGAGCTCTACCTTTTAAAGGATGAGTATAAAGAAATTTGGGGACATATTTTAAGACCACAATCCCATTATTAGCTGGGATTGGGATAAGTCCCAAGAGCCACTGTTTCTAATGTTGTTTCAGTCAAGATGGGCTATTGAAACAAATCACCCTCAAATCTGAGTGGCTCAACACTATAAAATTTTCTCACTCTTATTGTAACATGGGCTAGAACAGGGGCTTTATTCATTGTCACAGCTCAGGGACTGAAGATGTTGGAGGCTCTGTCTCAACATACACTTCCATGATTGCCAAACCAGAGGAAGTCTATGGCAAATATCACCCTGTTCATTAAGCTTCGGTCTAGAAGTGACACACATCACACAATGTATTGGCCAAAGCAAATCACATGACCTAACTTCAAAGGGGGAATAGGTGTGCAATCTGAACAGTCTAGAGGAAGGGAAAACAGAACACTTGCTAACAAACAGTGGTGACTATTAATCATCTCCACTTGACCTTCCTCAGTTGTATTACACTTAAAAAACTCAAATTGCTAGAGCAAGATTAAGACATTCTCTGGGAGCCTTCAGTGCCTTCCCTGAGGGAATGACTATTCTTAGAAACACGTTACATCTTTTTCACACTGAGATTGACCTGTTTGCAGGGACTAAAGCAGACAATACAAGAGAATGAGGTTTTTCTCCAAATACACGTTTCAATTGTCCCTGCCTCAACCCTCATGATGCTTCCAAGTCGCACAAAAGGCACCAAAGGCAGGACAATAAGTGCCATAGGCAAGAGTAATTCCAAGCATCCCATCATTATCTACTTATGTCATCCTCATTGTGATCATGGTGGTTTTGAAGATATTCACTCCATATCTGTGTGCTTTGCTGTTTGTTTCTCCCAAAATCCCTCAGACTTTCAGCAATAATTAATGACCCATTAGCATGTTAAGTACCCCTCATCATTATTTATTAATCTAGCATTAAAAGTGATGAGCCATCCTGGGGGAAATGGCAGCAAGGTCCCTCTCAGGGGCAATCACTGGGCCCTGTGAGGGGAGAGGCACATGCTCAGCCTCCCCAGTGCCCTGGTGTCTTTTTGCAAAGTACCAAGTCCAGCTTTGAGAACTGCAGCTGAGAAGTCACAGAAGCCTTGTTTCAATTTAACTTGGCCTGTACTCCAGGAAGACACTGCAGATTTCAGTCACAGCCTGAAATTTTCAAATGATGAATTTTCACCATATTCCAAAATATGAATTACTATAAAGTAGGAGATCCTGCTCTAAAATCCCCATGAAAGCAGCCGTGTGTGTACTTAGGAAAAGGATCAGTATTGATGAGCCCAGGACTTCAAATCAACAACATAAGCAATTGCTTTTTAAGAAAATCATTCCAGACTTGAAGAGGTTCTAATCCTGCTTCCCAAGCCCTATCTGTGTGTTGAACTCTATCAGCCACTGACCTGGAATGTTCCCTTACGACTCTTTCCTAATTGTCTAGCCGTTGATTATCCAAACCTCCAACTTCTCTTCTTTCATGCACACAAAGCTTCAGGGGACCCTCTTTTTCTCCCCCAGCACCTTATTTTTCTAGCCTGATTGGTGGTGTTGCACCCAGCATTTTCTATTGCCTGAGCTGCTTTGTCACAGCCACCTTATTGAGACCACCTCCTGTGTTTACTTTGGCCCTTCCATCTGGAGTTTCTTTAGGTCTTATGGGCCATATTTCAGCATCCACCAGCACCATCAGGTAGAGGAGAGTGCTTTGTGCACAGAGTAGGGACTGAGGAAGGAAGGAGGAAGGAAGGTGGTCTCAAACAGAGCCACAGATGAGCACCAAGTGTTACCAGAACTGGCTACACACTTGATGTCTGCTCCGTCCACAGAGACAAATTTGATTCTCTCACACTTACAGTAATAAAATGGAATTTCCTAGATGAAAAATTGTCCTTCAATAAAAGGAAACAGCTCCCTGCATGAGATTCTAGAGTCTGTCTGCCCTGGACTAGCATTCTGGCCCAACCACTCCAAGCGATTGACCTACCATCTTCAAGCCTCATTTTTACTTGCAGAAGGAGGGTAATGAGAGGTCTTATCTCACAAGGGTTACTGGGAGAAGTGTATGGAATAATGCATGAGAAACACTCAACACCGAACATAAAGTGCTCAATAATTAATACCCAAGAATTTTAAGTCATTAATTCTAATTAGGCTTTCTCATATTACTGGTGTTTCTCTACACCATTTCTATACACTTGTCCCTATGGAGTAGGTAAGGGATCAGTGCATAGCAGACACATGAACATCACCCAGACATGTGTATCTCCCAGACATATGTGAGTATTACCCAAACAAATTAGAGAGGAAATTCATTATCATCATCATCCTAAAACAATTGGCAAACTAAACCAATGGAGTCAGGATCATTCCTTCCACCCCTGGAGATAAGAGCCCACAAGGAATTCTGCTGAAGCAACTTCTTACTTGACACATCCCCAAAAGCAAGGGAATCAAGAGCAAAAATAAACGATTGGGACTTCATCAAGATTAAAAGCTTCTGCACAGCCAAGGAAACAACCCAGAAAACTAATAGGCAACCGATGGAATGGGAAAAGATAGTTGCAAATGACATATTGGATAAAGGGTTAATATCCAGAATCTATAAGGAACTCACCAAACTACACGCCCAAAAAACAAACAACCCAGTGAAGAAATGGGCAGAACATATGAACAGACACTTCTCCAAAGAGGACATCCAGATGGCCAACAGACACATGAAGTGATGCTCAGCATCCCTCCTTATCAGGAAAATACAAATCAAAACCACACTGAGATACCACCTCACGCCAGTCAGAGTGGCTAAAATGAGCAAATCAGAGAACTCTAGATGCTAGCGAGGATGTGGAGAAACGGGCATCCTCCTACACTGTTGGTGGGAATCCAAACTGGTACAGCCCCTCTGGAAAACAGTGTGGAGGTTCCTCAGGAAACTAACAGTAGAACTCCCCGATGACCCAGCAATAGCACTGCTAGGAATTTACCCAAGGGATACAGAAATGCTGATGCATAGGGGCACATGTACCCCAATGTTCATAGCAGCACTCTCCACAATAGCTAAAACATGGAAAGAGCCTAAGTGTCCATCAACAGATGAATGGATCAAGAAAATGTGGTTTATCTATACCATGGAACACTCCACGGCAATGAGAAAGAATGAAATCTGGCCATGTGTAGCAACATGGATGGACCTTGAGGGTGTTATGCTGAGCAAATAAGTCAGGCAGAGAAGGACAAATATCATATGTTTGCATGTATAGGAGGATTAGGAGGAACTTAACGAGGACCAAGAGGGAGAAGAAGGGGGAAATGGTGGGGGAAAGGGAGAGAGGCAAACCATGAGAGACTCTTGAATGCTGACAAAAACTGAGGACTGATGGATGTGGGGGGGAGGAGGGATGGGCATGGAGGAGGGCACTTGTGGGAATGAGCACTGAGTGTTATGTGGAAACTAATTTGACAATAAACTATTTGTAAAAAAAAATAATAAAATAAAATAAAAATAAAAATAAATAAAAAAAATAAAATAAAGGAATTTTGTTGAAAGCCCTGAGTTGTGCATTGTGTTGTCCACGGCCTTCAGATGCTATAATCTTCCTGTGTCAGAGCTGTGGCTGTTCACACAGCACTGTAGGGGTGAGTTGGGTGTGATCGTTTCACCATGGTAGCCAGCGTGGGGATGGCTGTCTCGGTAAAGCATTGGTGAGTGGCTTACCCTCAAATATCAGAACCACTCACCTTCTTTTCCCTCCATCTGAAAATCATCTGTGTAACAAGAATCCACAGTTGCACACATTACAGAAGAGATTAGACACAGAAACTAACACAAAATTGACCCACTTGTTTTGTTTTGGAGACTAGATTTTGGAATAGAACCTCCACATGGGGTACCCTAGCATCTTAGGAAACCACAGATGCATTCAAGGGGTGTGTTAATTGGCTCTGTGTGTCCGCTCGGCCAGGCTATGGTACCTGGTTATTTATTTATTTATTTACTTACTTACTTACTTATTTACTTATTATTTATTTATTTTTAATGTTTATTCATTTTTTGAGAGACAGTGCACGAATGCGGGAGGGGCAGAGAGAGAGGAGACACAGAATCCAAAGCAAGCTCCAGACTGAGCTGTCAGCACAGAGCCCGATGCCGGGCTCAAACTCATGAACTGTGGGATCATGATCTGAGCTGAAGTCAGACACTCAACTGACTGAGCCACCCAGGTGTCCCGGTACCCAGTTATTTAATTAAACACTCATCGAGGCATTTCTGTGGATGGATTTTTTGGATGTGGTGAATGTCTACATTCAGTTGACTTTAAGATCAACCTCAATCATGTCAGTGGGCCTCATCTAATCATTTGAAGACCTTAAGAGTAAAAACTGAGGTTTCCAAGGAAAGAAGAAATTCTTCCTCAAGACTACAAAATCGACTCCTGCCTGATTTTTCCAGCCTGCCAGATTGCCTTCAGACTTCATAGCTGCCATCCCACTGCTTCAAGTGTAGTGGCCTTGCTGGGCACCGCTTCCTGTGGTATAGTGTGGTTTATTGTTCCATGGTCAGAAAGGACCCCGGTCCCGTGCATAAACTGCACATTGATAGCCAGTCTCAACCTACTAGAACCCCCCATGACACCACCCTTCTCACTATGGTTTTCATCAACAAACAAGTAGACCAAGTCGTACCTCAGCAGACAGCAAGATCTGCTGATGGCTTACTTCTGACTCAATCAGGTAGGGGGTGCAGGCACTTAGAGTCTTTTCTTTTCTTTTCTCTTCTTTTCTTTTCTTTTCTTTTCTTTTCTTTTCTTTTCTTCTCTTCTCTTCTCTTCTCTTCTCTTCTTTTTCTTTTCTTTTCTATCATACCATGACCTTTGGTGTGAAGTGAGGGGCAAACCAGGGGCTATGGATCAGCACATCCAAATGTGAAGCTCAGCTGTAATGTTTACTGCCTGTACATCTTCAGGCCTCAGTCTTATCCTCTGTAAAATGGGAGTAATAACAACAGGATTACCTAACTCACAATGATGCCATAAGGCTCAAGAAGGTAAAGGTACATAAAGCATTTTGAGAACTGTAAAGACTATAAAAGCTAATTATGAATTAATTGAATTATTTTCATGACTTTCCATCTGTATAGGAATAAACCCCACATAGCAAATCATTTAGGGAAAAAAAAAACACCTTTCTAAAGTGTTGCTTGCAAGGAGGTGGAACTTAGCTCATGTACATAGAAATGTGAGTCTTGATGTATTACTGCCCTTTTCAGCTTTCCAAGTCCCCTGAAGGTTGAGGGAGGTGGCTTGGCTCTGTGACTTCATGGCCCTCACTTTTCACTAATGGCGAGTGGGAAGAATCAAATGACATCAGTCCATCTGGGCAGCTGATCCATCCTCCAAAGTTTCTTCTTTGATTCCTAACATTTTGCAGCTAGTCCAACACAGGCTCTGTGCACTAATTTTGGTTAGGAAACAACCAAGTCACAGGCTTACCAGAACCTATGTCTTCCAATGCAGACCACGGAGCCCTGTAATAATGTGTCCATGAATAGTTAGTTATTTATAGTGTGAACCTGGCGCTGACCCCACTTTTTAGGGCAACAGGGAGATGAAAATATCAGCTAAAGACTGGTTTCCAGACCATTTGCTTTTGCCCTATTCTGTTCAGTTCAGAAGAATCTGTTCTCTTTGGTGCCCAGTGCCTGCACTTAGAACAGGTCACTATGGCTCTACTTTGGGCTGTTCTCCAACCTCACACCTCTATGCAGCTGGAAGAAAGGTGAGAACTCAGGCCTCCACTTCCTGTTCTCAGAGTCCAGGGGTGGGGGGCCAGAAGGGGTACGAGCCCTGTATCTGTGGAGTTCAGGGAGGTTTCAGGGATAAGCTGTGAAAAGAGGCAAGCTAACGATCAAAACTGGGTCTGTTCCCTGCCAGTGTGCAACTTAACCTTCTGGAATGTCTCATTCCCCCTTGCCATAAAAGAGGGTGACATGAGCTACCTGTGTATGTGTCATAAATAACTTAAAATACTCCAGCAAACAATGCCTGATACACAGCAGATAATAACACTATTATTTTTTTAATTTTTAAAATGTTTTTATTTATTTATTTATTTATTTATTTATTTATTTTTAATGGTTTATTGTCAAGTTGGTTTCCATATAACACCCAGTGCTCATCCCCGCAAGTGCCCTCCTCTATGTCCATCACCCCCCTTCCCCTCTCTCCCACCCCCTTCAACCCTTGGTTTATTCTCAGCATTCAAGAGTCTCTCGTGGTTTGCCTCCCTCCCTCTCCCCCACTGTTTTTTCCCTTCTTCTCCTCCATGGTCCTTCATTAAGTTTCTCCTAATCCTCGTATACATGCAAACATATGGTATCTGTCCTTCTCTGCCTGACTTATTTCGCTCAGCATAACACCCTCAAGGTCCATCCATGTTGCTACACATGGCCAGATTTCATTCTTTCTCATTGCCATGTAGTATTCCATCGTACAGATAAACCACATCTTCTTGATCCGTTCGTCTATTGATGGACACTTAGGCTCTTTCCATGTTTTGGCTATTGTGGAGAGTGCTGCTATGAACATTGGGGTACATGTGCCCCTATGCATCAGCACTCCTGTATCTCTTAGGTAAATTCCTAGCAATGCTATTGTTAGGTCATAGGGGAGTTCTACTGTTAATTTTTTGAGGAAGCTCCACACTGTTTTCCATAGGGGCTGCACCAGTTTGCATTCCCACCAACAGTGTAGGAGGGTGCCCGTTTCTCCACATCCTCACTAGCATCTAGAGTCCTCTGATTTGCTCATTTTAGCCACTCTGACTGGCGTGAGGTGGTATCTCAGTGTGGTTTTGATTTGTATTTCCCTCATGAGGAGGGATGCTGAGCATCACTTCATGTGTCTGTTGGCCATCTGGATGTCCTCTTTGGAGAAGTGTCTGTTCATATGTTCTGACCATTTCTTCACCGGGTTGTTTGTTTTTTGGGTGTGGAGTTTGGTGAGTTCCTTATAGATTTTGGATACTAGTCCTTTATCTGATATGTCATTTGCAACTATTTTCCCATTCCGTCGGTTGCCTATTAGTTTTCTGGGTTGTTTCCTTGGCTGTGCAGAAGCTTTTAATCTTGATGAAGTCCCAATAGTTCATTTATGCTCTTGATTCCCTTGCCTTTCAGGATGTGTCAAGGAAGAAATTGCTGCGGTGGAGGTCAAGGAGGTTGTTTCCTGCTTTCTCCTCTAGGGTTTTGATGGTTTCCTGTCTCACATTCAGGTCCTTTATCCATTTTGAGTTTATTTTTGTGCATGGTGTGAGAAAATGATCTAGTTTCATTCTTCTGCATGTTGCTGTCCAGTTCTCCCAGCACCATCTGTTAAAGAGGCTGTCTTTTTCCCATTGGATACTCTTTCCTACTTTGTCAAAGATTTTTTATCTGTACACTTTTGGGTCCTATTCTGAGTTCTCTATTCTATTCCATTGGTCTATGTGTCTGTTTTTGTGCCAATACCATACTGTCTTGATGATGACAGCTTTGTAGTAGAGGCTAAAGTCTGGGATGGTGATGCCTCCCGTTTTGATTTTCTTCTTCAATATTACTTTGTCTCTTCAGGGTCTTTTGTGGTTCCATACAAATTTTAGGATAGTTTGTTCTAGTTTTGAGAAGAATGCTGGTGCTATTTTGATTAGGATTGCATTGAATGTGTAGAGTGGGTAGTAATGACATTTTAACTATATTTATCCTTCCAATCCATGAGCATGGAATGTTTTTCCATTTCTTTGTGTCTTCTTCAATTTCCTTCATAAGTTTTCTATAGTTCTCATCATACAGATCTCTTATATCTATGGTTAGGTTTATTCCTGGGTATTATATGGTTTTTTGTGCAATTGTGAAGGGGATCAGTTTCTTGATTTCTCTTTCTGTTGCTTCATTGTTGATGTATAAAAATGCAACCAATTTCTGAATGTTGATTTTGTATCCTGCAACTTTGCTGAATTCATGGATCAGTTCTAGTAGTCTTCTGGTGGAGTCTGTTGGGTTTTCTATGTAAAATATCATGTCATCTGCAAATAGTGAGTGTTTGACTTCTTCTTTGTCAATTCTGATGCCTTTTATTTCCTTTTGTTGTCTGATGGCTGATGCTAGGACTTCCAGCACCATGTTAAACAGCAGTGGTGAGAGTGGACATCCCTGTCATGTTCCTGATCTCAGGGGGAAAGCTCTCAGTTTTCCGCTGTTGAGGATGATGTTAGTTGAGGGCTTCTAATAGATGGCTCTTATGATGTTTAAGTAAGTTCCTTCTATCCTGACTTTCTTTCTCCAGGGTCTTTATTAAGAAGGGATGCTGTATTTTGTCAAATGCTTTTTCTGCATCTATTGACAGGATCATATGGTTTTTATCTTTTCTTTTGTTAACGTGATGTATTACATTGATTGATTTATGAATATTGAACCAGCCCTATAACCCAGGAATGAATCCCACTTGATCATGGTAGATAATTCTTTTTATGTGCTATTGAAATCAATTTGCAAGTATCTGGCTGAGGATTTTTGCATCTGTATTCATCAAGGATATTGGCCTGTCGTTCTCTTTTCTTGCTGGATCTCTGTCTGGCTTGGGAATCACAGTGATACTGGCTTCATAAAATGAGTCTGGAAGTTTTCCTTCAATTTCTATTTTTGGAATAGCTTGAGAGAATGGGTATTAATTCTGTTTTAAAATGTCTTGTAGAATTTCCCAGGGAAGCCATCTGGCCCTGGGCTCTTATTTGTTGGGAGATTTTTAATAACTGATTCAATTTCTTCATTAGTTATGGGACTGTTCAGATTTTCTATCTCTTCCCATGTGAATTTTGGTAGTGAGTGTGTGTTTAGGAATTTGTCCATTTCTTCTAAGTTGTCCAGTTTGTTGGCACATAATTTTTCATAGTATTCTCTGATAATTGCTTGTATTTCTGAGGAGTTATTTGTAATAAGTCCATTTTCATTCATGATTCTGTCTATTTGAGTGCTCTCTCTTTTCTTTTTGAGAAGCCTAGCTACAGGTTTGTCAATTCTGCTTATTTTTTTAAAAACCAACTCTTGGTTTCATTGATCTGTTCAACTGTTTCTTTGGTTTCCATATTGTTTATTTTGCCCTGATTTTTATTATTTCTCTTCTCCTACTGGGTTTGGGGTGCTCTTGTTGCTCTCCCTCTAGTTCCTTTAGGTCCACTGTTAGATTTTGTACTTGTGCTTTTTCTAATTTCTTAAAATAGGCCTGAAGTGCAATGTACTTTCCACTTAGGACTGCCTTTGCTGTGTCCCATATGTTTTTATTTATTTTTGAGACAGAGACACACACACAGCACAAGTTGTGGGGTTTGGGCAGAGAGAGAGGGAGACACAGAAACCAAAGCAAGCTCCAGGCTCGAGCACAAAGCCCAACGTGGAGCTTGATCCCACAAGCATGAGATCATGTCCTGAGCTGAAGTTGGACGCTTAACTGACTGAACCACCCAGGCACCCTGTAACACTATTATTATATCCTTTTTCCAATACTATGATCCAACATAAGCAAAGAAAGAAGGAGATGGACAGACAGACAGACTAGCTTCCCAACTAGATCTGCTGTCCAGATAACGAAGGCAGGAGGGATAGGGATCACACATCATGCACGGTTCTTTGTAATCAGTCCAGGATCTCCTCCCATTTGTTTGGACAGAAAGAAAGGGACCCTGCAGTTTAGAAGCAAACTGAAGGCCAGGATCGTTGGGTTTATTTGATGAGGTTCAAAATGCCTGGGCTGTGGTTTCTTCTGTCAGCAGCTGTGCACGGTTATTTGTGGCTTTGAGGCCAGTGTAACAGGCATGTCTTGGGCTTTGGCCTCAGTCTTTGACATTTAACTGCAACACAAACCACACAGAAAAAGGCCAGGCTGCAGGTACCTCTTCTCTGCCTCCAAAGCCAAAATGGCCCCTGTGGGGTCAGGCACTCTGCTGGAGCCTTCATTGTTCCTGAGAGCACTAGCTGCACCACAGTTACTGGGAGGACCAAATGAGAGCAAATGAACTCAGTGCAGAGGAAGAGCTAGGTGCAGAGAATGCGTCGGGTGAGTATGCAACGCAGCATCCCTGGCCCTCCACTGTGTACAGGTGAGCATGCTGGGCCATTGGCAACTTGTCCAAGCTAGCACACCTAGTAAGTGGTGCAGCTGAGAGCAGAACCTGTACCATTAGGCATCCATAGTTTTCCCAGCAAATGATGTCTTACTGAGCACCTCCCTTCACCCAGACTCCACATACTGTTCAATGGAGGCAATAAATGCATGCGAGCTGGTTGCTCTCCTTCCCTTGTCCACCCTCTGCCTCTCTGCACCATGCTGGATGACCTTCCTAGTGCAAAGTGTGTCACCACATGGAGCAGGTTGCCATGGCTCCCTCCTCATCCCCAAGGGTACAAAAAGTTTTGAAGGTACAGCAGGTCAAGGTTTGATTGTCATCCCTGAGCAGAATATGTTTTTTCTGAGCAAAAACGAAAGGAGCTGTTTGCTGAATGGGCGAAATGTGAGAGGCAGCCTCTGAAGTGCAGGGCCAAGGGGTTCAAAGAAAGAAAGAGTGTGGCCATAAAGCTATGGGGCAGCCAGGTCTGTGACAGAGCTAAGAAATAGAGCCACGTCTGCGGTTTGGAAACTACCTTAGAGGGCTTGCAGGTTGTTAGACCTTGGGAAAGGTGAGTGGACGGGCAGATCTGGGAAATGTCATTCACTCATTCCACAGATATTTACTGAGGGCCTGGTGCCTAGGAGCTGGGAATAATATCAAGGTGAATGAGATCACAGGGCTCCTGGCCTCATGAGGCTTACACTCTGGCTTGGGATGGGCAGCATACATCAAGCAACATCAATTAAATAAATCTAATTAATTAATTAAAGAACTGTCATGCTGTCAAAAATGCTACATTTGTTATGCTTGAGAATGTACCATTCAGGGTGGTTAGAATTAAGCTGATTTCTGAGAAAGCTGGAAACAAAATGCAGTATTCAGCTGGTAAAAAAAAAAAAAAAAGTATACATACATTAACCCAGAATTTAGTACTCAAAGAGGTTTATGGCTCTAGAAGAAATTATAATGTATAATCTATGGTTAATATGTAAAGTTCATTTTTATAAAGCTTTTTAACAGGTGAGAGATCAAGACTACATCCTACAGCATTCTGATGAGAAGCTATATCTTGAAACATTATACACAACCAGGCAGTACCTCCCACAGATGTTTCTGGGGAGCAAGGTATCAGGGACCCTGTGGAGAAATGCATACAGAGGCTGCTAGATTAATGGAAGTCACTCCAAATCAGGGATCATTTGATCCCCAAAACAGGAAGCTGTTGGAGGAAGCTCAAATAAAGACTAATGTAAGTTGAGCAATGGGGGTGTCTTATAGACCCCAGAAATAGTGACAAAGCTACAAGGGACTGGAACTAGGAACTGAAAGTTTTCCAGAACTGAGAACTCACCTTCTCAGATGCCATGTGGTCATTAGTTTTTAAATTTAATGTGCTTACTACACTAGTTGTCTGTGGGATTCTTTCTTCATAATTTTTTATTGCACTAAAATATATGTAACACAACATTTGTCACTTTAACCATTTTTAATTCCAACATCTCTGTTCCAGGAAGCGGAGACTCCCTCTATGTGCCTGGCTGTCTCTAATAGTGGATGCAATGGTTTGCCCTGTATCTTCCCCTCTCATGAATTCAAGAAGAGTTGTTGATTTTTTAGTCTGTTCAGCTTTTTTACTTGTTACTAGGATGGGGAGGTGACTTCCCAGCTCTTTCCATATGGAGCCAGAAACCATTTTAATCATTTTTAAGTGCACAGTCCAGTGGCATTAGTTACATTCACAGTATTGTGCAAAACTGTTACCACTATCTCTTCCCCAAACTTTTTCATTACCCTAAGCAGAACTCTCTACCACTATGCAGTAACTCCACGGCTATTGTGAGTAATGCTACTATGACCACTGACAGACTACAAGTATGTCCACGTCCTTGTTTTCAATTCTTTGAGGTATATACCCAGAAGTGGAATTCTTCATTTAGCTTTTTGAGGAACCACCATACTCTTTTCCACAGTGAGTGTACCATTTTGTATTCACACCAGTAATGTACAGGGCTTCAAATTTCCCCACATCCTTGCTAACACTTGTTTTCTGTTTTTGTTTTTGTCCTTTTTTATAATTATAGCCATCCTAGTAGGTATGAAGTGGCATATCACCATGGTTTTGATTCAATTTTCCTAATGGTTAGAAATGTTGAGTACCTTTTCGTATGCTTCTGGGCCACTTATATTTATTCTCTGGTTTAAAAAAAACTATTTAGTCCTTTGTGCATTTTTTTATGTGAGTTGTTTGTTTTTGTTGTTGTTGTTGAGTTGTGGGATATTCTGGGTATTAAACCTTCCTCAGATATATGTTTTGCAAATATTTTTCCCATTCTGTATGTTGTCTTTCCATTTTATTGATAATGTCCTTTGATGAAAAAAAGTTTTAATTTTGAAGAAATTCAATTTATCTCTCTTTTTTTTCTTTGTTGCTTGTGTTCTGGGTGTAATATCTAAGAATCCATTGCCAAATCCAAAGTCATGAAGATTTCTCCCTGTGTTCTTTTAAGAGTTTTGGGGCTTCGGCTCATATATTCATTTAGATCTATTAACCATTTTGAATTAATTTTTGTAAATGGTGTGAGATCAGTGGCCAAATTCATTCTTTCGCATGTGAATATCCATTTTTCCCAGTATCATTTGTTGAAAAAGCTTTCCTCTCCCCATTGAATGGTTTTGGCACATTTGCCAAAAATCAATGGAGCATACATGTATGGGCTTGTTTCTGGGCTTTCCATTCTATTCCATTGTCTCTATGTCTGTTTTTGTGTCAGTACCACCCTGTTTTGATTACTATAGCTTTGTAATCTGCTTCAGAATCAGATGGTATAAGACCGTACTTCTTTTTCAAGATTGCTTTGGCTATTTGGGGCTCTTGTCATTTTATTTTGTTCCCTTGCATGTGCCATATGTTCCTGTTTCTTCATATGCCTTATGATTTTTTGCTAAAATCTGGACACTTGAATTGTATAAAGTAGTAAATATGGAAATCCGATTCTCTCTGTTTCCCTAAGGTTTTCTGGTTTGGGTTGTTTGTTTGTTTGTTTTTCATTTTAAAGACCATAGTAGTCCATTTGCTCAGAAACTTTCCCTAACTAGTTTTGCAGACTCTGATTCCATATTCTCTTCCATGTGTGGCCACTGGAGTCTCTGTTCCTTGATTTCATGCAACTAGTATTTTCAGAGATTTCCTAGGAGCTATCAAACGAAAACCAAACCAAACCAAACCAAACCAAACACAAAAGCCACCTCTCCTAGCATTTGCAGTTTGTCTGTGTCAGGTCACTCCTTCAACCCTTGGCCAGACTTGCACCGAGCTTAGGGATCAGCTCCAGATGAAAGTTTAGCGTCTTTTGGGTCTTTTCTCTCTGTCCTTGGGCATGTGCATAGGCTATAAGGTGGTTTCAGTTGCATAATTTCCCAAAGAGACTCTCACAGGGTTTTGCCCCAGGTCTGAGACAGTCTGTTATGCATTAAGCAGCCTATTGCATGTTTCCACTGTAATCTTTTGCTCAAACCTCTGTGGATTGTTAGTTCATCTAGCAATGTTTTTGGGCAATGCTTGCTGCTTTTCTGGCCTGAATTTTGATCTAGGTGAAACAGATATTATTTCTCTTGTGTCTGTTCTTCAAGTAGTCCCCAGACAGGGTAGAACAGACATCCACAATAATTTGCAAATGTTGTCTGCTCTTCTCCCTCCAGAGCCAGGGAAAGGGTCCCACACTGGGAATATGGCCAACATCTTCAAGACCCCTGCTAGGCAAGGAGAAGTCAGGCAAGGGCAAGTAAAATGACACAAATCTTGGGGCGCCTGGGTGGCTCAGTCGGTTAAGCATCTGACTTCAGCTCAGGTCATGATCTCACAGTTTGTGGGTTCGAGCCCCACATCAGGCTCTGTGCTGATGGCTCAGCCTGTTTCGGATTCTGTGTCTCCCTCTCTCTCTGCCCCTTCCCTACTCATTCTCTGTCTCTCAAAACTGAATAAATGCTAAAAAAAAATTTTTTTAAAAAATGCCACAAATCTTTCATACTATTTTGAAGTTGCCTTTTTCTTGATTCAGCACGTACTTGGTTGCTGTAGACTTTTGACTGTTTTCCGGAGTTCTAACAAAGTTGGTTCTGGCTGTTTCTGCTTGTTTCTGATAGTTACCTACTTCACCATTTGTGATGTCACAATCCTCATGTGGTTTCTTGCCTTGTATTTTCTCTGCAAATCTACTCCATTCTCTTCTTCTTCTAGAGACAAATTCGTTCTTCTTACTCATTATTGCAAATAGCTCCAACATGGCTGCTCAACACAAAAGCCTCAGTCCCCAGGGCACTGTTACTTTATAGCTCCAGGACCCAAACTAAGTCAGTCAGGTTTTCTAAACCTAAAAAACAGTGTTGGGAGGCACCTCAGTGGCTCAGTCTCCTGGGCGTCTGACTTCTGCTCAGGTCAGGATCTCACAGCTTGTGAGTTTGAGCCCCACATTGGGCTCTGTGCTGACAGCTCAGAGCCTGGAGCCTCCTTCAGATTCTGTGTCTCCCCCACTCTGCCTCTCCCCCACTCATGCTCTGACTCTCTCTCCCTCAAAAGTAAATACACATTAAAAAACAACAACAACAGTGTCAGGAAGTTGAACCTGATTGGCTCAGCTTGAGTACCTAGGACCAATCAGCTGCGGGGGTGGGGGTAGGCAACCATGTGACCCACTTCCTACTCAGCAGAGGTAGTCGGAGAGATTGTCTTGGAAGAGGGCAAGGCTAGCTCCCTAAAAATAAGAGTAAGGGCAAGAAGTATTGAGTATCTCCAGGTCAACCATCCATCTTGATCCTTTACTGCAGGACTTCCAAGAGGGGGAACTATTTCCCAGCCATATTTAACCGGCTTTGGTGGTTAGTGGAATACAAATTATACAAACATTGCTTTAGGAGTCCAATAAAAAAACGTTGAATTTGTACAGCAAAGATTCAAAAGACATCCTTGCCCTTTCTTACATGTATCAGATATTTCTGCTGCCTGGCGGCACTGGGCCGGACATGCTGCAGATATTCATTTGACGAGTGAAGATTAGATTCCTGAAAGCTCGAGACAGACACTGTGCTGCCTGCTCTGCAAAGGAGAATGAACATTTCTTTACCCTGTGTTCAACACAAGTGAAAAAGCAGTGTAAGTCCCCCAGCCAAAAGGAAAGGACACATATGACACAAATGGGAAAAAAAGACAAATAAAAACTACATGGCCTGGGTTTGCCACCTTCTCGCTAAGCAGCTACATGATACTGGACAGCTCATCAGACCTCTTGGACCTCACGTTTCTTCACCTGGGGAATAAAGAGCTTGGGCCCAGTGGATTCTAGGGGTTTTGTTTGCTTTTTCAGTTTTTGTTTTAAAAGCTGAACCTGGCACCTGGGTGGCTCAGTCAGTTAAGCATACAACGTCAGCTCAGGCCATGATCTCACAGTTCGTGAGTTCAAGCCCCGCGACGGGCTCAGTGCTGACAGCTCAGAGACTGGAGCCTGCTTTGGATTCTGTGTGTCTCTCTCTCTCTCTGCCTTTCCCCCGCTCATGCTTGTCTCTTTCTCTCAAAAATAAATAAACATTAAAAAGATTTTAAAAAATAATAAAAATAAAAGCTGAGCCTTTTCTTTAAAATGAACAATACACAGGGCCCATGTCTATACAAATGACAAAAGTAGACCCAACCAGTACAGTGGGAGCAGGGGCCCCAGGGCTGGTCACCAGGTTCCCATAGGGTGAAGACTCCAGGGCTGGTCACCAGGTCCCCATAGGGTGAATATGTTTATCTTCATAGGATGTGTGTTGTGGCCATCCTTGCACATGAGCAGATGCCACTCTGTATGGTGAGCTCCTCCAGGCCTACATGGGCTTATGTCCCCATTAAACCATAAGTCCTTGCAGGCAGGGGTTGTCTTAGAAGTTCATGGATGCTGAGAGCCCAGCCTGACACCCGGATCATAGATTCTGGTTATGCCTGACAGTGGGAGAGAATAATATATTAATAATAATGATAATGACAATAGTAGTAGTGGTAGTAATAGTGAAGATACCAGATAAGTTTATATGACAGGGACTCTCTGCTTCAGGCCTCTCCAGATTTCTGGAATTCTTGAGTAGCCATTGTTCTGTTTTGCCAAAGGTAGGTGTTAGAAAAGACAATTTCCACTACTACAATCACCTCCAGCTCTGCAGAGAAATGACATTTTAGCAATAATAAAATGACCCAATTTTGGAAAATCACCTCCAGAGCCATTTCATGTCCTTTGCTTCACTTTGCCATCTGCCTGTCCTCTCCAGTCAGTGTGATCTCAGGCTTATCTTGCAACTGTGGGGCCCTCCAGGTCTTGCCTCTAGAGAGTGTTCAGTCTTCCTGGTTGTGACGTGTCTGACCTGGATCCCAAGGGCAACTGGCCACAAGTGTTGTCTCCTTCACTGGCACTGATCACTGTGACATCTCTGCATTTCGTCCAGTCCTGCCTGTATTTCAATAAAACATGATACCTTTGTCTTGACCTTGTGTACAAAAGAGAGCTGGGATTATTTTAAGTAAAAAGATCAGCCCTGGGCACCATAACCTGCCCATAGCTGTGGAGACAGAAGCAAAGCAGCATGGTCTCTGCCCTCAAGTTGAGAACAGATACATAGACAAGCCGAACATTGTGTATTAACAGAGGTTCTCACAAATCAGTGCAGGAACCCATTGGTGGAAAGAATTCCTCTGGCTGGAATTGTAGGAGATGGTGTGTGCATGAGGGGGAACCTGGAAAGTCTGCTCGTGGAAGAAACGATGAGATGGTCCTTGAAGGATGAAGAGTCTGCCAGGCTAAGTGGAGAGGAAAGGACACTCTAGGCAAAGGGACAGAGCAAGTAGTGGCACAAAGCTTGACAATTCCAGGAACTTTGGGAAAATAGGTCCATATCATCCTTTCAATAAGACCATTTTCTTAAAGTGAAGTATGTTGAAGATACTGCCCATAAACATGCTGTCAACAGAGCCTGTAACCCTAACTACACACACACCTATTCACTGCTGGAAACCAGTCCAGAGCAACATGCACCATGCAAATGACTAGGCCACAAGTGCAATATGGCAGTGGAGGTTTGAGGTGGAACCAGGAAACTCAGCTATGTTGAAAGAAGACTTTCATCCACTCAGAAGGTTTGCGTTGGGGTGGGCTGGAATGTAAGAACTCTTGCTCTCGGCATCTGTGTGATTCCCTGTAGAGAGTTAGGACACTCAGCTGACTGTAGAAAGTTTCCTGGCATGGCAGACTCAACTCCAGGCTACATCTGAAGCTTCAGGCCCACCCAGGATGTGCGGTCCTTCTACTTCAGAGCATCCCACAAGTCAATGGAGTGAAGAAAAGGTCACAGAGGCACCAACCTTATCCTTTATTGGACTGGGATTTAGGATGGGCTGAAGCACATGAGTTAAAGTTCAGATATGTATTCCAAGCAAGAGGTCCAAAGTCCAATGAAGACTCAGAATCACATCCAGTTTGTGGACCCAAAAAGAGTCCACAGAGAGGGGCAGACTAAGTGAGTTTTGAGGTAATGAGACAGATTGGGGGTGGAGTGGGGCATAGACAGAAAAGGAACAGAAAAGGGTGTCCCAGGAAGAGTGAGGGAATAGTATTAGGAAAAGCACATGAGTAAGAAAAGAGAGATGAATTCCCAGGCTCCTTCTGGAACAGCCAGATATTTTTCTCATAAAGGCTGGTAACAGCTTGTGAAGAGTCTGACTTCTTTAGCAGATCTCCCCATGCGTCTTCAAGATCAGGTCAGTCTGGGGTCCCAAATGATATATCATGTGGTTGGATCAGCACAAATGGGCTGGGAGAAACACCTTCAGAATACATAGGAAAGGCTACACAGGGCCAGACAGACAACTCAGGCATCAGCATTCAACATCTCTGGCTCAGGAATAAATATGGTGAGATGGTAGTGATATAGAAAGGGGCTGTTATGGGTTGAATTGAGTCCCCCCAAAAGATGTTGAGCTCTGTGCTCAGTACCTGAGAATGTGACCTTATTTGGAGATAGAATCTTTACAGATGATCAACTTAAGATGAGATCAGTAGGGAGGACTCTAATGTGACTGGTTTCCTTCTAAGAAGGGAATATTGAGCCACAGAGACTGACACACACAGGAACAAACAATATGAAGAAACAAGAAGAATGCCATCTATAAGGGAAGGGATGCCTGAGGCCAAGAGGAGCTTCAGGAGGGACCTGGAGCAAATTCTCCCTCCAAGCACCCAGAAGAAATCAACCCTACTGACAGCTTGATCTGTAATCTTGAAGACCTCTGACCTGTCTGAGGCACTCTGGCCACAGGTCTTTATGATGAGAGATGCAGGAAGTTATTGCTGGCGATTAAGGATGTGCCCAGAGGAAATTGGTCTCCACCCTGACTCAGGCTACTGATGTAGCTGCCTGCAGGCCCATGTATCCTGTGCCCCTGGCCCCTGGATGTGTCTGAGCTCACCCACAGGTGCCTGCTCCCCTTTGTCTTGTCCCCCAATAGCACGAGCTCCCTGCTGGCACCGTGTGAGTGGCGTGGAGATGAAGTTGCCTCATGGACTCTTGCAGCACAGAGAACTGCCATCTCACTGCTTGGGGCACTTCTGCTCCAAGAATGAAAGGCAGGTCACAGAAAAGGCTGTCACCCAGCTCCCTGGTAGGCCTCAAAAAATCATTTTACACTTGAGATCATATCAGGAGCTTTGGCCCCAGAGAGGTCACCTGCCTGGCCCTGATCCAACCTTCCTCCACCCCCACCTCATTCAAAGATGCTGCACTAGGCCACAACACAGGCAACAATATTCAACGGCATTCTTCTATTGAAACAAAGACAGTCTAGCAGCAACCCCATCCTAAATCACTCCCCGCCCCTTGTAACTAAAACCAAAAGAAAAAAGTTACTCCGTGGCCTGCATTATACAAATTTCCACAAGACAATGTTCACATCCTGCCCTTGAGTTTCCATCTCAGTGTCGCGCTGCCGGTAGCCTGCTCCAGCCTGCCTCAGGGAAGGGAAGGGGGTCAGGAAGAGACAAGTCTCCAGGAACTGAGGTCCACTTGGCTAATAAGTGTCCTCATAGGTGGTGTCCCAGACTTCTGCCCTCCACCATTGATTTCATGGCTCTCCACAGAGAAGAGGGACAACATAGAAATGGAAATCTAGGAGATGTACATGGTGATGGATGGCCTCATCCACGGACTCTCACGACCCTTGGCCCATGGTACTGGCTCTGCCATGCTTGATACTGTCCATTTTCCAATATAATAGGTGAGTTGAAAGAATACTGTGACTAGATTCTCATCACTGTTGCCTATCTGTCTGTTATGGGCTCAGTTGTGTCCTTCCAAATTCATATGTTGAAGCCCTTAACCCCAGTACCTCCAGATGTGACTATATTTGGAGACAAGGCCTATAAAGAAGCAGTTAAGTTAATATGAGGTCATTGGGGTGGGCCCTCATCCAACATGACTGGTGTCCTTATAAGAAGAGGAGATTAGGACACAGATGTACAAACGGGCGACCATGTAAGGGCACAGGGAGAAGACGACCATCTGCAAGCCAAGGAGAGAGGCCCTTGAAGGAAACCAACCCTGATGACACCTTCCTTTTGGACATCCAGCCTCCAGAGCTGTGAGATGATAAATCCTGCTGTTTAAGCTGCCCAGTCTGTGGTACTTCATGGTGGCAATCCTAACACATCAATACACTTCCCTTATGTCAAACTTGGAAATATCTAACCTTTGTGAAGAATAGTTAAAATATTTTAAAATAAAAATTTTTGTAGCTATTTTCTTTTGGATCCCTATGATAACCCTGTAAGATATTATGCCCATTTTTCAAATGGGAGAACTGAGGTTTAAGAGAGGAATAGCATTTGGGGCACCTGAATGGCTCAGTTAGTTGGTCATCCAATTCTTGATTTCATCTCAGGTCGTGATCTCACAGATTCGTGGGATACAGCCCCACATAGGGCTCCATGCTGACAGCACACAGCCTACTTGGGATTCTCTCTCTCTCCCCCTCTCTCTCTGCTCCTCCTCTGTGCTCTCTCTCTCTCAAAATAAATAAATAAACATTGAGAGGTTGAGAGAGAGGATAATGGCATTTACTTCTTGTGCATCAAAAAAACCCAACCAAACTGACCCATGCCAGCCCTCACTCTTCCCCTGGCACTATCCTATCAACTCACTTTTTTGAAAAGATCTACTTCAGTGTAAAAATTCTGGGCATCTGTTCTCTCCACATGTCACTATTGCACGTAGAACGTTTATGGAAATATCCTGTAAGAGTTGGATTCCTAACTGCTTCTTATTCCATAACACTGTTGCCTAAATTCATACTCCTCACTGCTTATAAACCTGAATCTCAGCTATAAATCTTCACAGTGACAGAATTGAACATGCAGAACACACATTCATAAAGACAAGGTGTCGAAGTCTCCAGCCCTGCTCACTCAGCAGACAGACAGGAAAATCAAAGCTATATCATGCATGGAAGTCCAAGTGTGAGATGATTAATGGGAGTGTTTAAGTTTCTGAGCATTCCAGGATACCAGGGGCGTGTGCTATAGGCACACTCAGAAGAAACAGGGCTGCCTAGACATCTCCCTGCAGGGTGCCACTTAACAGGGCCGCCCACTCATTCTGGAGTTTTCAAACTTTAAAGACAAATATGGCTTGCTTCCTTCCATTTAAGTGCGATTATTCCTCACCCTACCCCCATGTTTTATACCTGATTTTTAAAAAACAGCTTTATTGATAGTATAAAATAACCTGCACATATTTGAAGTGTACAATTGGATGAGTTTTGACCTTTGTGTACACTTCTGAAACTCACTGCAATCAAGATAGTGAACATAACCATGACTCTCAAGTTTCCTTGTGCCCTTTGAAATCCCTCCTTCCTGCCCCCCTCCCACTGCTTCCCAGGCAATCACTGATCTGTTTTTGTCACTACACATTAGCTGGAAACAGAGTCAGCCCTCCTTTTGTCTGGCTTCTTTCATTCCTCATAATTACTTTGAAGTCCATCCATAGTATTGGATATATCAATAGCTTATTCTTTTGATTTGTGAGTAGTATTCCATTGTGTTTGATATACCACAATTTGTTGAACCACTCATCTGTTAAAGGACATCTGGGTTATTTCCAGTTTGGGGTTAGTACCATGAAGGCACTATGAATATTCACATTCAAGTCTTTGAGTGGATGTATGCTTTCGTTCCTCTTGAGTATGAAGATACCTACAAGCGAAATGGCTGGATCATATAGTGGGTTTATAGTTAACTTTTAAGAAACTGTCAGTCTATTTCTAACGTATTTGTACCCTTTTACATTCCCACCAGCAATGTGGGAGAATCTGCATATAGAATTCGCGTATCCCCACATCCTTGCCAGCCCTTGGTATGGCTCATGTTTGAAGTGTTAGCTGCTCTCATATATGTGTAGTGACTTCTCATTGTGATTTTAATTTGCGTTTTCCGAATGACTAGTGATGTTGAACATCTTTTCTATCTTTTGCCGACTGTGAGTCTTCTTGGTAAAGTGTGTTGAAATCTTTGCCCATTTAAAAAAATTGGATCATTTGTCTTCTTGTCATTCATACATCTCAGATCCAACTCCTTTGTTAGATATATGTTTTACATTTAATTCAGTATAAAATATAAACAAGAGAGGCTTATTGAGGATAGCCAAATCATGCTAGAAAATGAAATATGCACCATCTATTCAACTATTATTGTAAGTATAAATTATACATGCAAAAGTTGCAAATAGCATGCATAAGCATTATGTTTAATCCTTCCCTAATGGCATTGGTTGGATTCTTAGCCAAGTGAGCCGAAGGAAATCTCCCTGTCCTGGCGTGTCCAAATCTTTGTGTCTTGCTTCTGGCCCTTGGCCCCATTTCTATTTCCACTCTCCTCTCTGACCTGTGCCAACACATCACTCAAATCATATGCAGGATCAGAAAGGACATCACAGTTTTCATTCTTGAAGGCAGAGTCTCCATTAGCTGCCCCTGCTCCATCGGCTATTCCTTTCAGCTGATGTCAAGGAGGATCAGCCACCTGGTGACACCTGTTTTCTTTCACTGCTAAAGGGTTCTTCTAACTCTTTGCAGGAAAAGATCAAGATTTTGGTTATGTGTTACCTTAGAGAGTTTTCCCCCTGATTAAGAAATAACCCACCATTTGCTATCAAATATCCCTTCCTGGAGGTACCAGCAGTGAGGTTTCTGCTTGACCCCCACTTCTGACGGGGGTAGAATCAACTCTTTATTTACTCCTCCCCTCAGGGCCTGATAGATTATAAGTCTGTAAACATACTCTCTGCAGTAAAACCCCATGAAGGCAAGCACTTTGCTTATTTTGCTTACAGTTATGTTCTCAGCCCTTAGAACAGTACTTGGCACATAGTAGGAGCTCACTATATATTTGTCGAATGAATGAATAAATGCATCTAGCATGGTGACCAGCCTGAACAGGTGGGTTCAGGACTGGGGACCAGAAAAATTTCCACTAAGACCACCCAGCTAATAAATATAGACAATACATGTAGGCACAAGTGTGCCTGTGGACAAGGGGACATTACGATGGAGTGAGATAGATGCTTCATTGGAGGCATTTGGGCTGGGCCCCGACACAGAGGAGGGGACACTTCTGTGCCCAAAGGAGGAAGAAAGACTTCTCAGAGAAGGGGTGACTTAGAGAAGGAGGAACTCATGAAATACACACACTAGGGAGAACAGTTTCCTCGTTGAAAGAGGGTTGCTGAGGGTGGATCTGTCAGAGATCCTGGGAAGATGCTGTCTGTGCCAGTGAGCCCACCATGGTTCTTTCTCTTGACCATGTATTTTCACTGGCATACCATTTGACAAGTTAGAAAATGAATTTTTTTCTTTTCTTTTCTTTTTTTAATGTTTCTTTTTGAGAGAGAAAGAGAGAGTGAAGGGGGTAGGGAATAAATAGAAGGAGACACACAATCTGATGCAGGCTCCAGGCTCTGAACTGTCAGCACAGAGCCCGATACAGAACTTGAACTCAGGAGCCATGAGATCATGATCTGAGCCAAAGTTGGATGCTTATCTGACTGAGTCAACGAGGTGCCCCTTAAGTGAAGCTTTTTTCAAAAGCCCAAAGTAATGGGGTGCCCGGGTGACTCAGTTGATTGAGCGTCCAACTCTTGATTTTGGCTCAGGTCATGATCTCACGGTTCAAGGGATGGAGCCCCACGTCAGGCTCTCTGCTGACGGCACGGAGCCTATTTGGGATTCTCTCTCCCTCTCTCTCTGCCCCTACCCTGCTTGCATTCTATCTCTCACTCAAAATAAGTAAACATTTTTTAAAAAGCCCAAAGTAAAGAAAAAGTTGCAAATGATACTGAGAAAGTTTCTAAACTCATAAACAGATTTAACCTTAGAGTGATTTTTCAAAGTCCTTTAAATCCTATGCTTTTGTTCTGTCCTGTTTTCCATGCCCAGAGTCTCCTTTCTCCTGTGCCCAGAGCTATTTTCTCTTGAATCTCTCACTGCTGTTTCACTCAACCCATAGGAAAGATACCCTTTCTCGGCACGTCCCCTGATGCTCCTTACCCATGTCTTCTTTGCCACTTACCCAACCACAACAGGTTTCCAGCTGGTCTATGTCTCCCTGCAATATGTCCACACAGCTCACCCACATAATATCTGTGTGCTCCCTATTTACAGCCATTACCTGAAGGATGAGGTATCCTGAGTACTCTCCCACCTCAATCTTCTCTCACACATACTGCCTTCACTGTGAAAATTGTCACACACAACGAGCCACGGCTTCTGTGGCAGGACGCTAGTAAACAAATGGTCAACCAGTAAAGAAATACGTGTGCCTCGTGTCTTCAAGGAAGTTAACAAAGGGTGCAGTGAAAGCTTGGACAGGAAAACCAGGTTTTAACAGGGGGTAAGGTTAGGGAAGACCTTCTTGAGGAAGTGACATTTGACCTGACATTTGGAGGGTGAATAGGGAAGAACTGAAGGAAGAGATGTCAAAGCCCCAAGGTGAGGACACCTTGGCATTTGGGGGGAATGCCAGACACCTGGGTGGTTGGAGTGTCACCACTCAAGGGACAAACACACAAGGTAGACTGGAGTAAGGAGCAGGGGTTAGGCCACACTGGGCCTTCTAGACTGTGATGGGTTTATGGATCACACTGGCAGCTGGTGAGAGGATGGTCTGAAAGCCAGGAAACCATAGGAGACTATTGCAGGAAGTGAGGAAAGAGCAGAGCTTAGCCCGGTGAGACAGAAGGGTGAAATGTCTCTGAGGCAGAATGAGTAGGACAAATAGAAATAGGACGTGGCGGTGGATTGCATGTAGAAGGGCTGGAAAATGATGTCAAGAAAGGATCTCAGGTTTCAGACTGGTGAAAGGAGGTGTCATTTTCTAGAACATGGAAGAGAGGAGAGGAACACATTTGTGGGGGATCATCCCACCTCAGATTCAAGGAGGAGACCCTGAAGACCCCTTCCAACTTGCCTCATGTGATTTATTATAATCATATTTAGTTTCTACAACTCACAACTCTACACTCATCTTCCCCAAATTCAAAATTCCCAAGCTATGTCTTTTGCAAATGGTTTGAATTTGCCATTAAGGTAAGTACATTCCATTCAATTACAACAAACCCCAAGGCAATCAGGCCACATAGGAAATGGTGGGACAGTGATAACTGAAGCTAATCCTGAGATCATGGAGTATAACTCCTCACTATGAAGAAGTTAGTCCTGTGATAGAAGACATAACACCTGGCCATAGCCAAACAGCCCCAGGCAAGGTCCAGTGAGGCCTGGGACTGGGTGGGAAGACCCACAGAATGTGACATCTGTCCATGTCCCACAGTTGATGGACCTCCAGAGGGAGTGTATTATTTAGCAATTTCATGGACTACCCTGAGCACTCTGATAATCTCTCTTGAGCAGAAGTTAGGGAGTAGGGGATGAGGGTGGTGGGGGAAAGCAACAAAGCTACTGTCATCATCAAAGCAAGAGGAGGAAATCTAACACTTATTTCTTTCCTGCCATAATCCAACCTCCTTAACATATGTGAGTCTCTCTGTGCCTGTTTCTTCTCCTGTAAAATATGGACAAACAATAGTATCCCCTTAATGTTGTTTGTTTGTGTGAGGAACAAACGGGCTACTACACATAGAGCATTTAGAACCAAGCACAGCAGAAGTTCTTACTACACCTTTGCTATCACCATCGTCACCATCATCACCACCACCATGTCTTGCCCCAAACGGATTCATTTATGTCCATTTTTGAAGATGAGGGAACTGAGGTTAGGAGCATACCAGTCAGCTGTGGTTCTGTTATGCTGCAGTGACAAACAACCCCCAAGTTCAAGTGCCTGAGAACAGTGCAAGTCTATTGCTTGTGTTACTACATATGGCTGTGGTGGATTCCAACTGAAACTTAGGCTTAAGGAGCAGCCTTTCTCTGAGATGTCACCATTCCCAGCTCAGAGGATAAAGAGAGATGAGGGGGACCAAGCTTTTGCTCAGAAGGGACTCCTACCACTTCCACTTCCACCTCATCAGCCAAACTCAGTCACCTGACAAACCTGATGTCAACGGGACAGGAGGATATTCTTTCCCCAGGGATGATACTATGAGAAAGCACAGCAAGTATTTTAGCAATTACACAAGGTACAACAGGGAGTTTCAATAGCTCACCCAGGGTCACACAGATTTCAAAAAGCCAGGATTTAAACCCATGCGTGACTAATGCAAGTCTTTCTGTGGTGCTGCCTGGCCACACCTTCCTCTTCCCTTTCTCTTCTTGCGCTACCATTTATCAAAACGATGTCTACATATGGGGTGCCTGGCTGGTGAAGTCATAGAGCATGTGACTCTTGATCTCAGGTGCATGAGTTTGCCCAGAATCACAAACCAGGATAGTCATGACCAGGGTATAACCCATTTTCTTCAAGCTACAGGTGCCTAATTATCAGCTTACTGAACTGTAAGACAGGGAATGCATTTCAATTCATCAAGCATTTATTATGTGTCAAGACTTAGAATTTTTATTATCTTGATTCATTTCCTATGATTATGTCAAGAAGTAAAATCACCCAGACCCATCACTGTAAGCCAGCCCATTAGTGTATGGGTTTATAGTTATTTCAGTCCATCCTTAGAGCACACCTAACAAGTTGTGTAATCACACACACACACTCTTCTAAGATGTGTGTGCCCGAGCACACACTACTCTTCTAAGATATGGAAATATGTTTTTAAGTTTCCTTTCAGTATTGGATTCATAAAGCAGATCCCATATCTTTTGTTGATCAATTATTTTTTACTTCTGAGTTTTCCTCAGTAAAGCACAGTCTGAATAGCCAGTGTTTGAGCTAATTCTATTTCAGGTGTGTCTAGGGCCAGGGAACTCATGTTAACCAGGAAAGCCTAGTCCCTCCTCTTTGCCAAAGGTATCTCCCAAGGCTCCCCTCTTTGGTCAGTCTTGAACCTTGAGAACACAAAAGGCAAGTCATGTCCCTCTTATCCTTTTTGGCCTTCAAATGTTTGAAGATATAGCCCCACGTCACCTCCACAGGAAAACTCTCTACTCCCTTTGACCATTCATTCTACATATGGCCTGGCTCCAGGACCCTTGCTGACCTGATCATGCCCTGGGCACTGGCTTCTTTGCCCAAGCACAAGCTAATCTTTGCTGCAGAATGGCAGCAGCATCTCAACCATCCCCACATTTCCGGCACCGAGCGCAGTTGCAGCACGCGGCAGGCTCTCAGAAATGCTCGTGTTGGGCTGAGTGGCAATGGGGCTGTCATCAGGACTGTCTCTACCACTGAGGTAAGGGCTATGGCGCTTTCAAACTGTCTTTCCAGAGTTCAACAGCATCCTCACCTGAAGGTAAAATAGGAAAAAGACGAAGATGGTCAAGGGACATAAGGAGGAGGGGAAATGCCACAGACACAGGGCGATAAGGGTGGAAAGAGACACAGCAAATGTCACTTCCCATCTGCCTCTGTGCTGCCTCTCCTTAAAATCCCCTTCACTCTCCCTAAGACTGAACATTGAGAAATTTCCATTTCACTCACCATCTAGTACCCCTGCCCCCGGCCCGGGCCAAACAACCCCATGACGGCAAGAGTCCCTCTGCCTCCCTCCTCAAGTGAGAGGCTGAGGCAGCAGGTCACATGGCTCATGTGCAATCACCAGCTTCATGGGAATGTGACCAGCTGCCGACAGCATCTTTGGTGTTCTTATTTCGTTCCTTAACCCGTTAAGTCATGCCCTCCAGGCCTCCCTTGCCTCCTCGTGTTGGAGAGAGGAGTGTATATCTCAGATGAAAAGGGGGTGCTTCTGCTCTGACCAAAGGATTTCAAGATGGATACGAGAAAACAGGGAATTAAGAGAGAGGTGGTTTTTTTTTTTTTAAATAGCAGATTTTTTAATGCAACCACATCCTTCATTTTTCTTATGACCTGCTGAAGGAGCAGCCCAAACCAGTCACCTGAGCGTTAACCCGCTTACCAGAAGCCGGAAGTTCCTCAGGGGGCCTGCAGTACAGTTTTCTCTGTGCCCCCTCCTCTCCACCCCACCCTGTTCCAAGTGCTCTGAAACTACACTGACCTGTCAGGCTCCTCCAGATGTGCAAAGGGACCCAAATCAAAGCCGCCTTCCTCATAGCAGGAGGGCAGAGGAAGGCAGTGTTTCTTAGTTTTTCATCTGTGTTTCTTAGTGGATGGGAAAGAACTGCCTGCTCTCATTTTTAAATGGCTGAGGGAAGAGAATATGGACCAGGGGTGAAAGCAGGGGGCAGAGAAGGGTGGGCTCCACCTAACAGGAACACCAGGTCTCAGTCCCCTGTGCCCCTGGCCAGGTCAGCCTACTGGGACAGAGTTTGTTAAGTGTAGGTATTATTATTACTCCGGTGTGGTAAGGCCAATAGACCAGGAGATGACTGACATTGAAAAGGCAATGTGTCACAGCTCCCGAGAAGAGGGCGTGTGCCTCCAGGATCAGCATGTCCCTAAGAAGTCAAAGCATCAGACTATTAGGAAATAGAAGACATGGTTACCACAGAGAGACAGGTGCTTTGATGCAGCCTCTGAAATAAAATATGAACTGATCAGAACTTTACTGAAAACCGTCAGTCAAATTTGCATTTCTCTTGTTTATCCTTCCCTTTCATCTCTCCTTAGCATGCAGAATCCTGCGGTGGGGAAGGCTAGGAAAGCCCTGAAGTGGCTTTTTGTTGGCATCATTGCTAGCATGGAAGAGAGAAATTATGGGTCCTTATGTGTCCATCCAGGCTGAAATACATCTTGATCCCAAATGGGCACTTAAACAGGAGATTCTCAGTCACAACATATCTCCACTCTCCGTACAAGTACTGCCCCACCCTGGCTTTTCCTTTAGTTAACTGGGACTCTGGAGTGACAGGTTGGTCGGGTCAATGTTACAGCCTCCATCAGCCACACCACTGCACACCTTCCTGAGAGAATGAGTCAGCAGATTCCCACAGACATTACAGCTTCAGGTGGAATGGCATAGCTGGCTTTGGCAGTGCGGCTTGATGTAATAGCCCTGCCACATATGGGGTCTAGAACTGCTGCCCTGGTTATTTCTTCATGGCCACATCCTGTGCTTGTCTCCCAGCACAGAAAAGCCCCCCTAATGCCATGATTCTGTAGTCTGGCTTATTTGTTAATGCCAGAATCAAATGGTGGAGCTGGACCCAGGAGCAGTGCTGTACTGTCCGGCCCACGCTGGTAGGGGGCTGGGAGGGAAGGTGCGGGCCCCACAGAATGAGGCTCACTGGAGGGTCTGGAGAGTGGTTAGGGAAGGCATTGACTTCCCCGCTGTGCTGCTGGGAAGGTGGCAGAGGTCTGTATGCTCTCCCCCCACTCTCCCCAGCCCCTCCCCGTGGGTGCCAGATGGGCCCTGATGACTGTCATCCCATTATCAGCCATCCCCTGCTGTGAGCAAATCTTGACCCATTCTGTTCCTTGGTTAAGCCAGGTTCCACAGGCACAATGATTAAACTGCTTCCTGTGACAAACAAGTTCACGGGAGTGTAAGAATTTTGGTGAACACACTGGAACTATCTGGAAGTCACAGATGCAGGAAGTACATCCCGATGGAAAGCAGCACACAGGTGGTGAAGATGAAGAGGAAGGACGTCCAAGGGGGCCTGGCACAGATGTCCCCCCCACCAGAGCTGGGATGTCTCAGGTAACCACACCCACGTCTGCCACTCAGCCACCTGGGGCTCACCTGGGGAGCTGTCACCTGTTCCCCAGGGGTCCCCCTCCTGGCCCGGCCTCACCTGCATGTGTGGTCACTTCTGGTTGCTGTCAGAACAGTCCCTTGGTGTCCGTGTCCCTTTCTGTCAGTCACCTTTCTCATCTCACAGCCCCACCCTGAATCCACCATAAAACTCTGTCGTACACTCACTTCCTTCTCTGCACACCACACATTCCCTCCCAGCCCCTGTACTGAAGGGCCCTTTCTGGTACTGCGTTCCATACTTCCCACCTCTCCTCCCATAGCCCCATTCTTCCCTATTCTGTATTCTAACTTGGCCCATTCCTTCTACACGGAAGGAGCACTGTCATAACCCAGTTTTGATTGCTCGGCTCAGCATGGAACCTTTCTACCACTGTGTGCTTTCCTGGGAGGCATTGGGATATCAAATCATTCATTTGTCATCCTTTGATCCATAATCCCTATTCCACCCCCTGTGGCTTCCCCATCCAAAGGAGGCCCAGGGTGGCTGGGGAACATTGTGTTTACAGGGAAGGACCCACAAATCCTCCTCCTCCTTCTCTTCAGTCACTGTTGAAGCAGCCAGCACTGTCATATGAATATCAGGGAACCTGGGTGAAAAACGTGTGTTCTCTCAGACTTACAAACTTTTGCACACACTGTATTCTCTGCCAGGCATGCCCTTTTTCACATCTTGACTGGCCTTGCCCCTCTTGACTGTGTAAGTCTTATTTCATTTTCATACCCAGCTAAAATTTTACCATCTGTGTGAGATGGCCTTCCCTGACTTGTCCCCCAGGTGGTCATGGGGGCCCCTAAGGACTTGTCCATGCTCCTAGGCCTTCTGAGCTCATCTCTGTTTTCATTGCACGTGTGCTGCCATCTCCTCCGCTAGGCTGTGTGAGCTGTCTTAGTTGCCCTACAACCCTAGAGCCTTCCTCCTGTGCACCAAATACCTTGCCTCAGTTGCCATGTATGGGCCCGTGGGTGGAGACTGAGAAAACTGTGCCTGTCAGTGCTATATGTGTGCGAGGGGATGTGGGGTAGTAAAGACAGAGTGACTTAACCCCTCTGTGCCTCAGTTTCCTCAGGAGTAAAGTAGGTGTGATGAGGATAATACCTATGTCCATGTCATGGAAGAGGTTACCAGAAGTGAAGGAGTTAAAACAGGCACATGTCAGGTTACTGCTCTTTGCAGACATTGCAGTTTTTACCAGTTGCTTGTGGCAACCCTGCATTGAGCAAGTCTCTGTCGGCGCCATTTTTCCAACAGCACTGGCTCATTGCAGGGCTCTGGGTCATATTTTGGTAATTCTCAGAATATTTCAAACTTTTCATTATTACTTATTACACTTGGTGTGGTGATCTGTGATCTTGCTGAAAGCCTGGATGATGGCCAGCGTTTTTGAGCAAGAAAGCATTTTTTAATTAAGGTATATACATTTAAAAACATTTTTTGAAGATTCTATTTTCAAGCAATCTCCACATCCAGCATGGGACTCAAACTCACAATCCCAAGATCAAGAGTTGCACGTTCCACTGACTGAAAGGACCACGCGCCTCAAGTTACATACATCATTTTTCAGACATAATGCTATTGCACACTTAATAGACCACAGTATAGTGTAAACATAACTTATATATGCACTGAGAAACCAGAAAGTTCATTGGACTCACTTTATTGCAATGTTCTCCTTATTGCAACAGCCTGAAACCAAATCTGCAGTATCTCCGGGATATACCTATATACATAAAGCACTAAATTAGTGTGTGGAACTGGCATCTAATAAGTGTTCAATGAATGTTAACTGTCTTTGTCTTAGAGGCACAGATGGGACTTAAGTCAGCCAACTTTGACTCCTTAACATATAAGTAGGGGTACGGTAATATGTCACCTTAAAATTTTAAGGCTTCTTTACAGACCATTTCCACATTTGTTTTTTCAAATCATAGTGTGCCCTCACTTCCCACTTTTCTCCAATGGTGAAATGATCAAAAGTGGGATAGGGTAGGAGCACCTGGGTGGATCAGTCAGTTGAGCGTCTGACTTCAGCTCAGGTCATAATCTCATGGTACCTGGGTTCAAGCTCTGCATAGGCTCTGTGCTGACAGCTCAGAATCTGGAGCCTGCTTCAGATTCTGTCTCCATCTCTCTCTGCCCCTCCCCCACTGACACTCTGTCTCTCTCTCCAAAAAAAATAAATAAACATTAAACAAAAAAAGTGGGATAGTGTGGACTGGGTGTGAGGGTAAAAGTAAAAACAGATTCAGAATAATAGAAAAGCTCTTTGGTCAGCCCTGACCTGTAGAGAGTGTATAGAATAGGGCACAGAATGGGAAAAGCAATACTGAGGGTGGAGGTCCCCTTTTAACTCCCACTCCATAACCCCATGTGCTTCACAAGTTTCTTTATTCTTTTTAACCTCAATGTACTCATCTGTGAAATGGGGATGAGGAAGCTAGAATAACCTCTAAGGTATCTTTAATTCTACAAGAAATTCTGTGATTCTTTTTTTTTTTTTTTCTAGGAGAGAGAGAGAGAGAAAGAGACAGTGTGAGCAGGGGAGGGTCAGAGAGAGAGGGAGTCACAGACTGAAACAGGCTCCAGGCTCTGAGCCGGCAGTCAGCACAGAGCCCGACGGGGGGCTTGAACCCACGAACCGCGAGATCATGACCTAAGACCTAAGCGCAAGTCGGACGCTTAACCGACTAAGCCAACCAGGCGCCCCACCAGTACCACATTTTAAATATAAATCCTTGGGATGTCTGGGTGCCTGGATGATTCAGTCGGTCAAGCATCTGACCTCGGCTCAGATCCTGATCTCGCGGTTCATGAGCCTGAGCCCGGAGTCAGGCTCTGTGCTGACAGCTCAGAACCTGGAGCCTGCTTCAGATTCTGTGTCTCCCTCTCTCTCTCTGCCCCTCCCCCACTCACCCTGTCTCTGTTTCTCTCTCTCTCAAAAATAAATAAATATTAAGGAACTGTTTTAGGGGCACCTGGGTCTCTCAGTGAGTTAAGCATCTGACTTCAGCTCGGGTTATGACCTCACGGTCCTGAGTTCGAGCCTCACATCAGGCTCTGTGCTGACAGCTCAGAGCCTAGAGACTGCTTCGGATTCTATGTCTCTCTTCTTTGCCCCTCCCCTGCTCACACTCTGTCTCTGTCTCTCTCTCAAAAATAAATAAACATTTTTTAAAAAGTAATAATAAATACATAAATAAATAGAAATTCTAGTTGAGTATCATAAAAACCCTGGACCCATTTCCCAGGAGGTAATCCATTCAGAAGAGTTGGTGTTGTAAGAGCAGACTTCTCCAGGATGTTTCCACACCCCCCCACCCCCCCCACCATACACACACCCCTCACCAGAAGCAGTAACAGAGAGCAGCCAGTTCCTTAAGGACTCAGGTTTTGAATGTTCACTCTTTTGGATCTCGCTCAGCTCAGTCTTCTTGCGGTTCTTTTGTGTGGGCCGGATTCAGGGGTGGGAGATGGGACTACCCCTCTGTGGGTGCACCTACATCTGGGTGCTGCAGAGATGCTTCCTATTGAATCACGCCTCCTGCCAGTGAGTTCACTGGCTCTCTCACCTCATTTCTCATTAACTCTCTCCAGTCCCCCTGGGGTAGCTGGAGGGGCAGAGTGCAATTAGCCCCGACCTGGGTGTATAGTTAGGGTTGGGGAGAAGGAAGTGGCCAGCACTCTGCCACCATTAGCGGCAAAGAAAAGACTCTGCTACTGGCCTTTCAGATCTCGGAGCACACAGCTGTGTCCTGGGGGCCACCAGGCTTCTGCTGCTGCCTACTTGGATTCTTCATGCCGAAAGGGAGCTCTGAATCCAGGATCCTGTGTGTGCCTCTGAGGCCAAATCAGATGCTCGTGTCGTGTTACTTCCTAATCATTTGAAACAAAAAGTCTTTTGATTGTTTAGAACTTAAACAAGGTCAAATCACATTTTGATGTCCCCAAACCAGACGTGCATGTCTCTGAAATTTTCCATGTTTGAGGATGTTTTGTTTGGAACATTCTGAGCCTGTGAGGAATTCTTTTTTGGAAAGTCTCTCCCAGCTAGGAGGCCTTAGGAAGTGTATCTACAAATCTCCACTGCAGTGTTTTAAATCACAGTAAAATATATTTACATAAAATTTACCATTTTTAAAATTTTTTTAAAAAAGTTTTAACATTAATTTATTATTGAGAAACAGAGAGAGACAGAGCATGAGCAGGGGAGGGTCAGAGAGAAGGGGACATACAGAATCTGAAGCAGACTCCAGGCCTGAGCTGTCAGCACAGAGCCCGATGTAGGGCTCGAACCTACAAACTGTGAGATCATGACCTGAGCTGAAGTCAGACACTTAACCAACTGAGCCACCCAGGTGCCTCTAAAATTTATAATTTTAATCATGTTAATTGTTCAGCAGCATTCACATTATGGTGCAATTGCTATTCCCATCTATCTCTACAACTCTTTCATCCTGAAAAACTGAAACTTTGTCCCCATTAAACTCCAACTCCCCATTCCTCTCTGACCCTGGCAACCACCATTCTATTCTCAGTCTCTATGAACTGAACTCCTCTAGATACCCTGTATGAGTTGAATCATACACTATTCGTTCTTTCACAATTGCTTGTTTCACTTAACATAATGTTCTCCCGGTTCATCCATATTGTAGCCTGTGTCGGAATTTCTTTCCCTTTAAGGCTGAACAATATTCCATTGCATGGATATATCCACATTCGCATATTGACAGACATTTGTATTGCTTCTCTTACAATTTTATTTATATTTTTAATGTTTATTTATTTTTGAGAAAGAGAGAAAGAGAGCAGTCATGAGCAGGGGAGAGGCAGAGAGAGAGAGAGAGACAAAGAATCCAAAACGGGCTCCACATTGCCAGTGCAGAGCCCAATGCAGGGCTTGAACCCACGAACTCTGAGATCATGACCTGAGCTGAAGTTAGACACTTAACCAACTGGCCTACCCTGGTGCCCCTATTCATTTATTTTGAGAGACACAGAGAGAGAGAGAGAGAGAGCGAGCAGGGCAGACAGAGAGGGAGAGAGAATCCCAAGCAGGCTCCAAGCTGTCAGCACAGAGCCCGACATGGGACTCAACCCCACAAACTGTGAGATTGTGACATGAACCAAAATCAAGAGTCAGACGCTTAACTGACAGAGCCACCAAGGTGCCCCTTGTCTTGCAATTTTAAATCGGATATTTCCCACTGGCCTTATTTCCTTTCAAATGAAAATTTTGTTCCAATGGCAGCAAAAAATGTTTACCCTTAATATATGCTAGCAAAAATGTTTTTCTTTTATTCTCATAATTTTAAAAAGGTCAAAATTCGAACTGTTAGTTAGTTGGACTAATATTTTTAAGTGACTTAAGAAAGTCTTTGAATTTTTCATTTACCCAACCCATGAAACCCTCCCTACTTCTACCCCTAGCAGCTAGGTAGAAGTTGGATCAAGACTAAACCTACAGACCCATTGGGAAGTTTTGTTTTTTTAAGTTTATTTATTTTGACGGGGGGGGAGACTGATGGGGAGGGGCAGAGAGAGAATCCCAAGCTGACAGCACGGAGCCCAACGTGGAGCTTGAACCCACAAACCATGAGATCATGATCAGAGCTGAAACCAAGAGCCAGGCACTTAACCAACTGAGCCATCCAGGTGCCCCTCACTGGAAGTTCTCTAAATAATTGAGATGAGATGTGAGAAAAGTCTGACCATGGATGTGCAGACAGGCGGGGTGGGGCTGGTGTGAGGGGAATTTGAAGATCAGGAAGTTAGTTGACTGTGGAAATGGGCAAAAGAACAGAATCCAACATGGCTCATCTTTGGGCACAAGAACCAGACATCCTAGTTGATTCAAAGTGTATGAAAGGATTACTCTGGGTCCCAGTAGGCCTCTAAACTAAGTGTATGCTTCATAGAGCATATTGATCCCAGGGCTTCTGGATAAAATCAAATAACTAGATTTTGCGGCTTTCATTTTAGCCGCTAAGAGTCTTATTTTTCTCCTTGATATTTCTACTGTTTCCAAAAATGGGTAGAATTGCCTGTCAGGTGCTTATGGTAGAACTCTCTGTTCTGTATGTTACATGTTGCTTCTTGTCTTCAAATGCATCAGGATTCTGCATTTACTTTATACACAATTATGTGTAGTACGACACAGAAGAGAACATTCTGCTTTTATAAAGAAAGTGTTCTGTTAACGGAGGTTTTACTACAAAGCTAATGAGGCTGAATCTTCAGGGTCCCTCACTTACCTGAGCCCTTTCCAAAGCCTAGAGAGAGGCCCTAGCAGTTTTGTATTATTTTTTTTAAATTACAGTCCCCAGATTTTATAAACTTTACGCCCTCCGAAAGCTGGACTTCCTCTGTCTATGAGTCAGGACCAAGCTGGAAAGCCAGAGGCCTGAGACACCTTTTCTCAAAGATTTCTAAAGATTTTTTCCATCTGACAAATGGGGAAAACATTTGCCATCCAGTCAATGGTTCCGTCTCCGACTACCTCCCCCCGCCCCCGGGCACACCCTCTGCACTCCCATTTCCCTTTCCAAATCTTTCCCACTGTTCATAGAACATTTTTGAAAACAGATTTGTTCAGCAAAAATGAAAAGCAACAGCAACAAAAGGAGGCAATTCCCTCTGTTGAGGTGAGACTCTGTCTTCGGATTTTTAAATTTAGCTCCATTGTTCCTAAAATCACCTCAATTCTAGTTGTCCTCCTACCTTGGCTTGGGAAGCCAGGGTGGAGGGGTTGGGGGGGAGTCAGCCCCGGCGCCCCCTCTCAGCTTCATCCTTTGCATGCGTGCATGCATCACCCTGGCCACATGTGTGCTGCTCTCAATCCATACACATGAGGATAAATCCAATCGTTCTGTGCAGAGAGAAATTTGGTCCTGAGCAACAAGCCAATGGATAATCCACGTGCATTTTTAATGTCCTTTTCTCCCTTTTAACACCATCTTTCTACCCAGACACTTGGAACAATGGGAAACAAAAGCCCCTTTCCCCATGGCCCTGTTAGCTGCCTCCCAGCAGTTGGGCTCTTAAGGAGACAGTGGGGAGAGCAGCTGGCAAGGGATCAAGTGCTCAGACAGGCGGGGGAGGCACAGAAAGCCCCCTCTCCTTTCCACCTTCCAGAGACGAAGGCTGGATTTTGGTGACAGATCACCATAATCATCACCTTCAGAGAGAAAGAAAGGCAAACAATAAAAATCTTTATTTTCAATGAATAAAACACGACCAGATTCACTTGGGAAAGATGAAATAATGAGTGGGTTCATAAAGTGATGCACTTCTCTCGCACAGCTCTCTGAAATTGCTCTGAGTTGCCCCAGTGATACGAGGCCTTGGTGCTGATTTTCAGAGTTAGGGTTGTATTACCCTAGTGCTAACTCCCAGGGAGCCCAAAGGCCATCTGGAAAAGGACTTTGTACTTTTCTATACCCAAAAATTGAACAGATATGAGGAGGAAGAAAGAGGCCCCTTGCCCCAACTCATCCCTCAGAATTAGAATCTCCTGATCTCTACACACTTTCTGTCAAAGTCCCCCTGAGAAAGAGGAGCTTAGAGAGCCCTACTTTGTCATGCACCATCAGTGAAGTACACTGTACCCAGCCATCCCCAAAATTAAACAGATACCGTCATTCATAGGAAAAAAACCAACAACACTCAACTATGTTTTAAAACTTTGAAATTTTTAATTAAAATATAAGATACATACAATGCACAAATCATAAATATACAGTTTAATAGGTATTCACAAAATTAATACACCAAAGAAACCAGAATAGTGTACAGAAATGTAACCAAGAAAGAGAACCCAGAGCTCTCCCCTGGTGCTTTTCTACTCACTTCCTCCCTCCCTATCACTCAAGGTAGCCATGATCCTAATATCACAGACTAGTTTTGTCTCTTTCTGAATTTTATCTAAATGGATCTATGTGTTAGGGTGCTTGGGGCTCAGTTGGTTGAGCTCCTGACATCGGCTCAGGTCATGATCTTGCATTTCATGAGGTCGAGCCTGTGTCCAGCTCTGTGCTGACAGCTCAGAGCCTGGAGCCTGCTTTGGATTCTGTGTCTCCCTCTCTCTGTGCCTCCCCCACTCATGCTCTGTCTGTCTCTCTCAATAAATAAATAAATAAACATGAAAAAATTTTAAATGAATCCATGTGGTTTTAATTCTCTTACATTTGATGTATTTTTCTCACATTTTTTGGTGAGATTCCTGCATGATTTGCATGTGATGGTAGTTTGTCCATTTTCGTGGGTGTATAGTATTCCATTGGATGACCACACCTTGATTTATTTTTTCATTCTACCACTGCTGGAAATTTGAATCATTTCAAGTCCTGCCATAGCATTCTTATGAATGTCTTTGGGAACATAAATAAGCATTTTTTGAGGGGAATATTTCCAGATATGAGATTACTGGATCAAAGATATCTTTAAATTCAGTTTTAGTAGAAACTGAGAATCAACAAAACCAGCTCATTAGTCAATGAGTTTTTGTGAAAAAATATCAAGAGCATAGCACTCTTTTTGACTTTGAAGGAAATGCAAAAAGAAAGACACGATAATGGCCCCTCCAAGAGTTACAATATAGTCAACAGATCACTTATGAGTGAAGAGATACTACAATTTATTTGGGCACAAAATTCATGTCATTGATATCTAGTGTCATAGAAACAAAATCATAGTTAAGAGACAACACCCAGGTCTCTTCCCTCCTCACAATAGTGAGGAAATGGAAAATATAGGCATGGGTTCATTGAGTTAATCCTTTTTGTGATATCAAGTCTGTAAGCCCCAAAGGGGCTTATTCTTTCATTCTGCTGTTTCTCTGATTTTGATTCTCACATGTAGAAGGCCAAAGTACTTATAGACTAAAAAACTAGAAAACCATGATAGTAACATAGAAATTTCTTCTTACAGAAATTTCAATTGAGTCATTTGAATGAACTCTCCCCATTGACATTCTAGATTAAATATTAATATTATCTCCATAACAACATGAAATAACTAATGAAGTAGTAATTCAAAGCCCATGGCAAAAGGGAAACTCAGAAACAAACAGGAGAGTTGAAGCTGCTCCTGCCTTAGGTCCTTTACCAAGCTGGGCATGCCTGGGCTTCAGTTTTGGCAGCTTTGAGGGACCAGGACCCAGAAGTCAAGATCCTGTGCTGACCCAAAGTGGGAGGTCTAATACCTTTTGGTATTAGAATTACCAAAATTTTACCATAATCTAAGGATACTTTCTCCACAGAAATTGGGACTTTAGATGTCTACAGCCCGTGGACAAAGATAAACAGGAAATAAAATTTCCTCCACTTTCCACCTCTCAGAAACTGCAGGTAAGGTTGCCTTGGTGCTAAGCAGAGCAGAGGAAAAAAGAAAAGAAAAACAATAACTGCCTTAAGAAGTTGTGATTGTGTGATTTGCAAGCTGATTCTCATAAGGATGTGCAGCATGGCCTCATGTAGCCTGGGTGGTACAGAAAACCTCATACCATGAATTTATTTTAAAATGGTCTCACACTGGTAGTGCCTGGGGTGCCTTCCTGGGAGAATCAACCACAAATCCTTTCATGGATAAATGTTTTATCAACATAGGTCCATAAACCCTTTGATAGGGACAATGAGCAAAATAACTAAGCACACAAGAAAATAAAGCACCAAACAAACAAAACAAAAATAATAAACAAGAAACAATCAAAACAAATCAAAACAGAACAAATATGCTTCAATATTTAGATACTGGAATTGTCAGACAAAGATTATCAGACAACTATGTTAACTGTGTTTAAAGAAATGAAACAGGCTTGAAAATATCTGCAGTAGGCAAGAATCTATAAAAAATCACCCAGCATATTGTGACTTCTAGCAATACAAAACAATGTCCAAACATTAAAATCCCTTTGGTAGGTTTAATAGCAGATTAACACAACTGAAGAGACTATGGTTAGATTTCGTAAAATCTAAGACACAATAAGATACATCATTATTTCATGAATATTAATAAATAAAAACAAATGTCTCCAATTAAACTACCTCATAATCTTTTCTTCTCTCAGAATTTTTAATTTACATTTGCTGAAAGAGCTTAGATGTTAAAAAAAAAAAAAAAAGCCTATACTGAAATATCACATTTCTGCAAGCATAAAAAGGAAAATATGATTGAACTAACCTGGTTAAGAATGTTCCTAGAAATTCTCTGCAACTAGAGTCTGATTCTTCTGGGTCATTTTAACTCTGTTTTTGACTGTGTTTTTCCCCAAGCTTATGATGCAGCATTTCTTAGAAAGTGCCCCATGTTCATTTACAAGATCTACTCCCAAGTTCTTAAGACCCATTCTGCAAGTTTTGATTCTGGTACTTTCATTACCTTACCAGAAATGATCAGTTTATAGTGTTTTCCACTGAAATTCAGTTCCATGGGAAGACTTTAGACAATGCTCGGGACTCATATTTCTTCCTTCCTCAGAGTGTCCTTTTTTTTGTTGATTGGGACATTAAGGACCTGCAGTGGTCCAATCAATATCACCACAAATAACAACCATGGTCACACATAGACAGTGGCAGTGATTAAAAGCCATCAACTGTGACACACCATCCTATTTCAGGATGTTAAAATGTGAAGGGAAAAACAGCATGGATCTTAAAGTGAATAAAATATGGTAGATGAGGACCTACCTGCTCACGAATTTCTGGTGTCTCCTTATTCTAGGCAGCCAGTCTGTGGGGCTTTGAGACCTTTTGTCTTATGATCCCTCCTCTCCCTTCTCACCTCCTCGGCTCTTCCTTGGGGCCTGGGCTAGGCTCAGGTGCTCTAGTTCTTGATAAGGAGAAGCTGTGTCTGGCTGTGGGTGGAAGCCCAGCCCTCCTGCCCCCTCCTCACTCTCCCCTCCTTACTCTCCCCACCTCCCTTCCTGCTCCTCTTGTCTTGGCTTCCAGCCATCTGGGCTCCCTGCTGTTGCCACTGCCTGAGCCTTATTCTCTTACTCCCAGTAGACGATGCTCACTTTCCATTTTCTCTGTCAGCAGACATTTCTCTGTCAAGTTAAGCACTCTTAACCGAAGCTAGTACCTTCCCTGGTCCCAGTGTGCCTGCCAGTATTGGAACACATCTGGTTGTCAGGGGGCCCCATGCAGCACTGCTCAGACTCTCCTAGGGGCCAGGCCACCCTCAGGGACTTGTTAGTTAAATACCTTGTGATGCTTCACTAGCTCCTTAGTACTGAAGAATTAATGCATAGACAAACATTTTATCAAGTGGCAGTCAGGAACAGGGTGGCTATTGGTCAACATATATTTCTGCTCCCGGGCCCTGTGAGCAGAGCTCCTAAAGAGACCCTTCAGAGCTGAATCGCCTGGTCCTGGTCTTCCAGGAATGTTCAGTAGAATATAGCCCCGACAGTGCGTACAGTGCACAATGGCATTAATGGGCTTTCAAAGTCCTGGGACAGTGTTTGAAATAGCACATTTAAATTTTAATAATGTGTTTGGTAGATCTGATAGGAACAATACATAATGACACTTCAATTGTATTTTTTCCCCTCTTACAACTGGTTCAGACTTTAATTTTCTTTCTTTTTTAGTTTTTTAATGTTTTTTAATTTGTTTTTGAGAGAGAGAGATGGATACAGTGTGAGCAGGGGAGTGGCAGAGAGAGACAGAAACACAGAATCCGAAGCAGGTTCCAAGCTCTGAGCTATCAGCATGGAGCCCAATGCCAGGCTCAAATCCACGAACTGCGAGATCATGACCTGAGCTAAAGTAGGCCGCTTAACCTACTGAGCCACCCAGTAGGCATCAATTTCTACATAGGACAGTTATCTTCTCATCTTATTACAGATTCCATGGAAATAGAATCCTGAACAAGACTGCTTTGTGTACAATTACATAAAACGTCTATCATAAATGTTCAGAAATTTGCTCTTAGATATAATTTACACATTGTTTCTTCCATTCATAACTGAGTCAACAGAAGCATGGTTTTTCCATTGGCCAGTCTTTTCAGAAATAGAACATTTGTTTGCAAGCTCTCCCTCTCCAGATCCCACAAGCCTGAGACCGCTTTCTTAGCCATGAATTCATTTGGGGTTTGATGGAGTCACATGAAAGAATGGTTGAAGGCCGATGCTTTAGTTTTTTACTCTTACTGTAACAAATTACCTCAAACCTGGAGGCTTAAACGACACAAAAGTGCTATCTTACATTTCTGATGGCCAGAAGTCTGACACAGTTCTCACTGGGCTAACTCCAAGGGCACAACAGGACTGCATTCATTCCAGAGGCTCTAGTGGGAAAATCGATTTCCCTGACTTTTCCAGCTTCTAAAGGTACCTGTATTCTTTGCTCCTTCTTCAAGACCAGCAATGTTCTATCTGTGATCCTTCTTCCACAGGCACATCCCCCTCTGACTCTCCTCCTCTAGCTTTAAGCACACTCACCTTGACATTACATTGGGTCCAACCAGATAGTCCAAGATAATCCCCCTATCGTAAGGTCGGTTCATTCGCAGTTTCTTCCACGAAACAGAACACATTCACAGGCTCTGGGGATTAGGATGTGGCTGTCTTGGGGGGGGGAGGGGGGGGGCATCATTCTGTTTCCCTCAGTCTGGATAACATGAGAACTGAGCAGACCATGAAGAAGAATGAGAGCACCCACTGGACTCAAGCACACACAGAGGAAAGAGCTATGGCGGGTGCTTCCCGGGTGTCTCTGCTGAATATCAAAGACCTGTTAGTGGCAAGAGTTGGCTTGTCATTGTCAGTGACCTACATTTGTGACAAGAGTATCCAGGCCCTCTAGCTCCCCAAGACTGTCACTGTCAGCAGCAGATGCACTGACTCAGTCTCATACCCCCAACATGGTTTAAAATGTGGAGAATTCCCCTGGGATCTCAAAGGGGATCAATATTACAATTGGAGAGACTCTTTGAAACTGGAAACATTGAAAAGTCGACAAGCTCTCATTTATCATTCAAATTCTGCTCAGACTGAACAATGTACCCAAATTGCCTCCATGCCACCCTATTCATTGTGGAAGGAGAATGCTACCTGTTTTGTCCTCTGCATTAAGCAGAGCAGGGTAGCAGAGAAGACAATAGACTTTTGCTAGTTTAAGCAAAGAAGGATTTATTTTGGGTTTCTAATGGTTTATAGGATCAGGAGGGGAGCCCAGGAAACAGACCGGAAGCCGAGCTTCTAGGCCCAACACCCAAAGCCACACGCAGAACTGGCCACCAACTGCTGCTGCTCTTGGGGGACTCCTCACTGGGCCAGGAATCCACCACCAGAGAGGTGGGCTCCGGGGCTGTCCACCACCCCTTCCTGAGGAAGCCACCTCCACGAAATTGAGAAGCGATGCCACAGCTGCTGAAGATGGAACCGCGATCTTGACCACTATAGTCTCACATCCCCATCCGTGTGCTTCGTGTCCAGCCTCCTGCCTCACTTAGCTCAGCTCTGAAGTCAGGCATTCCAGGAGGGGAGTTGCTCGGCAGAACCCCACCTCATCTGGAGGTCAGGCCAGGAGAAGGTAGGGCCAAAGGAGAGCTCTCAGGAAAGTACTGGGAGAGATGGGGAGTCATTAGCCCATGGTGCCAATCGTCATCATCAGTGAGAGGGTGGACAAGATTTAGTACCAGAAGCTTGGGAAGGACCACCACGGAAGGCGATCCCCTACATGATGATCATCAGAATGGAATCTGAACCAAGACTGCACAGTGTGTGCTGCCTCATCCTCTTTTGCTGCTTTCCATCTTTCCTTCTTAGCAACGTTTCTGAAGCTCGTGTTGGTGTGGTGTTTGAGTTGGCTCCTGTTTTAGTTGAACTAGTTCACTTATTCCAGCTTTGTGGTGGCCCCAGCGATATATGTACATATTTTGCCTGCGTATGGCTATCTTTTCCTTTTTTCCTTGAGGGAAAATATATCAGCATAGAATCCGTGGCGTTAATCCAGACAAAACAGCACAGCAGAACAGCCACCACCAGCAGAGTTCTCTGGTTGACTCATGGGAATTGGGAATTAATGACCAAATGTAAACAGTGGAGGGGTGCCAACTGGGGCCCTCTTCTAGCAAATCATCTCCTGTGGCATGTGAAAAAAGAGGCTGGGAAAAGCCCTGCTGCGGGCGCCTTGCCATTCACTGCGGCTAGTTCACTGTCATTATCACCCAGGGCACAGCGATGTGTGCTTTTTAGAGACAACCTTCTCTTGCATGCTTCTCAAATGGCCTTCTTTGAGAGTCACCTGTAAGGTAGGGGCTTCCTCCATCAGTCAGGGCTAAGGCCTATTTGCCATATGGCACAGGTGTTCCCAAACTCGTCACCATGCAGTCGGTACCAAGGAGAGAAGATGCACGGGCATTCCACCTGCTCAAGAGCAAACCCTCAGCTGACCTCACCTGACCCAGATCAAAGAGAGATGACAGATAAGACAGATACGGATAGATCCAGGGTGGTAGGTATAGACAGATAGGATCGAGATCTAACAAAGAGAAGATGATGATGATGATGATGATGACAGACATCAAGATGTGAATATATCACAGCACCAGTTGCTCATAGAGTTTGAACAATCACACTCATGCTCCCTACCAGGCCTCTCCCTCTCCCTCTGGCTCCTTCTAGGAGCTTCTGCTCAGAAGCTGCTGGAGGTGTCAGGGGCCTCAGGGGGACACTGCAGACGTATTTCTCCACCACTGGGGCCCCGTGTCTGCCTGTTCTCATGATGGAAGCATCACCCCCAGCACATCCATCCCGTCTAGTCTCACAGCCCCAAGCAGCACAGTGTCCTGTGCAGAAGGGGAGTGCCACTTGTCCCAAGTCTGTCACGCTTTCTCATCTGAGCCCCGAAGCAAGGTGGCATGCTCCCAGAGTCATGCAAGAGCTTCCTGAAAGCAACCCACTCCATTCTGCCTGAAGCTCCTCTTGGCCCAGCGCTGTCTGTGCCCCCCATCCATGCGAGCACTCAGCCAGGTGAGTCCCCAAAACCTTCTCTGCCAATGCTCCTCCCCTCCAGCTTCAGGGTGTGTGCACAGGGGCTCTGTCTGTCGAGCATGCTTGAGTGTGCTAGCATGCCAGAAAGCACAGGTTAGACTGAGCCAAAAGCCCCCATTTGCTTAAAGGGAGGATACTAAAAGGTTGGAGACTCTGGGCAGGCTGGGAGAGCTGGTGTGGAGGGGCTGGAGGAAGACCTCACCTTAGGCTGCAATGTTCAGTGTGCAACCCTGCCAGACAACATCGCCACACTCCTCCATTCCCTACTCTGCTAACAATCTGTCTTAAACCCCAGGGGAGACCCGAGTCTGGTCCCCAGACCACGACATATGGCAGCTCAGGTACAGGCTCTGAGCTCGGCCACAGACCCAAGCAGCTCAGGAGTGTTTCCAGGACCAGTTTACCCCCCACTTCAGTGGGGGTGATGAAGGAGCACCCATACCTCTGCAGGTCCCAGTATGCCAGAGGACTGCTCACTTGATCCAAATTGAGGAAGGGTTGACACCGAGCAGTGCTCACATACTGAAGCAAGGTGCAGCATGACAGGCAAGGAAAGGCAAGGTGCAGACAGAAATCTTTGCTTTGGCAAATTGGGTTTTTGTATTTTTCTGGAAGGTTGCATTGACTATTCGGCCCAGCATAAGTCTCAAGTGTGGTGTGAGTACAGGAGCCCAGGAAACATTCTACACTGGATGGAGTTGCCAATATGTCTCATTCTGGCTACTTACAGGGACCTAGGACAGACCAAATCCTCCTGGGGCACAGCTCTCCAGACCCAAGCTGTGGGTCTGGTTCGGCCCACCCTCCATCTACACCCTGTTGGTCATGCAGTAGAGAGGGTTAAAGCTGCTCAGTGGCAGCAAAACCTTACAACAGGCCTGTTAGGAATCTCAGATGCTTTGTAAATGCTATAAACTGTCAGCCGTGAGTATATTCTCAGTGCCAACAGTCAGGAAAAACACACAGAATGTTTAAGCAAACATCTCTTGAGCCCTTCTTTTGGTTGGCTTCTGCTGTTTGTTCTGTGTGGCCAGTTGGAGACTGGGCTCAAAGTCAAGATAAGCTGGAGACCTTTGCTTTGGTTAAAGCCCCATGATTCTTTTTTCCAAGCCCAAGTCTAGAACTTGGAAAAGAACCAACTCCACATGGCATTGGACCTTCCATGTGTCCTTCAACGAGTAACTCCCAACACTAACTGCTCTGAGATTTCAAGGTTTTTTCTGAAGAATATGGGGAGGACAGCCTTCTGCACAAAGTTTTCACATCCACTTGAACCAGCCCATTGTCGTGTTTCAATAAATGGTGTACGTCACCTTGATGCTTGGGCTTCTTTAAAGTCATTGCACGTTTGTGTCAGTAAAGGGAAAAAGTCAGCTATTATTTCAACCACAGAAATGATCTTTAACGTCAAAACAACCCACGTTCTAGATTGCCAGAATGTTCTCTCTCTCTGAACGCTTCTAGTTCTGCATACATTTTTTTGGTAGCTTGGTTGTATGCTGCCTGGAATTGCACTTTGCAGTAACGGCCAAGTAGCCCTTTCATTCTAACTTGTTACTCATCAAGAAAGAGGTCTTTTATCACGTCAGGAACCTGGAAAATGCTCTCTCCCCTGTGGCCATGCTGTTAAATAATGATCTCGTGTAACTTAAGTAAAAACAGACTGGCTGCTTTCTGAGACAAATCCCCGCCCCACACACAGCCTGAGCCCCCATCAGACACAGGAGGGCTGTGAGCAGACGGAGCCCACAGAGCCTCGGTCTTTGTGCAGATGAGCCCACCACACCCACCGGAGCCACTGTGGTGCATTTTTGATGACACTATGGAATAATGACTGCAGAGCCTCGTTTAAATCACGTGTCTGGTTGCATTTAACAATAGCTCAGGAGGTCAAGGAGAGCCATAAGATGCAGTCATGTTGAAAGCAGAAGGAAGGCAGCCTCCTAGTCAGGGCTTGCTGCCAGCAGCCCCAGATAATGATTCTTCCACCTGCTCCCGTGGCCAAACAGAACTGTGAGCCTGTGCATCCAAGATCCGTGTTCTTTGTTTTCACTTGTGTGTGTTTTCTAAATCTTCCATCACAAACATGCCTTTCTTTTCCTTTCACCCCAGCCTCTGCCCCTATCGTAGGTTGTGTGTAGGTCAGGCTGCTGAGGACCCTAGTGCAGGCTGCCCCATGGGGACAGATGGCACGTACCGACTGGCCCACTGAGTCAGTGAGCCTGTGGGACTTCTGCATCAGGCTCCGCGGCTGAACATCTGGAGTCGCTGCTTTACCTTTGCAGGTCAGCTCTGTCACGTTCATTCACCCCCAGGGACACGTCCACAGCCTCCTGCTTCAAAGACGTTGCGCTTGCCCCTGGCCTCCCTCCTCTGCCTGGACAGCCCTCCTCAGAGAGCCAGCCGTCCTGGCCGCAGGCTCCCTGCTGATGCCACCTCTGCAGTGAGGTCTTCCCGCTGCCCACCGCCACCCCGCGCCCCCATTTCATCTTTCTCTGTAGCACTCACCACCACCAATGTCCTCTGAGCTCAATCATTTGTGTCACTCTTGTGCATTTCTGTCTGACCCCACCCAACAGTGGCCTCCGTGAGGGAAGAGATCGGGGTCTGTTTTCTTCACTGTGGCTGTATCCTCAGCAACTAGGACGTATAGTGCATCTTCGATGAAAATCAGGTTTTGTATAGTGAAGATGCAGTTGTGTTTTCTGCTTTTCTATCCAGCCCTCTACTACATTGTTTTCCTGTCTTTGCAGAAGCATCGACTTTTCAAATCAGAAAAAAAATCACTTAAACCTTAAGTGGATCTAACAATCTTCTTGGGGGGAGGGCTCCTGTGCCTGGTGGCAGGAGTCCCCATCCATGGTTAGGTGTGGAGCCCTTTGAGGATGTAATAAAACAACTTCACATATTCTCCTCAAGAGGCACAAAATGTACTCATTCTTATACACACATTTCTTCGACACCTTCAGGAAGGTCCCAGACCCTCATGCCCCTCAAATTAAGAACGCTGGGTCAAGATCAGTGACCCTTTTCACCTTATGTCACCCCTGTCCCCCAAAGACACCTCAGGATTCTTGAAGATGTCACTGAAAACACTTCCATCTTTGTGTTGAATGCCATCAGGCACAGAGCCTACCACAATCTCTGTTTCTCACTGAAGGAATTTCCCTTCTGCTCCTGCTGAATGAGGTAGCAACAGTCTACTCTGTGCGCACCCGCACCCTTCCCTCCCCCGCCCCCTCCTCCCCCCGTTACTCCCCTTTCCCCCCCCCCCAGAAAGGGGCAGGAAGAGGTAGTTAGAGACACCACCGAGAACATGGCCTCCAGGCCAATTGTGAGGCCCGCCTGTTACCACAAACCAGTGCTTGTGACTGGCCTGCTTGTTTGTCTTTGCTGCATTCCCATGAGGTCACATGTGTCCTTAAAGCAACATTTTTCCATCCCCTGAGTTGAGATTACCTGAATGACACTTGGTTCCTCTCAACAAGCAGAGTCTGAAGAGCATGGTGCCGGGAGCCCACCTCTGCTGGGGCCGCTGGCGGGGACTGTCCCCTTGGCAGAGGGGAGAGTCCCCTGAACAAAGCTTCCCCAGGGACCCACCCATGCCCCTCACTGCCCACTTTCCCAGCCAAAGTCCAGGGCTCACCGAGTGCTCAGCCCCCTGGGGCTTTCAAACTCTGAGGAGAACTTTACTGTAGGTGGGTCTTTGAGATTCCCAGAGGAAAGAAGTCAAGACAAATAAAACCAAACACAAAAATAAAAAAACAAAGCTAGTCATTTGTTTGCCGTCTCCACTTTCATATCTTTGGAGTTGCTTTCCTATTTCCCAAATCCTACAAATCAGTGCTTACAGCTTGACTGCGCCTCTCATTCCACACCCCCGGCTCCACCAGCTGCTCTCTCCACTGCTTCTTAGCTGGCCTGGTGTGGATCCCGCATCCTGATGTGTAAACCTGAACCTCTGCCCCTGGGACTCCCCAGCACATTGGGTGGCATTCTGGTAGATGCTAAGTTAATTCTTCTCAATTATCGGTCGGTGCCCAGTATGGTGCCCCATGGCACTCACACCCTTTCCAGTCCCCAGCCCTGGCTCCTTGTCTCTCCCTCCCCATCTAGTCACCTTCTGTTTATAGAAGAGAAGCCATGGATTTGGACCTTTTCACCAGGAAGGGTGCTCTGTACCTGGGGGAATGGTATTACCACCATATTCAGCCCTTCTCAGTGGAACAACCACAAGCCAGAAACTTCCTCTGCCTGTTCAGTGGCTCTGGGAACTGGGCTAAAGCCTGGCAGGTGGGAGGGTCTGGAAAGCAGGAGTTCTGTCCTTCTCTTAGTGGCTGTGTGATCGGGCAAGGTGGATTGACTTCCCTGGTCCTCAGTTTCTGTCATCTGAAGAGTGAAGTGAGGACACCATGCCTGCCACCCAGAATGAGGTGAGAGACCCACATGTTTTGAAGCACAGCACCCATGAGTGGCTAAGGCAGAAACAGTGCCAGGCACTCACAAACTGCTTCGTGTTCACCCTGGGCTCAGAGAGTTACTTGTCCAGCTGCCCTACTTATAGGTAGAGCCAAGGGATGGTTCTCACCAGTGGCATGCGGGCTAAAATGAGGGATCTTATACCTAAGCCTGGCCCATAAATCAGTTTCCTGCACACTCTCCCCTGTCCCCTTCTGGGCTAGCAGTTCCCCAATGTGGAAAGAGCCAGATCTTTAAACAACGCAGTGGAACAGAGTCCTTCCCAACCTCCAACCACATCAGGGTGTGACAGGACTGAGCAATAAACTTTGATTGTGATGAGCCACTGAGACTTCAGAATTTCTTTATTTTGGTGGCCTCACTTGGCCTACAGGTAGCCAAACACATAGCCTATAGCCCAGATGTGTTTTGTTTTGGACAGGGTGAAATTTTTTTAATTGGAATTTAAATGCCCTAGAGTAAAAAATGAAATGAAATGAAATAAAATAAAATAATAAAATAAAATAAAATAAAATAAAATAAAATAAAATAAAATAAAATAAATGCCCTGGAGTACATGCTTCTCATTTGCCACAATCCCCACTACTCCCTATTGCTCTATACCGAGCAATTTTGCAAATTTACCTGCCTACCTCCATTAAATACTTGAGTTTTGAGACCTAAAAAGTGGTGGATTGAAATCACTTCTTGATGAATGCTTCAGATCATTCTTATCTTATCCTGTGACATGTTCGGGTGGATAACAGAGGTTTACTGAAGTAAGAGGAATAGCATAGCCTATCAAGAGTATGGGTGCAGGTAGCTGGGGTTACAAGATGTATGCAGTACAATATGGTTAGAAATGACCTGGCTTCTAAATCAGACACCCTGGTTCCGGTTTTGGCTCCATCACTTAAAAGCAACATGGCATCCACCAAATCACATGTCAGGGCCTCAACTTCTTTGTTTTCAAAATAAGGGTTTTAAATGAACACTCTGTGAGGTCTCCTTTAATTTTACGATTAGTCAGCTTGGGCCACCATCACAAAACACCACAGACTGCATGACTTAAACAACAGAAATTTGTTTTATCACATTCTGGAGGCCAGAAGTCTGAATCAAGGATCAGCTTGGGTCAGTTCCTGGTGGGAGCTCTCTTCCTGACTTGTAGATGGCTGCCTTCTTGCGGTGTCTTCACATGGTGCAGAGAGAGTTCTGGTGTTACTTCCTCTTCTTATCTGGGCACCTGCTCCATCATATCAGCCCCCCTTATAATGTCATTTAACCTTTGTCACCTCTTCCTTATCTCCAAGTACAGTCACGTTGGGTGCTAGGGTTTTAACATATGGATGGGGGGGAGGGGACTCAAGCACTTGGTCTGTAACAGATCCTTTTATTTTCAGGATGTTCAGAGAAGGGAATGTGTCAGCAGAGTGAGGCAGGCAAGGAGGGTGACTGGCCAGACCTGCTGAGTGAAGGGAGTACTTGGGAACTGAAGATGTTCACTTCTATCAAAAATGCTTATCCTCATTCCAGACAGCTTTGGGTCTAAAATGTCATTCTGAGGGGCGCCTGGGTGGCTTAGTCGGTTAAGCGTCCGACTTTCGCTCAGGTCATGATCTCGCGGTTCGTGGGTTCGAGCCCCGCGTCGGGCTCTGTGCTGACTGCCAGCTCAGAGCCTGGAGCCTGTTTCAGTCTGTGACTCCCTCTCTCTCTGACCCTCCCCTGCTCACGCTGTCTCTCTCTCTCTCCTAGAAATAAATAAAACATTAAAAAAAAAATTTAAATGTCATTCTGAGATTGTCCTTGAAAGCCTTCTCTGAGATGGAGAAAAATCAGCACTGCCCATGTGTGTCCCTGGCCGAGTTAGCAGGCTTGAGTCCTTCACCACTTGTGCTGATTTTCTCTTCACCTGGAGACACAGACACTCCCTTGGTACAGACTGTTGGTTTTTTCCATTTCTCAGATAAGAGGCAATAATCCTAACCCGCTAACAAAAAACAATGAGAAGTAATTAGCAGATTCTGACCAAGAGCCCTGAAATACACAAAGTATAAACCATGAACGATTCTGAAATATAAAAGTATCTGTTTTGCAACACTTGGGTACAGCACTGGACACTCTGTCCTTTTGTACAGTCTCTGCAAATTAAAAAGCCCAGCGACACCAAGGGTAAGCTCAGAGCTCCCAGCCCAGTGGTGTCCTTGGACTTGACAATCAACCATTTGATCTATTCAAAGGTACAGAATTCCCCTAAGCACCTCTGAGCCTGCAAGGATACACTTGGGTTATAGTGTGTATTCATTCATACTATGTTGGTGACTTAGAAGAACTTGCCATCTCACAGCAAGATACAGATCCTTTACAAGACCATAGAATTCAGCCTTCCTCCATCACAGTGCACCTGTGTGACTCTGGACATGACATTTGACCTCTCAGGGCTTGTGCTTAGACGTCTGACAACAGAAATGGGCAGAGAGAGGAGTTTGACAAGATGAAGGCAAAGGAGTTCTTAGCAACTGCCTGCATTTTTAAGAGGAGGTGTGTTAAAAGCAGAGCTAACGCTAACCCAACAGGGCCAGGAAGGAAGGTGGTTTTGTGTGGGGATCTCCTGGGTAAAAAAGCCCTAAAGGATAGAGTGTTTTCAAGAGGCATGACGTCTGCTTAAGTAACAGTGTTTTCAGATAGTCCTGTGCCTGGTCCAGGGACACTGTCCAGATGTCATCTATGACATAAAATAGGGGCCCACAGGACACCGAGGCCACAAAGCTCTGAAGCCAGAAATGGAGTGAGACATACTTGGGGGGAAGGGATCTCTCAGCCTTGCAGGGACTCTGGCCCAAGGCAATGCAGCAGGAGGGAAGACATCACCAGATCTAGGACACGGCATTGACCAGTCGGTTTGAGGCTCCTTGAGACCCAAGGCCAGCCAGCAATCTATAGGAGCAGCTGGGCTGAAAAGGGTTGCACCGTCTGCTAAGATTATGCTCCCCAAGGAGGGAAAGTTGGAGTCTTTGTGTTCCTATTAAAATCCCTCTTTCTTCTGTGCTCCCATAGCCTACATCAACTTTGGAAACTGGCAATTGATGCACAGACCTGTACCATCCTCTATAGCACAATGAAATGTGGGCACATAAGGGAGGCTGGGTCTAGGGGGCCCAAGACAGATGGAAAAGCAAGCCAACTGGGATCCCCTGGAACAAGACAGGCAGTAAACAGATACACGCATGAATAGATGAAAATGGAATTTCTATTATCCAAACACCCACACCACTAGCAAGTTAGATTTATAGCAGGACTTTGGGAAAGATGATTCCCTTGGCTAAAAACTCACTTAGGTCTCCCCTAACTGAAGGACACCTACTCACCACCCTCCGGCTGCCCTGAGCTCTCTTCCTTTCACCTGCTCTCACCCCACCTCCACTTCCTCAACACCCACTCCTTGTTAACCCGTTGCAGTCAAGGTCACACCCCCACCATTTACTGGAAGGCTTTCCGCAGTCACAGATGACCTTTTCATTGCCAGATGCAATTTTTCATGCTCATTCCTTGAAAGCTCCTAGTAACTTCCCCATGAAACTTTATCCTCTGTCTTTACTGGCTCTCCCCTTCTCAATACAGCCCAAGTTCTTCACAAGATCCTGGCCCTGGCCCTCTTTTCCTTTTGCCCTCCTTCTCCTGTCTCCCTGGCGATTCCATGCACTTCAACCACTTCTCGTCTCACCACTGTGAGCCCATCCCACATGGAACTCTCTGTCCTGAATACCCTCCTGAGTCAGAGGGCTGCATTTTTGACCATTTGAACTTTGCTTGTACATTCCTCAGTCATTCTCCAGTACTTCTCTTCCAACCTACTTTTACAAATGCTTCTCTTCCATTTATTCTCTCTCTTTTTTTTAAATGTTTATTTATTTTTGAGAGAGAGAGACAGAGCGCGAGTGGGGGGAGGGACAGAGAGAGAGGAAGACACAGAATCTGAAGCAGGCTCCACGCTCTCAGCTGTCAGCACAGAGCCCGATGTGGGACATGAACCCATGAACCGTGAAACCATGACCTGAGCCAAAGTCGGACATCTTAACTGAGCCACCCAGGCACCCCTCGTTCCTTTTTTTTTGAGGGATATTTTATTTCTTCTGTGCTTCGAAGACACCAATAACTGAGTTCTCATGACTGCTGACTCAATTATAACTGTGATTCTACCTTCAAAACCCCTTGCCAAGAATCTCACTTCCGACCATGTCAGAGTAAACAAACGAGCATGGGAGCAAAATCCCTAGAACAGCTATTTTCAGACACTGGGGAATAAGCAGGAGGACTGTGGGTCCCTGAGAGAGGTGAGGTAAGACTTACTGTCCCCTCAGCTTTCAGCCCACAGGCGTTTTCCACCCACAGTGGATGAAGAGCATCCAAGCAGAGATGAAGTCTGAAGAGACTGAAACGGGAAGAGGTGAGGCCAGGGAAAGGGACAGGAAGGAACTACAAAGAAAAAGAGTTTGTCAATTTGCATAGGGGTCTCCTTGAGTTTGCTACTGATTACTAATCATAGCAGGTACAGAAGGAACTCCATGAGCAGAGCAGGGAACTATATGTTCCTCCAGAGCAGGCAACAGGGTGCCATATGTTGACCTCAGGCAGGGCAAGGACATATTCCAATCCCAACCAGAGAAAAATGGAGAGACTTGGTACACACTGATAAATCCCCAAAGTCTGAGTCTTTCTGCACGCTCTTTCTGCATCTATTGGGATAATCACACGGTCCTCCACATAATATGGTGCTAATATGTTGGTAAGGTTTTTTACATCTATATTTATGAGGGGAAATGGTTAGTAGTGTTTTATTCTCATAATGTCTTTGTCAGGTTTTGGTATTGGGTAATGGTAGCCTGGTGATGTTCTCTCCTCCTTTGTTTTTGGAAAGAATTTGTGTAGGCTTGGTATTATTTCTTCCTTAAATGTTTAGTGAAATTCAATGTGGAAGCCTTCTGGAACTGGAGTTTCCTTTATGGGGAAGGTTTTTAATTCAATTAAATTCAATTTCTTTAATAGATATAGGTGTATTAAGAAATTCCAGATTTTTTCTTTTTACAGTTTTGGTAATAATATCTTTCAAGAAATTCGTTTTTTTCACCTAAGTGGTTGAATTAATTGGTATAAAGTTATTAATATTATTCTCTTAGGATACTCTTACTGTCTTAATAGCATTAGTTTTCATGTCAGATTCTTCACTCTTATTATTGGTAACAAGTCTTCTTTTTTCTTCATTTGACCAACTACAGATTTACCAGTCATTTTCAAAACCAACAGTTTGGTTTCACTGATTATTTTAGTTGTCCTTTTTCTGTTTTGTTGATTACTTATTACTTTCTTTTACTTACTTTGGGTATAATTCCATCACCACAACTCCCCTAATCCACTTCTTGAACTCAGTGATTTAGACCTTTTTTATTTTTCAAATATAAACACCTAAAGCTACAAACTTTCAATAACCTTTAGCTGCTTGCCACAAAATTTGATATGTTGTGTTCTTATTATCATTCTGTTACAAATAATTTTTCAGTGGAAAAACTTAGGAGGGCTCATGTCCATCAGATGAGCAACATGAACTTCATCAGTAATGGGATAAATGGAAATCCTGTGTTTCCTGATATGATACAATGAGAAGAACACAGCATTGCTTCAGTGATATTCTTGCCAGAGTTGTACAATCTGAATCCAAATGTGGACTCAGACAAATACACATTGAGGGTTATTGTATAAAATATAAATAGTCTGTACTCTTAAAATATTACAAAGACAGAAAGTCTTCCAAAATAAATAAGATTAAAATGACATGCCAACTAAATGGAACATGTAATTCTGATTTGTATTCTTTTGACATTGAGCCATTGCTGAAATTTGAATGGGATCTGAGGATTTGATGGTAATAATGTATCAATATTAATATCCTAGTTTTGATGGTGTAATATAGGAACTACACACAGAAGTATTAGGAGTCATGGGGCATCGTGTCAGCGACTCAATCTGAAATGGTTCTTTGGATTATACTTAGAATTTTTCTGTAAATTTTTTTCCTGAGTTTTTAAAAAATTATCTCTGCTCCAAGGGAAAAGTTTTACTGAGAGAGAAAAAGCTATGCACAAAACAGTAGCTACTATATGATTCTATTTATATTATATTCTGGAACATACTCAGAACTAATCTTTAGTGACAGAAGCAGATGAGTGGTTGCTTGTGGGTAGGGATGGGAGACTAACTACAAAGCAGCAGGAGTAACTTCTGGGGGTGATAGAAATGTTCTGTGTACTGATTCTGGTGATGTATACATGCATATACATTTGTTAAAAATGGATGCATTTTATAGTATGTAAATTATATCATAAATAAAGGTGATTTTAAAAGATCAAGAACATGGTCTCTCTCAGCATTTCCTCTGAAGGAATCAGAGGTCCTTGGAGAAATGGCTGATTTTTATCTGGTTCAGGGCCAAGATGAACCTAGAGCACCTTGTTTTACTAGAAAGTAAGGAAACTTTCAAGTATTAAGGGGGTCATATCAAAAAGACGTAAGAGGCCACTTGAAAAGTTACCATTTGCCAAGTCATGACAATTTAAACATCAAAAAGCATAGTCATTATGATGGTGGAAATAGATCGAATCAATTAAAATCTGTTAATTTATAATAATTTTTATAGAAAAACATAAAGGAAAACTTATTTATCACCATTTGAGATAGCTATTAAAATAATGCTTCACTTTAAAAACATTAATTAAAGGGAAAGAGGTAAGCATTTTCCTGCCTTTTAGTAGAAAATTGATTTTGGAATAATCAAGTAGTTCCAGTGGATGAGATAAAATGATACTTTACATAAGAGTGCCAACTAAGGGGCACCTGGGGGGCTCAGGTCATTATTTCACAGTTCTTGAGTTTGAACCCCCTGTCAGGTTTCACACTGTCAGTGCAGAGACTACTTGGGATTTTCTCTCTCTTCTTCTCTTTCTGCCCCTCACCCACTTGTGTTTTCTCATTCCCTCTCTCTAAATAAATAAATAAGCTTTTATTTTAAAAAAGAATGTCAATTAACAAATGTAATAAATATAGAATGAGTTATAGAATTATTTTAACAATCGTTTGATAAGCTTTAGATTGATCAGTTGATGTTATGTGAATAAGTTGATGGAGTGTAGTCATAAGGGGAAAATATACCTGTAACAGAAAGATCAGACTTTGATTACTCTAATCCAGTCATGAGACAAACAGGTATTATGGGTCTTCTGACCAGCTATGACCTATTCTAGCTAATAATGTTTTAGATATAAGCTCCATGAAATAGAGGAGACAATCACCAGAAAATAGGATATCCTGCTGGCAACTGGCTTAGTACCTTCAAGAAATCAATGTAATTTTTTTTTAATTTTTTACATTTTTTTATTTTCGAGACACAGAGAGACAGAGCACAAGTTGGTGAGGGGCAGAGAGAGAATGATACACAGAATCCGAAGCAGGTTCCAGGTTCCAAGCTGTAAGCATAGAGCCTGACACTGAGCTTGAACTCACAAGCTGTAAGATCGTGACCTGAGCTAAAGTCAGATGCTCAACTGACTGAGCCACCCAGGCGCCCCAATCAATGTAATTTTAGAAAGGATTTTTATAGAATAAAGGAGTCCTAAGGGACATAAAAACAAATTGCCATCTTGGATTTCATGCTGTTTAGATAAAGCAGCAGTAAATGGAATGTTTTGGCTAATTGGAAAAATTTGAATACAGTCTGGTTATTCTATATGAGTTCGAAATTTATTGAAATGGTGGAGTGAAGATCATTGGCTGAAAAAAATACAATGCAATATGTGCAGTTTGATCTAATTTTCTTTAAAGATACATATATACATGTGTTATGTGTGGATATATGTGTGTATGTGAGTGAAGATATATATATATACACACAGACAGTATTGCAATAAAATCTCATTTTGGTAAAAAAAAAAAAGTATTGTGTGTATATGCATACATCTTTACCTACCTAATACATACATACCTTATTATTATTTTGGTTAAAAAATTACACACACACATACACATGCACACACACACACATAGTAAAAGAGCCAAGAGGATGTGCCTAATCTCTTAAAAGTGTGACATCTGGATGGTGGGAATATATTATTTCTATCATATTTTTATTTTTTAATTTTAACAAAACTTAGTCTTTAACAAAGCACATATGTGGGAGCTTATCTAAAAAATAATTCAGTCGGAGGTTGGGAAGGACTCTGCTACACACAGTTACTCAAAGATCTGGCTCCTTCCACCCTGGAAACCACCATTCCAATCCATGGCCTTCCAGGTTACAGCATGAGACAAAAGAGAAAGAATATGCAAGGCAGCTGGTTTATGGGCTCGGCTTTTATCAGAACAAAAAGCTGTTTTTTCAAAAAGGCTTTTATTTGATCATGCTTCTGCATTATGTTAGTCCCTGTTGCAAGACTCCATCTTGCCTAAAATACTGCCGTAGATCCCATCCTTAATCTTGACTCGCCGCTGTCATCCTACAGCTCACTACTAGGTTAATTCCCCTGGAAGGGAAATACCATGTGGGGAGTTCCACTGAGAAATGTACATTCCTGGTTCGTACCTATACTGTGGGATCAAAACTTCCCAACCTGATATCCTCATTCGTCCAGGACAGGGTCCTGACGGGCATCTCTGAGCTCATCCCCAGTGCCCCCGCATCTCACACTCTGCTCGCCTGCCCACCACCCCTCTCCCTGTCTCGCACTGGTCCGTGTGCACACAGCACTGCTTGAGACACCAGGCTGCACCCTCACGAGTTCTGCCTTTCCTCCTGTGCCCAGCTTGGGGTGGCTTACCACAGAGCTGGTGCGCCCACCCACCCCATAACCACCTTCTTTTGTGGTTCTGCATTTTACTTCTAGTTTCTCATGTCAATATTGTGTGTGTTGTCTGTCTTCTCTAACCAAATGTCACCATTTTGAAGGCAGACACTCTTGTTCAGTTTTACATCATTTATGGGACTGGTTCTATTTTTTGCATAAAGTAGTTCCATAAAGTAGTAAACAGATAAACAAATGAAATTCTCTCATTAAGAGAATATCCTCATTGGAATATTTTATCCACAGTCTAAAATAACTATTTGAAGGACAGCAAATTATACTTTTTTTTTCCTAAAAGGGATAGAATGTACCCTCCATAGTCTCATCTCTCATGAAACCAAGATCAGCAAATGAGCATAATATTCTCTGATCTGTAGTGAAGAGTGGATGTCAAAATCAGGTTCCGAGGACTCATTTGTGTCTCCTCTTTTGAAACTGTGCTCCTAGTGCCTGACAGATAAAGTGGGATTATCCCGTTTCTCAGTCACATTGTCTAACCCTTGTAACTACAATATGGCAGGCTACTTTCCTTCAACTGCGTAAATCCCTTCAGGCTTAGAGATAAGGGCGTGTGGGGAAAGAGGAAAGAGCCAGAAGTCTCAGTCACCAACAGGAAAACGGTTCTTTTTTTTTTTTCGGTGGAGCAGATAGAGGTAGTGGTCCTACAGGGATGCATTGGCAACAGGAAGGGGGACCATCAGAGTCACAACCTTTAACCTCAGGAAGGTGAATGCAGTCTGTCTTAGTTTCCCTTAGCACCAAAAAAACAAAAAACAAAAACAAAAACAAAACACCAAAAACAAGCAAACAAACAATAACAAAAAAAACACCTCATAGTGAAAAAATAGTACAGACCTGCCTCCCAGAATTGTGGCTACACTTAATGTGAAGAATCCCAGAGAATTCTCCAGAGCATCCTGCCCACGAGGCAGAGCTTCAGAGAAAGGGGGTGACTGCCTCTGCCACCAGCCCCATGCGCAATCCTAAGCAGGGCCAGGTGTCATGATAGGTAATATTCTATTAGGAAGTAGAACAGCCTCTTGAGGTAGGCACTGTGTGATTTCATTTTACAGATGAGAACACAGCTCTAGAGAAGGTACTTGTTATGGGCTAAATTGTGTCCTCTGCCTTCAAGATTTGTATGTTAGTCCTAAACCCAGTACCTCAGGATGTGACTGTTAGGAAGTACGATCTTTAAGGAGGCAATTAAGGTAAAATGAGGCCCTTAAATGTGGACTGTAATCCAATCTGACTGGTGTCCTTCTAAGAAGAGATTAGGACACATCCACACACAGAGGGAGGGCTGGCGAACACAGAGGGAGAAGACAGCCATCTACCAGCCAAGGAGAAGCCTCGGAGGAAACTAAACCCACTAACACCTTGATCCCTGACGTCTGTCTCCAGAACTGTGAGGAAATAAATTTCTGTTTTTAAGCAGCCCAGTCTGTGGTGCCTTGTTTTAGCAGCTCGGGTTAGCAGTACTAGAAATGAGTAGAGCTAACATTTGAACCCAATAAATCTGACTGCAGTGTCTGCCCTCTGACCTATACCATACCTTCTCCCTGTCCTAAATCCTCCAGATCATAGCTTATGAAGTGTGGTCTGGTTTCTGTGGCCTTAAGAAACTCCCAAAGAGACCTCCTAAAGATGGGTGTAGATTCCACAGCCTCCTCTCTACTGAGAATAAGCTTGGTGGGCTAAGAGACCAAGACAAAACCCAGGGGCCTTCGAAACAGGACACTACCATCCCCCTCCTATGTATCTGTGGAGGTCCAATAGCTATAACACTCCTGGCTTCTCCTGGCCCCTGTACATTTTCAATCTTCCCTAAGAAAGAAGCAATTTAATTTGATGAGTAAATATGCAGTGGATACCTGCGTTCTCTTCTCAGCTTCATGAATTCCTCCTCATGGGTCAAGGTCACCTACAGGGAGCATAGATTCTCTGCTCTTCTATGCCTGGGTCTCACCAGGGCAGCCCCCTCCATGTAGGGAAGCCTGCTTCGTCCTCATGATGTCTGTGTCTGGCTGCCTAATTCTGAGGTGGGATCAGCAGGCACAGTCCACTCTTGCACTTAGCCACATCCTGAATTTAAACCCCTGAAGAAAAGCAACCCACACAACAAGCTCCCAAGTAATGATGCACGACAAGGTTTGAGGAGCTCTGCCCTAGAAAATACACCTTTTCTTTTATTACCGCTGACTCCCAACCACTGAAAAAGGTGCTGAGTAACATGATTCAATAAAGTCTTCTGACCCTAAGAAGCAGCTTAACAACATCATCATGTACCACAAACTCCAGATTTTCTTCAATGAATTTTCTTCCACCGTAAAGCGAACATGCCGGACTTTACTCAAGGTTTCCAAGAGCCCTTCTGCCAGACACTAAGAGCCTGGTCTCCAGCAACAGCAGCATTTCCTGAGAGGCAAAGTATGCAGACACTAAGACAGACATTGTGTACTTTGCATGGCTTATGATTTAATGGGAAAGAAAAAGAGAATATACCTGTGAAATAATGGAGCAGGGCAACTGGCCAAAAGTGGGCTGGGGGCGGGGCTATTATAGATGATAAGAGTTCTCCAAGGAGAGAGAGAAGTTCAAGATAACACTAGTCAGGGCAAGTTCAGGGAGAAGGCCACTTAGCCATCAGGGTCAAAGTCATGGCACTGGGAATGCTTTCTAACAGAGATCTGGAGAAAGAAAGAACTCTTTTTCTGCCCGGCCACCCCAGCAACTCAAGTCATCCAGTGACTCTTAGTATCGGTTGTTGATGAGAAAATACTGAACTGCATTTCTAGAAAAAGTTTTAAATACTTAACATTCTCATCATCACCTGGTATTTCCAGAGCACGCTTTCCTTTGTTGCAAGTGCCCTGAGTGGGTAGGATGGGGAAGAAATACCTTACAAGGATGGCAGGCTGTGGTTTAGGGTGATGTGCACCTCAGGGCTCCTGGGCACGGCCATCACGCCCATGTCACAATGTGGTTCTTTGTCTAACCAGCCCTGGATTGCCCTCCTCAGCCGCCCTGATGCCGAGAGGCAGAATTCACCATGGTTTCCCCAAGAATGTGGATGGAGTAGAGATTTCTGTGCCAGCATCACCAATTCCAGCTTTTCCAAGTGGCATTCCAAGAGATCAAGAAGAACTTGTAAAGATCTCAAAATTTGCCTCCCTCCTACCTGCCATGCCCAGCTCCTCCCTCACTAAGGAGAAGGAATGTTCCTCGACAAAACCCCTAGCAACCCTTGGCAGGAGCAGCCAACATAGGGCGGCTCCGTGGCCATCAATCATCATTATCATTCTTACAATCTTTATCATCATCTAGAGGAAAGTGGGCTGTGTTTTGTGCCATCTGACTGACAGATCCATTTATAACCACTGTCTAAACAAGACTAAAAGGAAAATGCTCATTTGCTTTGAACAGAACCAAAAAACCCCACAGACTTCTCAAGTTTAAAATAAGCCAAGCTGCTGATTTTAATATTAAAATTTGAAGCTAAGACTGCAAAGAACTGAGAAGGGCTGGCATCTGGCTTGATATGGAGGGGTCCCCAGGGGGACTGCCTTGGGGCTGCAGTGATGAGAGAGGGCTTCTTTCTCTATTGTCTTCTAACTTTATTTTTACAGACACAAATGTCTTCCATTTCCCAAACCCATCATTTGCACATGAATTGGGGGTCTGGGGAGCAGAGTGGCCTAAATTAGACACACCCAGGCCAGCACAACAAAGAATAGGAATTCAAAACAATTAGGAAGAGCAGGGAAGATTGCCAGTAATCCAGTGATAAATCCTGCAGTCTTTCCTACCCAACATAGTCAACATTAAACTTTCTCAGCCACTTCCATTCCTACGTCTTGGGTAAGACTCTTCAAAAGTAGTGTAGGGCCCCTCTTTAGGGGAGTGAAGGGGGGAAATCAAGGCATGGCAAGGGCAGGAGTTGTGTGCAAAGTCGCAACAAAAGACACATTTGGGTGCGCCTCACATAATTTTACTCAGTAAACTCAGTGGCCAGTTCATTGGATGAGTATCAGCCTAGGTTCTTTGTAGGACAGATGTATCAAATGTTCGTGGGTAGCTCATAGACCCACCCTCCAGGAGGGTCATGCCAAAAGGCCATGCATCCAGAAACAGTGCCCCAAACACAGAACAAAATCCCCCTACTGAAGTTTCTTCTGAGACTTCAGGGAGATTAAAACAGGTTGAATCTTGGAGATAAACAATTCAACTTTCACAAAGATTGCCAACATAAACAGAACACACTCTTCTGAGGAAATTATTCCAGGTACTCTTTCCTTACTCCAGTGCTCCTACTGGGCTGCAATAGTTTGGGATCAAACCAGAGGTAAGTAGGCAGGTTTTAGGCACATGGTCATGCTTCACAGCTACACAAGCTACATGGCCCATTGCTGAAAACAACCTGACAGGACGTAACTCATCCTCAAGCTGCTTTCATTTCTTGGTTTCCTGCAGCCCCAACCAGAATCCAGACTAGAGCTCTCATTTTCCATTATTCCACTCTCTCCTCCTTAGGCGAGGTAGGAAACCCTTTCTGTATTCCAGGAAGCTCTTGACAGTTCCTGAAGTAATTCTCTCTTGCTGAGCCAAGGAGGTTAGCGAAGAGAGACTGGTGTGTTTTCCATTTGGGAAAATTGCTTGTATTCCTAAGAGTTTAGTTTGGCTTTTCTTGCTGTTCAGGGGTGACTTTGATAGCCCAGAGCAGAGACAAGATATATAGGGCAATAGTTCTCAAACCGTGGAGAATTTGGGAATCACCCAAAGAACTTGTTAAACAAATGACTGGGCCCATTTCCAGAGATGTTGATGTGTTATGGGTAGGGCAGGGACCTACGGACCTGCATTGTTAACAAGCTTCTCAGGTGAGTCTGATACAAATGCTCTGTAGGCCACAGTTTGAGAAACATTGAGTTAGGATTAGAGATTTAAAAAACAAAACAAAACATTACATGCTTATGTGTGTTTCCTAGTTACCTGCCATAGTAACATGTCTTATTTTCTGTACTTCTGATACAGTAACATCCAGGACCTTGTTGATCCTGGAGGAATTGCCTCCTAGCCATTTCCTAGAGATAATAAACATTTCACCTGTCAGGTCTGTTTTTCAAATGCAAGCTAGCAAATTCAAATTCAGAGCCCTCACCCAACCACCCTTTAGGTCACTATCCCTCTGCCCTAATCACCCAGGGTCAGGTACCAGACAATTATGGACAACTGCTATGCCCCAGACCCCACTGCAATTGTTCAAACTAGTTAATCCTGAGCCTGCTAACTCTGCTTCACCTGTTCTTTCTTGCAGAAATCACAACAAAGGCTCTTGCCCACATTTCCTTCTCTCCCTCTGCCTCCTGACCAGCCCTGGTGCTTTCTCATGTGCCCTTCTCACTCCCCACCCTCCTGTGCCATGATGCACCCCCTACTTTTGGGAACTGTGAGTAAGTAATAAGCACTCTTTTCAGTGTCAATCATCTCCCATTAGCCTTATTATACCTCAATTTTTCTGTTAATAACTGTATTTTTAAACATCTGCAGCTGGAATTCTGGATGGAGAGATAAGTATAAGAATTATAACTAAGAATTTTAAAAAATAGCCTAAGACGCAAATAAATAGCTCAGATAATCTACATTTGGAAAATGTGATGTCTGGAGATAAGGGACAGCTTCAAGGGAGCAGGCAAACCTGAACAAAGCCTTGAAAGGATCATGAGACTAAACAAAATGGCTCACAGTTGCTGGCATGGTAAGCTATGGACTGAACATTGTTCTATGGTCTTCATATGCAGTAGCTCTCTGGGACCTCCAACAACTGTATAAGGGTTTCCTCTTCCTCCAGAGACAACACCTTATAGTGATGAGGAGTGTGGCCACCAGAGTTACATGCCTGACTCCATCCCTTACCAGTCATGTGATCTTCAGCAAGTAACAGGGTGACTTACTTCCCACCTTCAGTGTCCTCATCCATGAAATAAAAATAACATCAGTACTTTTCTCATCTGATGGCTGTGAGAATTAAATGCATTAACATCCCTAAACATTTGGAACAGTGTCCAATTCTTATCAAGAATTTGGTAAGTGTTTATTATTATCTCATCTTACTAATGGGTAAGTTGAGGCAAAAGTAAGGTTCAAGTTCCTTGTCCAAAATCACTCAGCTAATGTTAGAATCCGACAGGAAGTAGCATTCTAACTATGGAGCTAATATTTTAGGGCACTAGAGGAAGATAGAGTAATTAATTTGTGTTTAATTACATATATCACTTTAGAATGACAAATATTTGTTATATAAATGAAGGACAGCTTTCTTCACAAAGGAAACAACGTGGTTTAGGACTGAGGAACAAGAATGTTCGTGGATGATTTAAGGAATAAAGAGAGAAAGACTGGCTGGGTGAGAAGTGGCAGAAAATGTAAATAGTGAGAAACAAAGATGGTGCCATATTGAACTGCAAAGTCTCATGAACAAGGTGGGCACGCCATGGTGACTTTTCAGTTGGCTGCCAACATTGGCAAGGCATCTTCTAACCAGGTAGTGGAGCAGAGGATGGACTGAGATGGACAGAGACTGGGGACTGTGTAACCTTTTAGGTGGGGAGCTTTATGGTTACCACTGAGAGCAGACGAGGTGGGCAAGAGGCCCCATGAAGCCAGAGTTTACAATATTTGGTGCATGGTAAGAACCTGGAAAAGCCAGAGAGGGGAGAGTCCCAGGCACGATCCCTGTCTTTCCTAGGTGTTAGGGTCATAGGAAATGTAATTTCTGTCTCCTTTCATTTTTCCTCATAATTTAAGCTTAGCAATGGCTTCATTTCAAGATAGAGCCCATACTAGCATATTGGTTTTCAGAAAGTCACATCCTCACTATGCTGTGATTCTAAACTGAAGGCTCATAAATAACAGTTTTCTCTCATTCTTAAACCTGTGATAACTAACACAAACTCATTAAGTCATCAGAATTTGCAAAGGAAATTTTGGGCATAGATAGTCAACGTTGTAATCATCTAGAATTTATATGTTAATATTTTGGAACTATAAAGTATATTTAGAGAGAACAACTAATCCAACACTTCCTCCTATCAAAGCCAAAAAATAGGGAAGGGTCTTGTCATTTGTTTGCTTGGCAGAGAAAAAGGGAAGCAGATTCCCAACTGCTTATCAAACATTTTAGCAACTTCTATCTTTTTAGCAGAAAAAAAAAATAAAGATTAAAAGAAAGTATAAAATTCAAGAAACACTGATGGTTGGTGATTAACAAAGAGGAGGAGATGATAGTGAGGATGGTTGTGATTCATTTATTCCCTCCCAACAATTTACTGGAGCCTCAGGAGGCCAGACATGGTTCTAGGCATGGGGTACCAGGAATGAGCTATGCATACAAAGACTTGTTCTCATGAAGCTGACTGTCTAGTGGGGAGAGAGATTTCACATTCACATACTCGCATATGTGTATACACACAAAACAAAAATGTCAAGTGCTGAGTGCTAAGGACAGCTATACTGCAATATAGCTCTACTGCTATAAAGAAGAAGATGGCTCCGATAAGTTGTAAAGGTTGAAAGGGCCCCTCCTAGGGCAGCACCACTCCTGCGGAAATGGCTTTCTCTAGCTCACATGGCCTTTGGGCACCAGAGGACTTCACTTCCAAGAGCTCCTCCCTCTGTACCTGGGTCATCTGAAGGGCATCAACAGGTGGGGGCTGCTCTGAGTGGGCCTGCCAAGGATCTGGTCCATGGACCAAGGGTCTCTCATAGAAGGGGCCATTTTTATATTCTTTATGACCAGATGCCTCCTGGTCCTCAGAACTCAGGGCTCAGAACTCAGCAAGGAGGCAACTGAGTAATCATATGGATTTTATCCAAGGTTTCTAAAACCCCAGTAAAAGACCCTATTCCTGCGTAGTAGGCTCCATGGGCAAGGACAGGGACATCCCTCTGCAAAGGGCTAGATCCAGGCAGGACTATGGTCCTTACGAGTCCTTACGGCTGAAGGATTGGAGGCCTTGGGGACCCTGGGGGGTTTGGTCGGTTAAGCGTCCAACTCTTGATTTTGGCTTAGGTCATGATCTCATGGTTGTGAGATCAAGCCCCACATCAGGCCCTATGTGGTGCCTTCTTGGGATTCTCTCTCTCTCCCTTTACCCCTCCCCCACTCTTTTGCATTCTTTCTATAATAAAGAAAAATTATAAGTGAATGAATGAATGAGTGAGTGAATAAGTAAACAAAAGAGTTGGAGGACTTTCAGGGTTTTAGACAAGCTGGCCAGTTGCTAAATATCCACTGAGCACTCGCTGCGCACCAGGCTAAGGAGGGAAGGCTTAAAGGGTCCCCAGGGCAGCACATGAGTCTGAAAGGACGCCTCTCCCCACCCCATCAACCTTGAGAGCCTAACTATCCAACACACAGGCCCACCAGAAGTGCTGGGAACCTGGGATCCCAACGAACCTGATAGTGCTCCTCACTGTGCCCACTGCCTGCCTGTCTCCACCCGGCCTCAGGCAGTGGTCCCTAAGGTGAGGTCCCAGCCTGTGATAGGAGCAGCAGCAGCACCTGGACCCCTGTCAGAAACGCAGATGCTGGGCCCACTGCAAACCGACGGAGTCAGAAACTGTGGGGAGGCAGAGCACCGGCCATCCTGCGAGGCCTCCAGGGCACTCTAAGCAGTGGTGGTCTGGTGTGCCACCCCCTTGTGGAGGCCCCCCCACAGCACACAGGCTGGCACCTGGCTAACACCACTTCCCAGCCCTCTCTCGCCGAGTTGGCCTACAAAAGCCATCTTCTCCAAAACGTTTTGGAAGACAAATGTCCAGCTTTGCCAGCTCCCCACCAGCCTGGCTCCCATAAATGACTAATGACAGCACAGCTTTCTTTTCCAGTTAGCGATCAAGGCTAGAAGGAGGCGGAAAGGAAGCCGGAGAAAAGGGCAGACACCAGGTTCCTGGAGGCTGGAGAGGAGGTGAGAAGGGTCGGGGCTGTCACTGCATCACCCTGGGCTCCAAGGAAGAACGAGAAGGGGACTCTCACAGCAGTGATGGGGATAAAGTCATATGAAAGAAAACTGTGAAGACTTATAAAGATGTTAAAACCAGCTCTGTACAGAAATCACTAAGTGTAAACGCTGACGGGGCCAAAATTTTATTATATTAAGAAATGGTCCCTGTTGTCAGGCTTCTTACAAATTGATCGGGGGTGGAAAACACTTAAATCTTCTAATAAGATTGTACGTAAAACCCCATATTTAAAACCAATACACTAACAGCACAACCTGAGGTGGGGGAGAGGTCAGAGCCTGCTTGGTCCCCACTCCACACCCCCACCTTCAGCCCTGCAGGGTCCTCCTTCTGCATTCCTGGGGGTCCTGAACCCCAAAGCATGCCTTGGAAACAAACGGTGTTCAGAGAGGGATGGCAACTTTATGGAAAATTCAACAGCCTCAGAGAGACAGGGCCCAACCTGGAGTCTATGCAGGGCCACTGTCACCTGCCCAACAGAGTGTTGGGACAAGGTGCTTTCCAGCTAAAAGCCTCCTGTATGAGTATGCTTGGGGCTGCCATCACAAAGTGCCACAAACTGGGTGGCTTACAACCAGACATTTATTTTCTCAAGTTCTGGATGCTGGAAGTCCACGACCAAGGTGTTGAAAGCGCTCACGCCTCCCAAGGCCTCTCTCCTTGGCTTGTAGATGGCCGCCTTCTCCCTGGGTCTTCACACGGTCTTCCCTCTATGTATGTCTGTGTCCTAATCTCTTCTTAAAAGGACACCAGTCATTGTGGATTAGGGCCCACCCCAATGACCTCTTTTTTACCTTAATTACTTTTTTAAAGACCTTTTATTCAAATACAGTCACATTCTGAGGTATTAGGGTTGGGACATAAACATACAAATTTGAAGGGGCGCACAATTCAGCCAATAACCCTTCTCAAAAGTGCTTATCCACGTGCCACATGGAATAGAAGTTCCAGGGACCAGACAGAGGCCCGGGGCAGGCCCACACCTCCAGGCCACCACTCCTCTGGTCCTGACTGCCACACATGACCCTCTTCCTCTGCCTCTCTGGGCCTCCCTGAGTTCTGAGGGATCCTGGATGTACAGCCTGCTGCCCACCAGCTTCAGAAAGTCCTGGGGCCCTGAAGGGAACTGCCTGGGGCCATGGACTCTCCTTCTGCACTTTTTTTCATTTCTGAAGAAATCCAATGGCCTCTGACTGCTATGTCTTGTAAAAAGGACACAATATGGTGGCCACGTGTGAGCTAGGTAGGAGCAGGCAGTCTCTGGCCCCTCCCATGCTGCCATGGAGGGCACAGCACACCTGTGTCTATCTGCAGTTCACAGGGCAGACACCTGCCCACTGCTTCACCCAAGCCACCCTGGGGTCCTCAGGGCTGGCATCACAGGGCATGGCTGAGCAAAGTGGACGGACAGCACAAACTCAGTTCCAACGTTAAAAGTGAGACCACCAAAGCCCACACCAAGTCCGAGCCTTTGTGCCAGGAGCCCTGGGTGTGGAGGAAGGTTCTAGGAGCCACACAGGGAAGAGACACGGCAGCCCGCCTGGCCTGGGCCTTGGACACCATGAAGAGGAAAACCTCATTTAGGGGCCCCACTGCCTCCCTCCCTTCTCACTCCCAATCCAGCCAAGGCCCAGCTCCTCCTGAGGTCCAAGCTAGCTCTTCCTTGATCAGGTCTGCCTGTGGCAACCTTACCCACAGTTTTGGAACGGCCCTTGTCTGGGGCCCATGTCTGCATAAATCGGCAGGTAAGTATGGAAAATGGACGTCAGGGACTGAGTCCCCAGAACAGTCGGTGGAATGAGGGATGCTGCTTCCAGTAGAACAGTGTTATATGACTCCCTTCCCCCAGATTCTTACAACCAGAAAAAAAACCAGAGACCCAGAACCCCTGAGTCCCTGGGGTTAATGGGCCTCTGCCTCTACGCACCACTCACCTGCTGACCCAGACATCGAGACACCCTTCATCCAGACCCTCATCCTTTCCGCCTGGAAAGACTGCTCCCCAGGCCCATATCAGCCGTGACGGCCCAGATTCCGGAGCCTTCATTCAGAGCCCCCACTTGCCGCGAGGTCTGGATTTACAAGGTGAGACTTTGGTCCCCACCCACGGTTTGCAAGTGCTGTGAACTCGAGCCTCACCATTCTGGTGTGTAAAAGCATCTCCCAGAGGCCCCTCAAAAGGCCGAGGAGATGAAATCAGTTGTGTATTTGAACACGTCAAAGCCCTTTACAAGTATCGGGTCTTCTCTGGGAAAAAGAAAACCCGTTATGTATTTATTCATTCCTCTGTTTTTGTTCAAGTCATTTCTGCCTTCCTGGGCGAATTTCCTTGTGAGCAGGTCTGTTGATTTGTGCTCTTGTTTACCCCACTGTCGTGTGTCCCCCTGGACCCCTGGGCAGTCCAGTACCCTCGGAGACAGTGATCTCAGCATGACATCTCTGCAGAGGGGATCCAAAGATGACTGTCTTTCTCCACTCATCCAACCTCCCTCCCCAAGGGTGGGTGTCCCTCCTCGTACATTGCCCACCCCAATCCATGTTCCTTTGTTCTCCCTGACTCTTCACTCTGCTCCTCCTCAAAGGTGACAAACCAGTACATCCTTCCAGAAAGTTCGTGGCCAAATGCCAAAGTCAACTTTGATGCAAATGGCCAGAGAAATGCACTTGATTTACAGTGTGTGGTTTAGCGGAGCTGCTTTCAGGAGCCGTCATGAAACCAGCCTTGAAATGACTTCTGGGGTGAGCACAGGGTCAGCTGGAGACCACTGTGGCTGACCCTATAAGGAAGAGGAGCTTGAACTCTCAGACAAGAGGAAACAAAGCGTGATGTGCACCACGTTGCTCAAAGAGACCATCTCAGAGGACACGAGATACTTCACTCAAGGAGTTTCCTCTGTGTGCACTGTCTCAGCTCACTGCCCCCAGCAGGGGCTTGTCAGCTATGAGAGCAAATGACATTTCTTCACAACCTGACAGGCCAGAGCTATCAGGTGTCCCTCCCCCTCATTGCCCTTCGTTCACACATTAGGGCGGTCCCAACACTGTGAGGTCCCCTTAGCAAATTGTCCCATCATTCAAAACAATGAGGCCATGCCTGGCTGGCACCTGATGGCCACTTGCCTTGTAAACGTCTTTCTTAGCCAGTGTCTCAATTGGCCTTAAATCTTGTGAGGCAAAAGCAGAGGGAGAACTCCTGCTTTCCTTTGACAGAGGCTGGGGAGGCTCAGGAGCTGGCCTGGATGTGCCCGAGTGAGCAGCAGGGCTCTGGGGTGGACGGGATTACACCATGCACCCTGCTTTCCACAAACCCTGGCCGTCCCAGGAGGAATGATGCCCAAGTCCCTGTGAGTCACATGAAATTGCCTTCTAGAGCTGTATATTCAAGAAGCACCTCCAGGTGAGCCTTCCAAGCTGAACTTTAGAAAAGCCATCTTCTCCTCCTGTCCCTGGACAGGTTCAGGAAGCTTCTCCTTCATGACTCAGATGCCTTGCCCCCCTTCCGCACCACATGGAGGCTTTGGTGACTGACTGCACGGGTGCTGACTTGGTTTCCCAAGACTTTGCCTGGTGGAAAAGACTTCTACGGGCTCCCTGCACACCCTCCCATCCTCTGAAACACTGCAGGGGCCTGATTTGGGCCTGAAATAGATGCTTATAAAGAAGATTTCTCCCCCAAACCGGGGTTATCATTTTCTACACACAAAGTATTCTTTAAAAGAGCACAAGGGGCACCTGGGTGGCTTAGCTGGTTGAGTGTCCATGATTTTGGCTCAGGTCATGATCCCCATCCATGGGATGGAGCTCCACGTCAGGCTCCATCTGCTTAAAATTCTCTTTCTCTCTCCCTCTGTCCCTCTCCCCTGCCTGTACTCTCTCTCTCTAAAATAAAAGATAAAAATGTAAAATAAAGGGCATAAAATATGGCTATTTCTGAAAAGTTTCGGTATATCCTTGAATGCCTCACACAGGGGTCATTCCCAGAATAAAAGGGAAGCTGTTTTTTTGAGGCACTCTCTGATTTCAAAAACTGCACAAAGCAGCCAGAGGACTTAAACCGACACTCTACTGAGTGTGAGGTGCATCTCAGAAATTGATTCCCAGAAGCAGCTCTGTCCCAGCAACTGCAGAGCCCAAGATTAGCATGTTCATCACAGGAAATGATCTGGACTTTGCAGAGAATCAATAGGGTCCCCAGGTAGCGTGGTCACTCCCCTGCTATGAGGATCTACCCACACCCAGGACCAAAGGCAGGGAAGGCACTCTTTGTGGGAATAGGTCCCATCAGCCTATGGTAAAATACACATAACATAAAATTTACCATCTTCACCATTTTTAAGTGCACATTCCTAATGTTGTGTAACTGTCTCTATGACCATCCATCTCTGGAACTCTTTTCATCTTGCAATACTGAAACTCTGTCCCCATTAAACTCCAACCTCCCAGCCCCCTCCCCTCTCAGCCCCTGGTGGCCACCATTCTACTTTCTGTTTCTATGAATTTAGACTACTTCTGTGTGCCTCATACAAGTGGAATCATATAGTGTTTGTCCTTTTATGACTGGCTTATTCCACTTAACATAATGTCCTCAAGGTCCATCCATGTTGCAGCCTGGGGCAGAATTTCCTTCCTTGTTAAGGCTGTGGAACATTCTATTATCTGTATTTACCACCCTTTGCTTGTCCATTCATCCGTTGATGGACACTTGAGTTGCCTTTTGGCTGTTACAAATAATGCTGCTGTGAACACGGGTGTACAAATATCTCCAGACCCTGCTTTCAACTCTGGGGTATATACCCAGAAAGGGCATCTCTGCATCACACGGTAACCTATGTTTCATTTTCTGGGGAACCACCATACCATTCTCCACAGTGGCTGTGCCATTTTGCTCGCTTGCTGGCAAAGCGACAGGGCCCCACCTTCTCCATATCCTGCTAACGCTTGTTATTTTGCGGTTGTGTTGTTTGTCGTTGATCATCCTAATGTGTATGAGATGGTTCCAAAAGCCTTGTGAAACATTTAAAATTATATTAATACTGAAATTAAATTCCCAGGGTTGAAATAAGAAAGCCACTTTACGTATGCCTTACAGTTTGCGGTGAACAGAATACTTTAAGATACGTTATTTGATTTTATCTTTGTAACACCATAAAACACTCGTTATCCCCTCTAACAGATGAACACCCTAGGCATCACTGCAGGAAACCAGTGGAGATAACACTCCTTTTTCCTTCATGCTTTTTACAAGAGTGCATTATTGCCATTTTTGACAGGCTTTAAAATCACTTCCCGGTGTTAGGGATCTCACCATACCTGAATTTCAACCTCAGAGACCTTCAGGTTCTTCCTTGTTCCCCACCTAGGAGCACCCCCCTGGCTTCACAAATCACATACCTGGATCACGAGAGGCAGCCTCACAAGGGATAGGAACTTGGGCTTCAGAGGGGCACATAGGGTTGGACTCTGGCTCTGACCTACCAAGTGTGGGACCTCAGCCATGGTTGCAGCAGCTCTGACTCTCTGTCCCCTCGGTGGTGGAACTTGGGTAATAAAAGCTCCCATGAAGAACAGAGAAGGGGAGGTGATAGTCTCCTTGGGGGGGGAGGGAGGGGTAGTGCCCTGGCACACTGTAAAGCACTCAGCACCAGTTACCATATTTAGTGTCAATGCCGGCACCATTCGCCCACCATCCCAGCATCTCTCCTCCTCCACCACACCAATCCGGCCCAACCCCAACAAGGAACCATTCGGCATCGCTCCCCCTGAAGAAACACCTGCTCTGCTGAGCCCTGACCTGGAGACAGGCCCCTCGATACTGCAGCACAGCCCTCACTCACCTCTCCCTCCTCAGTGCTCTCTGACCTCCATATATTCCATCCCATACTCACCATTTTTCACAGCACAGAAATTATGATGAGCCCCTCGTATCACTCACGGCATGACTTCTACTGCCAGATTCCCCCATCTGTGCCGCCATGGTGCAGTCTGGTGCCTGAAGACATAAGCGCCTGGAACAGGACTGAGGCTCACGACCTGGTGATCCATTCACCTCTGCTCTTAACAAACACCTCTGCTCTTCAGTGTCTTGAGCCAGACACTTAACCTTCATAGGGTTTGGTGAAGACCATAGGATATAATATTGTAAGAGTACTTGGTACCTTGTAAAACCATTTACAAATCTCAGCTGTTGCTACAGATAATATGGTCTCTAACCCCCTTTCATGTAGCACTGTTTGCTCTGGATCATAAATTCCCAAAGAGGGCCATGTACTTTGTCAGTAATGAATTGAATCCTCATAAGTGCTCCATAGATTTTTTTTATGACTACTGCTGTATATGTAAACTTGAAACGTAGACCATATAATTGGTTGGTTTTTCTTTTTCAAGGTGCATGGAATACAGATACGACATAAGCAGCCTTAGATATGCAGAAGAGTATGCATTTGTGCCATCTGTTAAACCCTGATCCACTAGGCAGTGCACATGATTTTATAGCTGTTTCTCCCAAATGTTGTGGTCTAGAAGCAATCTACTTCAACAGTCCTGGGTAAGTGTTCTGTGCTGCCGTGGGCCTGTGGCTGGGAGGCAGCAACCCTGGCACACTCATGGCCAGTAGGTCAGAGCTGTGCACATGGAGGCTGTGTTCCCACGTGGGGGGCTGCAGCCAACATTATCAGGAACAACTGGTACCTCTCTCCCCCACGTAAACAATCAAGGAGAGGAAAGAGGAAAACCTTAAATATTTGCTTTCCTTTACAAGACCACCTACAAAATGTTGTTGTGACCCTGCAGGCAAAATAATCTGTCATGATTCCAGCTCTGGCCAAATGTAAACACCTAGCATGCTCTGCGCAGAGAGGCTGGAGGCTCCCAGATGTTTGCACAGGTTTTCCTCTGGGGAGGGAGGAGGTCTTGCCTTCCTCTAGTTTCTAGCCTATCCTGTTCTTCTCTTCCTGCCCAGTGAAGTATATTATCAAAACAGTTTGGGTTAGAGATCATGCAGGTGGAAAAAGTGGATTTTACTACAAAACTAGGGTCTCCTTTTGCTTTCTTTAAAGGACATCAATACCGGGAGTGCCTCGTTGGCTCAGTCCATTAAGCGTCCAACTTCAGCTCAGGTCATGATCTCACAGTTCCTGGGTTCAAGCCCTGCATAGGGCTCTGTGCTGACAGTTCAGAGTTGGAGACTGCTTTGGATTCTGTCTTTTCCTCTCCTTCTGCCCTTTCCCCACTCACACTCTGTCTTTTTCTCTCTCAAACATAAGTAAACATTAAGAAAAAATTTAAAATAAAAAAAGAAAGAAATGGAAGGACATCAGTACTGAAGCATTGGCTCACATAGGCTAGAGCAGACTGTCACCAGTGAGAAGACAGAGCCTCAGCCCCCACAACAGACCTGAAGTCAGGATGGATGATGAGCAGGGGTGGAAGAAATGTCTGGCACTGTGCAGACCAAAGCTCATCTCCACCTGCACCTGACACATGGGAGATACCAAGGATCAAGATGACTCATTGGAATATTGTGAAAGGGAACTGCTTAATTGTCGCCCATGGCATTCCCCTTTGGCTCCCTGGTGGGCCCTAGAAGAGCTGGAGAGCTGGCACCTGTCAGGTAATCTCTATGCAGATAACCCAGGAGAGTTGGGGGGTAGAAGGTGGGATGAAGCAGAGCCCTCCCTGGTTGTTTTCTGCAGTTCCACTCTGACCTCCTTTTTCCTTTCTCCGAGCCCTGAGCAACCTCTTCCTCTAGCAGCTTCCCCAAGCACCTGCCCTAAAAGTGGCCTTTTACTAGGGCCATCATCAAATCAGTCTGCTCTGCTCAGGGCCATCACCTCCACAGTCTACCTCGGGACCTGCGAGTTTCATTTGAGGAGGTTGAGGCACTGTCACCGCCATTGACTTCACCTCCCCGACACCCCTATGAGATAGGTAGGAGGAAAGTGTTATTATTCTCTGAGCCTCAGTTTCTCAATCTGTTAAAAACTAAATCAAATTAAAAGCATTATGGTAATACTGATCTTTTAAGAGTAGTTTAAGAGAATTAATGGCAATTTAGGGAAAGCTCTTAGCACAGTATCTGGCACATATCAAGTCCTCAGTGACTGTTATCACGGAAAGCCAACTGACTAATCGAATAAACAAATAGCAGTTGTAGATCTCAGAATTTTTAAGTGACTTTCATTTGAATTCATCATCTTACCAGCTCCCTAGAGCATTTACGGGTTTATTGGGTTTTATCCTGAAATCTAAGCCCTCAGTTTGTTTTTAAGTTGTCAATAAGGATTTGAACATCTGGAATATAATCAGAACACAGTCAGCTGAGATGTTATGCCCACACAGATGACTCTGGTGTAATCTGGCCTCCATCCCCCACCCTGTACCAATGCCAAGCTATGTTAGCAACGAGAGGCTGAGACACTGAAGTACACTGCTGGGCCGACCAACCATGCTTGGAAGGGCTGGAATGCAGCCTCAGTGCTGCTTCTGAGGGACAGGTTCACATGGTCAGACTGACCTGAGTGTGCCTTCCTGAGCTCAGCCTGGAGAGCCTGTGTGCTGTCTCCTTCAAGGAGAATTCACCTACCAGCAGTGTAGCCATTGCTTGGACCCACCCAGTAGATCAGCTGTACCAGGTACCAGAAAAGCAACTCCAGAGAAGGCCCATCTTGAGCCCAAGCCACCATCTTCCCTCACTTGGACTTATGCAGTGGCCTTTGCCTGGCCTTTCTGCTCACCCAGCTGCCTTGCATCCATGCTCTTAACTGTAGCCAGAGACCTCCACTACTTCTGGAGTGAAGTCCAGACTCCTTATCAAGCCCGTGAGGCCCTACAACCCTCACGGAATTTGCTCCACAACAATGCTGCCTTTCAGGGCTTACATTGTTCCCACCCCCAGGACTTTTGTATACATGGTTCCTTTCTTCTAGAAGTTTCTTTATCCCCCAAGCTCCCCAACTTTGTTTCCTGGTGCAGTTAATGTCCCTTAACCTTCCAGATTTCTATTCAGCTTCATTTAAAGAAGCTTTCCCCAACCTCTCAGACAAGGTCGGGCTTTGACATTGGCTTACGGTTCTCACAGACTATGTCATAAGCCAGGAATCTATATTTGACCACATGCTTGATTATTTGATATCTGCCCCAATTTCAACACTCTAAAAGGGGTACAGAGGTACAGATCATGTCTCACTGCCCAGGACTAAGTACAGCATGTAACAGGCTTTCCCTCCAAGGGGTGCTGAGCCCTTTGAGGAAGGCCATACTGTTTACAGAGCAGTTACTAGTTTTGGGCCCTTGGCTGAGGACATTTAACATTTCTAGACTTCACTTTCTCATCTGCAATGAGGATGATAATGATAAACATTGTCTCTTTAGGTGTGAAATTTAGGCTGTGAAATTTAGGAGGGTTAATAGTTAAAAGTATATAAAACAATGCCTGAAACATGGTAAACATAATTGTTGGCCATAATGACAATGACTGGATTCTGAATGGATTAAGGCCCTTCATGGCAACAGTAAATCTATAAAGCTAATAAGAAAACTCTCAAGTTATGTACATTCATGGCTTTGTTACTTACCAATGAGGAAAGACTTCTAAAATAAGACTTTAAGAGTACAAATCATAGGCAAAAAAAACAGAGAAGGATTAGTTACATGGAAATTAAAACTTTTGTTCAATAAAGAACACTAGTTAAACAGGTTGATGACAGATGAAGAGATTATTTATTTTTCTAATGGCTAAAATCAATAAGGAACTAATATGTAGAATATGCAAAAGGCCCTGTAAGTTTGAATAAGTTAAAAGAGACAGGAACCCCAGTAATGTACAGAAAAGAAAACTCAAAGTCATAACCAGCATATGAAAAGTGTTCAGACTCACCAGTTATTAGAAAAATACGAACACACAGCAATGTGTGCACTCCACACCTGTCATTAGACTGCCATTTGAGTTGAGAAGGCAGACAGTGCTGAGTCCAAGCCACTTATGAGGGCAAAGATCCCTCCTGCATGTGGGGGGAATGGAGACCACTGCAAGAGCAATTCTGCTCCTGAGTCTGTACCCACAAAACCCTCACTTGTCCAGGAGCAGCTGGCAGAATGTTCCCGCAGCACTGTCTATGGTAACTCTGGAGACAAGCTACAGGATGGCTGCCTACCATAGGAGAGTGGCATGGAGCCACATAGACAGGAAGTATTCTGAGCAACCTGGACAGGGCATCAGCGAAAGACAAGAAATAGGTGAGTTTGCTAACAGGATGTCATTGACATCAATTTTATTTTTTTTAATGCCTTTTTAATGTTTATTGTTGATAGATAGAACATGAGGGGGGAGAAGAGAGAGAGGGAGACACAGAATCTGAAGCAAGCTCCAGGCTCTGAGCTGTCAGCACAGAGACTGATGTGGGGCTTGAACCCACAGACCATGAGATCATGACCTGAGGTGAAGTCAGTCACCCAATCGATTAAGCCACCCAGGTGCCCCTCACTGACATCAATTTTAAAATGCCTGCAAAATAGGGCACCTGGGGGGCTCAGTTGGTTAAGCTTCTGACTCTTGATCTCAGCTCAAGCCTTAATCTCAGGGCCGTGAGTTCAATTCTTGCATTGGGCTCCACACCCAGCATGGAGCCTACTTAAAAAAAAAAAAAGATAAAATGAAAAAAAAATTCACAGGACCCATACATACGAAAAGAAATATGAGACACCTGGGTGGCTCAGTCGGTTAAGCGTCCAACTTCAGCTCAGGTCATGATCTCACAGTTTGTGGGTTCGAGCCCTGCATCAGTCTCTATGCTGACAGCTAGCTCAGAGCCTGGAGCCTGTTTCAGATTCTGTGTCTCCCTCTTTCTCTCTGACCCTTCCCTCCTCATACTTTCTCTCTCTCTCAAAAATAAATAAAACATTAAAAAATTTGTATTAAAAAGAAAAGAAATATGGCTTCCCATAGAAGAAGTGGATGGGAGGAATGGACTGAAGCAGGAAATGGGAAGTACCAGGGATCAAATAGGCAGAGAGTGTGAATAACTCAATCCTTGGCCCTTAAGGTTAAAAGGGAAAGGAGAAAAAAAGTATTGAACAAATAAACATCTATAGAATTATTCTAAATGACACCAAAATGCTCAGTGCTCCCAAAGATGATCCCCTTCCTCTGTGGATGACTTTATGACCATGACCCTGACCATTACCTATGTTATTAATCACACACCAGCCCCATGTAAGAATCCTAGCATCTCCCAGATCCTCTCTCACCACCAAGTCCAAGCAGGCACCTAGCCCTAGGGACAGAGCTTTTAGAGAACTCTCTGTCCATGCATCCCCAGCCCTTGGCCAGCTGCAGCCAGGTTCTCCTGGGTCTCTGCCACAGCCAGGCCCCTCTCCCTCCTTCACCAGCCATGTCTGCATGGTTCCAAGTGCAGGTCCCATACTGCCACTCTCATGCTTTAAATCTCTGTGTCTCCCAACTGAAATTAAAATTCTCATCAAGTATGTCTCTCTTCTCAGGCTGCCATAAGAAAATACCACAGGCTGGAGGACTTGACAATAGACATTTTGTTTCCCACAGTTCTAAAGTGTGTAAGTCCAAGATCAAGGAGCCAGCAGATTCTGTTTTTGTGAGGGCTGTCATCATATCTCAAGATGGTTGTCTTCACCCTGTGTCTTCACATGGCAGAGAGAGAATGGATCTCTCTCCCTCTTCTTATAAAGCCACTAATCCCACAGGTGCCTGGCTGGTTCAGCTGGTAAAGCATGTGACTCTTGATCTCACGGTCATGAGTTCACACCCCACATTGGGCATGGAGTTTACTAAATAAATAAATAGGCACCAATCCCGTCATGGGGCCCCTGTGGTTCCTGTAGCCCCTGTCCTCGCCCAAGTCAAGCACTGTGAGGGAGCTACCTAAATGCTTCATTCTTCCCTCTTAATGTGTGCTCTTTAATTTTTTTTAATTTTTTAAAAAATTTTTATTTCTGAAAGATTGAGAGACAGTGCAAGCAGGGGAGGGTCATAGAGGAAGGGAGACACAGAATCTGAAACAGGCTCCAGGCTCTGAGCTGTCAGCACAGCGCCTGACTGCGGGACTCGAACCCACAAACCGCGAGATCATGACCTGAGCTGAAGTGGGACGCTCAACCGATTGAGCCACCCAGGCGCCCCACATGAGCTCTTTAAAGAAGGAAGCAGATTTTACTAAAAACTAAGTGACAGGCCCTAGCTCAGTGTTGGGCACATGGTAGGACCTCCAAAGATACCTGCTGGATGGTGCAATGAGTGGCTGATTAATAAACATAGTCCTAGGGGGCCCCTGGCTGGCTCAGTCCGTTGAGTGTTTGACTTCGTGAGTTTGAGCCCTGCGTCGGGCTGTATGTTGACAGCTCAGAGCCTGGAGCCTGCTTCAGATTCTGTATCTCCCTCTCTTTCTGCCTCTCTCCCGCTCATGCTCTGTCTCTCAAAAATAAATACATGTTAAAAAAAATAAATAATAAAACTAGCCCTAACACAGTGACCTGTAACCCTCTGCCCATGCTTCTTTCTCCTTCCTAAGGAGATGAAGTCCTCGAGAGCAGGGAGAGTCTTTACTCGTTTTTACATTTCCAGTGCCTGCACAGGAGCTGGCCCAGAGCAAGAGGGAAAGGTGTGCTTCACTCACTTGTTCTGGCTATTCCAGGACTTGGACAACTTACAGTCACTCCGTCTCTGAAATCCTGATAGTGGGGGACAACCTCTGGGAAGGCGGGGCAGGGAGGGTTGCAGAGCCCGATTCGTTCCCCTGATGGCTGACTCTCCCAGCTTTGGGGGTTCAGACAGAGAACAGCCAATGAAGCCAGTGGGCAGCAGGAACGGGTGAGCCTCAGGAAAGGCGTGCATACCTTGTGGGCAGTGCATGCATGCCATGGACGGGCAGAGGGTGTCTGGGGGCTTGGGAGAGTGAAGGGCCAGTGCAGTGCAGACATGACAAACAGAATAGCAGGACCTGTCAGAGAGCATGCGTGCTGCCCGGTAGAAATCAGACTGGGTCAAACCCCAGCCTCCTTTGCCTCAGACCCTCTGACCAGCCCCTCTGCAGATCCAGCCACAAACACTCTACACTTGTTCTGTGCCTCAAACATTGACTCTCTTCCTCTTAAAAAAAAAAAAGAAAGAAAGAAAGATAAAAAGAAAAGACTAATTAAAAATAAACAACCTACCCCTGTTCCATCGGCTTTCAGGATTTCAGTGCAATCATCTCAAGGATTTAGAAATTTTTTCCTCCAAAACCACGGTGAACTCATTATCCACTACAGGCATCTTCTTGGCACTAAAGTGCGTAGCCTGAATTCTTGGTCTGCTAGAGGTTTCAAACAATGAACTGATCAGAGCACTAAGCCTGGAGTCCAAGCCCTGGTCCCCTGTGTCTTAATTTCTCTACTCAGAAAGCAGCAGACCCCTTGGTCTGTGAGGCAGCACCATCTAACAGAACTTCCTGTGATGAGGGAAACGTCCTAGGTCTGCACAGGCTTTACGCTTGTGTCCAAAGTATTACTTTCCCCTACTTCTCATGGCCATTTCCTCTTCACAGGGGTAACAGGTTATTCACTACAGGGTTACCTGGAGTTGTAGGATCTGGACTACAGGTTGTAGGATCTGGACTACAGGGCAGAGTTGAGCATCAGAGAGACAGCTCCCTCTGAGTATAAAAGACGACACTGAAAAAGATGCAATGGTGGCGAATGCCATGAACCGGACCTCTCCCCTTTTCCGTAATCCTGCTGAGATGACACCAGGTTGTAAATCAAGTTCAGCTCTCAGGTAGATCCAGGCAAGAACAATACCCATTTATTTTCTTCCTGCATAGTCCTTCCTCTCAAACACCGACCCCTCCCTGCCTGCCCCTTGGGGTCTGTTCTGATGCTAGAAATTGGAGTCAGTGTGCTAGGACAGGTGGGGTCACAGGGTGTGGAGCTCCAGGACAGCAGTGGTACCAGAAGGAGGCAAGGACACCTGGGAGGTACCCAGAGCTCCAACAGACACAGACCAAGAGCAGGAGAGCAGAGTTAAACCCAAATACTTGGGTGTTAAGCCCTAACTGGGTGTCAGGGCTCTCTGACACCCAGCTCAGACTTGCTGTACTCTGCTATTCACCCAGTACTGAATGACTGATGTGTTGATTCAGAACCATGGCAAACACACAGTCACACTGACTACCCTGCTTCATCAATACAGACAGGCAGCCAAGGTAATGAGGCTGAAGCCAAATCGCATGATTAGGCTTTTCTTATTGCTTTTACCATTTACCAATAACCATGTTTCACAGAGTCCTATCATTTACCACTAACCATGTTTCACAGAGTCCTATGGAGAGAGCCCAACCACTGGGGACTGCATAGCCCCTGCTCTCCAGCATATCAGCGATCGCGCAGAGAGAGACCTCTGTGAACATCATAAATGAAGTGTTGTATGGTCCAGCATACTTTCCTGGACTAACAACCAGGACACTCCTGTTCTCTGCATCAAAACTTCCTCTGGGTACACCTTTCTTCTCTTTCAGGTCCTTTTAAAGGAAGAAAAGTGTGGCGACAGCATCCATTAATCTTGGGCCAAATGAGATCTGAGATGTGAACGAACTTTGTAAACCCTCACACACATGGGTTGGAGGGGCCCTGGCAGCCCCAGCAAAGCCTGGTCTCCCCACCCACACAGTTTACGGTGGGTCCCCCTCATCACATCTCCTCTATTCAGTGGCCCTTAGGCTGTATTAAAGAGACTTGGGAAAGTGATCTCTCATTCTTTTTTTAACATAGCCACCTTCTGGCCCAGGGATCACTGAGATCTTGAGATGACTCCTCACATCATTCACTGCTGACCCACAAGACCCAGGAGGGGTTTGGAGGACCCTGTCTAGGGATCAGGCCAGCAGCAGTTTACAACTTTGTTACTCCACTGGACACTGCTCATACCTTGATTAGATAAAAACAACATATACTACTTGAGTTCAAATTAAAGATTCCAATTGAATTCAGCAATTTCCAAAAACAGTAATAAAAACTGATAAGCTATCTGACTCTGCCTCTAAAGGTCACTATTTCAGAAGTCTCTGTTTTCTAGAAGACTCACAAGTATAACTAACCCATGCTGGTATCTGGCTCACATTAATCCCTAACCGGTTTTTCCTTATGTCAATCTTTTCTACCCGATCAGGCCACCTGCTCTGGGAATATCATTACTGTTTGGCGCGTGAAGCTTTCTTTCCTCATAGACCTGCAATAACAGCAGTGGCATCACCGTCTAACAGATGCGTTATAAAAGAGAAACTGGGGAAAGGGGGGCCAGCCAAATAAATTGAGAATTAGCCACTGCTCCTTGGACACGGAGATGATGTGTTAAGTGTGCTCAATCATCAGGATCACCTGCATGAATTGTCCTAGAGCAAAATGAAACTGCAGGCCCCTTGCCTAAGAAGCAGGATAAAAGTGGGGCACCTGGGTGGCTCAGTCGGTTACGCATCTGACTTTGGCTCAGGTCAAGATCTCATGGTCTATGACTTCAAGCCCTGCTTCAAGCTCGGTGCTGACAGCCTGGAACCTGCTTTGGATTCTGTGTCTTCCTCTCTCTCTGCCCTTCTCCCTACCCCCCTCCCCAAAAAAACTAAATAAACACTTAAAATTAATAATAAAAAGCAGGATAAAATGCCACCAAAAGCACTAACATGCAAAGCCTTTTCCTCTCTCCCATGATATCTCTATCAGTCATGGTAGTTACTTGCCATTTCATGTGTTGCACCTTCAGACTAGGTCTTTCACAGGGAAAGAGTAGAACTTCACAGAGGAAGGGTCATTCCTGTGACTCTGAGAGACAGCTTTCCCCTCCACCAGCCCTTGTGTGGAGGTGCCCTGTCCTGGTTGGGAGCAGGAAAGGTGAGCAGACATCTTGACTTCCCATAGGCCTGATATCCCAATCTTCAGCAGACAGGTGACCCCCAGGGTATCTCAGGCTATGCAGCATATAGGCCAGGTACCTGGATAAGGGATGTGTGAGCCACTCGGCCCATCCCCCCATCTACCCACCAAAGTAGCCTCAGTGCTGCCAGACTGAGGCCGGGCTGCACTGCTGTGCTCACCTCAACACACAGGGGGTCCACACAGCTGGCTCCGCCCCTCCTGGAATCTACCCCGAGGCCCATGGTGTGGGTGGAGGGGGCACTAAGGGTGGGTGAGCCCATGACCCAAGAACCCATTCCAGGGAAGTGAGCAGTGGCAGAGACAGAATCCTGTAACAACTGAGGCTTCAAGTGCTGTTATGTGCTCCATCATCCCATTAAACTTAGCTTGTGAAGCACAAATTCAAAGGTAAAATTCTTAAGAATTTCAGAACCACAACTGCAGAGTACTAAACCCCGAGTTGCAGGGTGCTTCTGAGCACAGGGCTCTGTGGTCCATGTGTGAGGCTGGCCCTCCTGACCGCTGAGCTCAGAAATCCCTCAGGTAAGAGGACAGAAGGTCAACAGGGAAGAGACTCCCAACAGGAACCAAATGCAGTCTGCTGCTGGCTGTTGGAATAAGTCATGATCAAACACTTGGCCTTGGCCACTGGGGTCCAGCAGCTCTAGGAGGAATGAAGAGGGCCTGTGTTTTTGGTTCCCATCACTACTGTAACAAAATATCATAAATTTAGCTGCTTAAAACACCAATATATTCTTACAGCTTTGAAGATTAGAAGTCAAAAAAGAAGTCTCCCTGGACTAAATCCAAGGTGCTCTTTCTGGAGGCTCTGAGAAACATACATTCCTTTGCCTTTTCCAGCTTCTACCAGCTGCCCACATTCCTTTGCTTGTGGCCCCTTCCTTCATACTCAAAGACAGTAACTTTAGCCCTTGTTCTTCCCAGATCACATCACTATGATATCCTGCACATCCCCTTCTCTGACTCTTTCCTCTGTCTCCAGGTATCACATTTAAGAACCTTGTGATTTTATTGGGCCCACCAGGGGTCAGCTGATTAGCAACCTTAATTCCATCTGTAACCTTAATCCTCCTTTGCCAGGTAACAACCTATATGGTCATAGGTTCTGAGGATTAGGATGTGAACATCTTTGGGAGACAATTCTTTTGAGAACCACCAAGCCTTAACAAGAGAGGAAAAGAAGGCAAAGTTGCCCTAAGCAAGGAACCATGGCTAGTGGGCACACCACGCAGAGGGCAGAAGCAGGATCCCAGAGTAGTCTGACACAGAGAGGCGGCCTAGGTTATGCTCAGACATCCATGAACAAGTCAGTCCTGGGAGGGCCTGAAAATCACCCCTGACCTAGTAGGAGGGATAATGCAAATCAGGCAGGGCTGGCCTTGGGCAGGACTCCGTAGAGAGAATCCAGAGTAACACAACAGTGAATGAGCAAGTTGAAACACGCACCAGGATCCAAAGTACATCTGAAGGATGTCTAGGAGCTAGAGCTGCTCACGTTAAGGTGGACTGTAGCTTTGTCCCATCCTCATTGCAATGTTTATATATTGTAAAAATTACATTTGAAAACTGGGATCATGAGTTTGGTCAGTGACAAAGGAACTCCAGTTTGTGGCTTATTCTACAGTGTATCAGGGGAAAAAATGTCAAATGGAAGAGCAGTAGGACTATTTGGGGGTAAGGGGCTGTGGCTGGAAGGAGAGAAGAGATCTAGTCAGGACCAAGGCAGCTATATTAATCAGAGTTCTCCAGAGAAACAGAGCCATTAGAATGTATATACAGAAGGTTAAATTGCTATGTATTACAGAGCCTTTTTAAGAGGAAAGAGAAAAAACATCTTTTTATATCCAGAAAATGGAAAGTAAAACCAATACACAAAACATGAAGATAGATAATCACAATAAAATTTCTCTCTTAGGGGTGCCTGGGTGGCTCAGTTGGTTAAGCATCTGGCTTCTGCTCAGGCCATGATCTGCTGAGCTGACAGCTCAGAGCCTGGGACCTACTTCAGATTCTGATTCTCTCTCTGTCTCTGCCCGTCTCCTACTCACACACACCACACACTCTCTCTCTTTCTATTTCAAAAAGAAACAAACATTAATTTTTTTTAAATTTTTTCTCTCTATTGTTGTTCTTATTGTTCCAGTCCTTATTATTGTTCTCAATCTTGGGCTATTACTCTCATGAAGCCATATGTGTTTCAGCTAAAATATTCTGGAAATCCTGACTCAGCCTACTGGCATAGCCTACAAGTTGTTTAAGTATGTCAGCTCAAAAGCCTGTACCCAAGAGTTTAGTCTTTGAAGTGTCAGTAGTTTGAACTACCTGATACACTTCTTTTCCATGAGTCACTGAGATGGTCTTTGTTGAAGACATAATCTCTGGTCTGTGCTTTATCACAAAACCTCAGACAAGTCTTAGAACTAACAAAAACTAGCTGCACATGACAAAGACCTAATGACTCTTATTAACTTGTTACTTGTAATTTTTAAATATAGAAGGTCTGATGAGAGTTCCTTTTTTTAAAAAAATTTTTTGTTTATTTCTGAGAGAGAGAAACAGTGTGAGCAGGGGAGGGTCAGAGAGAGAGGGAGATACAGAATCTGAAGCAGGCTCCAGGCTCTGAGCTCACCGTCAGCACAGAGCCTGACGTGGGGCTCAAATCCACAAACCGTGTGATCATGACCTGAGCTAAAGTCGGACACTTAATCGACTGAGCCACCCAGGTGCTCCTGATGAGAGCTCCTAATGATAAGCATCTGACACAAAAATGGGGTTGTTCCTCTGTATACAAAACAAAGAAAGTAAAGTCATTCCAAAACTTTTTTAGACAAAATATTTTTTAAGAAGAGTGATTAAACTTATTTTCAAAAAGCTCAGTGAATGTTAAGCCTGATTTATAATGAATGAATATCATTTTTATAGAAGAAAAAACTTGAGATATACATACAGTAATCCTAGAACATAGAGAGGGAGTTAGAGGTGGTAAGGGAAATCAGGTTGTCTTTTCACTAGACAGAACCTATTTGCATGTCTAGCAACAAGAATTATTTACTTTGCTGCAGTTATCTATAATTTATAGCCCAAAAGGTGCAAACTGCATAGAATTGGAAAACTCACAAGGCTGTGCCCCATATAACATATAGTTTCTCACTGAAGAAAAACAGCAACTTTTCTATTCCACTGAAAAGTCTTCTCTAGATAGAGAACTAGAGGAAAGGTGGTGGAGAAGGAGGCACCAGGACTCTATCTCTCCACCTACACAAAACTTGCACTACCAGAATCTGTCTGACATAACTGTTTTGGAACTCTTGAGACATATTAGTCAGTTTCGGTTGCCATAACAGAATACCACAGATTTGGTGATTTAAACAGCAGAAAATTATTTTCTCACAGATATAGAAACTAGAAATCCCAAATCCAGGTGACATTATGTTTGGTTTCTGGTGTGACTTCTCTTCCTGGTTAGTAGATGGCTGTCTTCTTTCTGTGTTACCACATGGCCTCTTTGGCGCTTACAGAGAAAGACAGTGGGAAAAGAGGGAAAGAGAGAAAGAGAGACAGGGAGATTGGTCTGGTATCTCTTTCTCTTGCTGGAGGAACACCAGTCCCTTTGGATTAGGGCCACTTTTAACCTCTTTTAATCTTAATTACGTCCCTAAAGACTCTACCTCCAAAGACAATTAAAAAGGACTTCAACATAAGCATTTTGGGAGAACATAATTCAGTCCATATCAAGAGACTACTGAAAGTTTGCAGCTTCCAGGGGGAGGCTTGGACAGTAAACCATAATTCATTTCAGTCCATTTCAGCTCTTAGAAAAGTAGCAGCTACTCATTCTCCAACCTCCAGCCCCATGACAAGCATCTCTGTCCACATTCCAGGAACAGCTCACACATAGCTTGAGAGAGCCGTATCAGACACTAAGGACCTTATTCTCCAAGTAACTGGAATCTGTGCTCTGATCACTGCTTGCTACTTCTGACTATGGAGGTTTAGACATATAGGTGGGCAGCCATTGTTGCAAGCCCCTCCTCCTCTTGCTGAATTGACTCCCTGGGAATTTAAAGGGCTAGAATACCATTTCTCATCATTTTTCACTTTTTCTCCCTTTTGAGAGACAGACATTTAAGGACCAGGATATTCAAAGCAACAACATATAACAGGAAAAACATAAACTCAGGAAACCTGAAAAGACCTTAAGTTTACACCTCAGGCTTATATCCATGGCAAAGAGACACCCTACAACAACAAAGAGGAAAGAATTGAATCTTCAGAATTACCACAGTATAAGACTCAAGTGTCCCATTTTCAACAACAGTAAAAACAATAAATCACAAGGCAAACAAAAAAAACAGAAAAGTAAGAACCATTCAAAGGAAAAAAATGAACAGAAACTGTCCCTGAGAAAGATCAGATTTTGGATTTACTGGACAAAAACTCTAAAAACTGTCTTCAAAATGCTTGAAGAGCTAAGAGAACACATGGACAAAATCAATAATATGGCATGTAAACAAAATGAAATACCAATAGATAAAAAACATTGAAAAGAAACCAAAATGAAATTTTGGAACTGAAAACTACAATAACTAAAATAAAAAATGTACCAGAGTGATTCAGGAACAGATCTGGCAGAATAAGAGAATCAATGAACTTGAAGATAGGACAGTCAAAGTTACTGAATCTGAGAGACAAAAAGAAAAGACTGAAGAAAGTGAACAGAGCCTATGGGACACCATCAAGCTGATGAACATACACACTGTGGTAGTCCTGGAGAGCAAAGAGAGAAAAGAGAGGCAGAAGGTTTATATGAAAAATTTTTTAAAACTTCAAAATTTGATGAAAAATATGAATATAAACATCCAAGAAGCACAATAAACTCCAAATAAGATAAACTCAAAGAGACCCACATGGAGGTACATTACAATCAGACTTTCAAAAACAAAAGACAAAGAGAAGATCTTGAAATCAGCAAGAGAGAAGCAACTCATCACATCCAAATGATCCACAGTAATATTATCAGTAGATTTTTCATCAGAAATCTTGAAGGCCAGAAGACAGTGAGGGTTGAAGGAAAGAAAAACTGTCAACCAAGAATTCTGTATCCAGCAAAACTGTCCTCCAAAAAACGAGAGGAGTTAAGACATTCCCAGATAACTTAAAGCTGAGAGAATTCATAATCTCTAGACCTGCCCTCAAAAAAAAATGATAAAGGGAGTTCTGCAGGTTGAAGGACACTAGATGTTCTCAAAACTGTATAAAGAGATAAAGGTCTCAGGTAAAAGAATATATGGAACATTATAAAAGCTACGATTTCTGTAACTTTGGTTTGTAGCTCCACTTTTGTTTTCTACATGACTTAAGAGACTATGGCTGGTCTGGTTTTTGGACAGAAATGCATAAAATGTATGAATATGCAATTTTGTGACATCAACAACTGAAATAGAGTCAGAGCTATATAGCTATATATATTTTTATTATGTTATTGAATTAAGCTGGTATAAGTTCAAATCAGAGTGTCATAATTTTAAGATGTTAAATGCAATCACCGTGGTAGCCACAGGCACACACAAAAATAGTTATAAACATACACAGAAGGAAATGAGAAGGGAATTAAAATGCTTTAATATAAAAAATTACTAAGCACACACAAAAAATGGTAATGCAAGAAATGAGAGACAAATCAGTAATTACTTTAAATATAAATGGATTAAACTCTCCAACCAAAAGATGAGATTGGTTGGATTTTTAGAATGGATTGAAAAAACATGACCCCACTATATGTTGTCTATAAGAGACTCACTTTATATCCATATATGCAAATAGTTTGAAAGTGAAAGCACGGGAAAATAATTCTATGGAAATAGGTAATAAAAGAGCAGGAATGGGCTATACTAACATCAGACAGAATAGACTAAATCAAACAAGGTTATGAGAAATACAGAAGGACATTATATATTTTTTTGAGAGAGAGAGAGAGAGAGAAGGATCGGAAGGGAGAGAGAGAGAGAGAAAGAGAGATAGAATCCCAAGCAAGCTCTGTGCTGTCAGTGCAGAGCCTGACATGGGGCTCGATCCCACAAACAGTGAGATCATGACCTAAGCTGAAATCAAGAGTAGGATGCTTAGCCAACTGAGCCACCCAGCAACCCCAGAAGGACATTATGTATTAAAGGAAGGTTTAGCACAGCAAGAAGATATAACAACTGTAAACATTTATGCATTTAATAACAAACCATCAAAACACATGAAGCAAAAATTGACAGAACTGAAAGGAGAAATAGCTCTACAATAATATCCTACTCACAATACTGGATAGAACAACCAAGAGAGAAGACAAATAAGGAAATAGAATAGAGGACTTGAACAGCACAATAAGCCAACTAGATCTAATGGACATGTACAGAACACTCTACCCAACAAAGGAATACACATTCTTAATCAAGTGCACATGGGACGTTCTCTAGGACTTACCATATGTTAGGCTACAAATTAATTCCCAACAGACTTAAAAATATAAATATCATTCAAAGAATATTCTAGCCTATAGTGGGATGTAATTATAAATTAATAACAGAGGGGCACCTGGGTGGCTCAGTTGCTTAAGTGTCCAATTTCAACTCAGGTCATGATCTCATGGTTCATGGGTTCATGCCCCCTGTCAGTCTCTGTGCTGACAGCTCAGAGCCTGGAGCCTGCTTCAGACTCTGTGTCTGCCTCTCTCTGCCTCTCCCCCACTCATACTCTGTCTCTCTCAAGAATAAATAAACATTAAATATTTTTTTAAAAATATTAATAACGGAAAGAAAACTGGAAAATTCACAAATTTATATAAATTAAACAACACACTCAGACAAATAATGGGTCAAAGAGGAAATATAAATGACAAAAAAACACATGAAAAGATGTTCAACACCAGTAATCATTAGGTAAATACAAATCAAAAACCATGATGCAATACAATTTTACACCCATTATAGTGATTTTCATAAACCAAAACCAAAACCCAAACAAATATTGGTGAAGATATGGAGAAACCGAAACACTTGTGCTTTGTTGATGGGAATGTAAAATGATGTAGCCACTATGGAAAATAATATGACCATTCAATGGAAAGTTAAACACTGAATTACCATGTGATCCACACAATTCCATTTATGGGTATATATCTGAAAAAAATCCAAAGCAGGGGTTTGAACAGATATTTCTATACCCATGTTCATAGCAGCATTATTCACAATACCCAAAAGGCGGAAACAACTCAAATGCCCTCTGATGGATAAATGGATAAAAATATATATATATAATATATAAATGTAAAATGGAATATTATTCAACCTTAAAAAGAGAAGAAATTCTGACACATGTTATGACATGGATGAGCCTTAAAGACATGATGCTGAGGGAAATAAGCCAGCCACAAAAGGATACATACTGAATAGGCAAATACACAGAAACAGAAAGTAGAATGGTGGTTGCGAATGGGGAGCTATCATTTCATGGACAGAGTTTCAGTTTGGAAAGATGAAAAAGTTCTGGGGATGGATAGTGGTGAGGATTGCATAACAATGTGAATGTATTTAATGCCACTGAACTGTATACTTAAACACAACTAAAGCAGTAAATTTTATATGGATATTTTACCACAATTTTTAAAATGTAATTTTTTTAGGGTCTTCCAACATTTTTCCTAACAGTTGCTTATATTTATTGAGTACTTTCTATGTGTCATCCTGACACTCTTCCACACACTTTACCTGCCCTGCTTTATTTAATTTCCATAATATCTTATGAAGCCAGTACTATCATTATGCCTACATTTCAAAATAAGAAAACTGAGATACAGGAAAGTTACATACTTTATCCAAGGTCACCAAGTTTGTTAATGGTGCATCTGAGGTTTGAACGTTAGCAATATGTCCAGATTCGTATTCTTAGCCGCTATGTCGTACTACTCCTAAAATGTATAAGGTACAATTAGTACTTTATAAGTTACTGTTACTGTGATTGTCAGGTGGTGACCTCAGATCAGTTGTTTTGCAGTTCTGTCTTTCCTGGCTTGTAAAACTGAAATTCAGAACTCCCTAACGTGTTTGTAATCTCTTTGCTTGGCTGTAGTAGGAGAGATGTTGTGGCCAAATCAGCATGAAGCAATCTCCCAATTGGTGAGTCTCAGACTCAAACCTCAGAGAGTCTTCTAAGATTGTCTTCTATGATGTTAGAAATCCAAATGCTAAATCTAATACTTACTTGCTGTGGGCTTATGGGCAAGTAACCTGACTTCTCTGAGCTTCTGCTTTTTTATCTGAGAGAAAGGTAACACCCTCTTGCAGAACGGTTGGGAGTGTGATTCAGATGTCCTCAGGCCTCACTGGTCTATGGAGATAAATAATGTGACATCAATGTTAATATGCAGATTTCACTGGCTCAGGGCCCCCACCAGTTCATCAGACAACTCAAGCTCTAAATTCATTTCACACTCAGCAGAAGACTAAATATCCCAGTATGAGATAGACACGCTCAGAGAGAATCTGCAAAGCCATATATATGCTAAATAGATTATAGCTATTATTTTTATGGCCTTAAACAGCACACCAGGTCAAGGTGGAATAATGTCTATATTAACAATTTTAGAGATTTAGGTCTTATTTTCTGACTAATCCCCACCCACTTCAAATAGAAAACCTATGGGAACAATCTTTGCACAGCAGTATGTATATTCCTAGAGGAAATGGAAGACTTTCCGAGAACTGCATGGACACGTAATCATCTTAAGGTAATCTATTTTCAGATCCTCAATTTCCATAAGTGCTCTTCCCTAAAATTGATCTGCCTGAAAACGTGACTGTAAATGTGGGGGAGGGGTGTCCTTTCTCTCCACCCCACACAGAGCTGCCTTCCACCATCTTGTTTTGGTGCATTATTTCCAAAGGACAAACTTCCCAGTCACCTCAGAGACCATTTAAGGGAATGTCTGTGATAGTTGAGTAGCTAACACTTGTGCAAGCGTGGGGCAGGAGCAGAGCATGCAATTCTTTTTTACCCTACAAGATGAAAAGGGGATCTTATCCCATATGCTCAAAGATCATTAAAATTTTTTGATGTGTTAGATTATTACCTCATCATTGGCATGTAACTCAGAGAGAATTCAAAAAATTGAGGGAAATTTGCAACTCATTTCATTCTTGTCCGTTTATTTGACCAATGTTTGTTATTTTCTACCTGTACAAAGAGGACAAAGAGGAAAGGATTTATGCTGAACTATGTCTCATTCTAACATAGGCATCATCTATCTGTACTAATAATTTTTAGATCTAATCTTTCATTAAGAAAAATAAAATAAATATATGTACATATATTTATATATATTTATTATATATAATATTATGTATATTATATATTATATTTATAAATATTTATTATATTTATATATATATATGAGAGAAGGAGAGATTCCCAAGCAGGCTTCACACCCAGTGCGGCCTCAATATCACCACCCTGAGATCATGACCTGAGCCAAAATCAAGAGTGCTTAACCGACTGAGCCACCGCAAGAGGAGTATTTTGAATCAAATTTTAGTTTCATCTTTTATCTAAAGGTGTGCTATATTATTGTTTTGATCAATCATAAGGAGAATGCAATCCAGAAAAGAAAAGTTTAAATAAATACAGCTTTGAGGTCACAAGGATGTTAAAATAATTAGATTTCAGTTTACATCTATTTGGCAGAGAACTAAGATGGGATGGTCAACAAAAGACAATAATTTTATAATTAAGTTAGATTTTTAGGATTAGTATTAAATTAGGATTGGTGGGAATGACTGGGAAATAGCTATTCAAAGAGAAAAGGGAACAATGTAAAATTTCCAACTATTGAAGTAAATGTGTCATGTATTCATCAAAGTGGATATTGGTAGTTATCAAATTACCGTGAATGCACTGGAGTCCTTTAAAAAATGATATAGCAGTTTTATTTTAAAATGTCAATATTTATATGTTAAACATTCTTCTTTGTGGCTATTTAAATGTATATGAAGCATTTTAGATGGCAACTCCAAAATATATAAAGACCACATAATGTTATGGGGAAAAGGTATTAAAAAACATATGAGCAAAAAATTTGAGGACCCTTGACCTAGAACCATTCTTGACCCAGCAAATGACCTTGCAGGGTTGGCTTGGCCCCACCAGGACTGGGCCTTGCATTTAGTCTATCTCTATCAAAAGATAAACTGAAGCATATTAAAATTTTTATTTAATTGAAAAATTGATGTACCTTGGACAGCACCAAACCAGAAGTGGCCAGGAGTACTCTACCAACGGGACTTAGGGGAAAGACTTACGAAGAGAAATGTCAGAAGCAAAGAAAGGAACTTCTCTGAATGGCTATGACTTAAAGCCAAGGTAGCTGTTCGTGTTTGGTTCTTTTTAATTTCTTAATGCTTATTTTATTTCTGAAGGAAAGACAAAGCATGAGCATGAGCACGAGTGGGGGAGGGGTAGAAAAAGAGGGAGACACAGAATCTAAACAGGCTCCAGGCTCTGAGCTGTCAGCACAGAACCCGACGTGGGGCTCATACCCACAAACTGTGAGATCATGACCTGATCTGAAGTCAGACGCTTAACCAACTGAGCTACTCAGGCGCCCCCATCATTGGCTGTCTTTAGCTTTCAATTTTGAAACGTTGAGACATCTACAGGCTTAGGTTTGGGTATAATTATGTAGGCTGTAGGCCATCAGAGCTTTAGACACCTCAGTCTTGTAGCCTCCTCATCTAACTAATTTAACACTATTCATGGCACCAGCCAAGGACATACTCCAGGTAGCCTGGGTAAGCCTTCTGACAGTGCTCGCAGTGTACACGGGTGAGTGTTTGGTCTGTGTGTCTGTGTGTTGGGTGTGTGTGCTGGGAGGTGCATGTGAGTATGAGCATGTGTTGGGGAATGTTTTAGCCTGTGAGACCATGTGTGTGTGTGGTGGGATGTGTGTACAAATGTATGTTGGTCTGTATGTCTGTACATTGGGGTATATGTATATGAGGGTCTGTTGACAGGTGTGTGTTGAGAGGTATGTGCATGTATCAGTGTGTGTTGGGGAATGTGTATTGGTTTGTGTGCCTGTTGAGGGTAAGGAGCCTGTGTGTAAGTGTGTGTGGGTGGGCTTGGATATGAGTGTTGGTCTGCATCCCCGTGTGTAGGCAGGGGGTGTGGGAGGTTGTGTGCACAAGGCCACCTTACCAGCCACGCTCTGTGAGGAGCTTCATCGATGACCCATGTGGAGAAGACCCAAGCTAATGCCAGAGTCTCCAGCGCCATCTTGGGTTGTCAGGCCTGAACATGGCAAAGGGGGGAATGATATAAAAATACAGCTTTAGGGGGCGCCTGGGTAGCTCAGTCAGTTAAGCATCCAGCTTCAGCTCAGGTCATGATCTGGAGGTTTGTGGGCTCGACCCCCGCATCAGGTTCTGTGCAGGCAGCTCAGAGCCTGGAGCCTGTTTCAGATTCTGTGTCTCCCTCTCTCTCTGCCCCTCCCCTGATCATGCTCTGTCTCTCTCTGTTTCAAAAATAAACAAAAACTATTAAAAAATTTTTTTTAAATACAGCTTTAGGATTTGATTCATTATCGCTTTAACAATCGCTGAGGAGAGTTGTGGCTTTCCTAGTGAGGAAGCAAAGTACAAAAATGCCAAAATGAGGAAAGAGCGATAAAATATGGAGGTGTCTTTAACCCACATTTTTGGCTTAATAGCACCTCTTGGAAATACATGATTATCATGTAAACAGCGTCAAATGTCATCGAGCCCCAGAGCCCAGGTTGTCCTCACACAGCTGACGTCCTGGTAGGAAAACTGTATCTTTAAATCCGCCTCCAGATTAATTGAGTCAAGAGCAGCATTCCTTGCATAAGGGTATAAAAAGAACCCCGGAAAGGACTTAAAAGCCTAACATGAAATCTTTTAAATCAGCTGGGGGCTGTCACAATTGTGTATTTGATGTCACGGCAAATTTTATTCTTCACATTCAAATCCTTGCCACCTGGTGGAGAGGAGACATCTTTGACTGCAGAATGCAGCAAGAAGCAGAGACAGCCAGCCAGGTGTCATCTCGCACTGTGCCTGTAATCCTCCCCACATGCACACAAGGCCACTCTTAGAAAACCTTATATACCCACATTCCGAAACAGATCATTTCACATTTTCTTTTCCTTTTTTTTTTTTTTTAACATTTATTTATTGTTGAGAAACAGAGAGAGACAGAGAATGAGCAGGGGAGGGGCAGAGAGAAAGGGAGACTCAGAATCCAAGCAGGCTCCAGGCTCTGAGCTGTCAGCACAGTGCCCAACAAGGGGCTCGAACTCACAAACAGCAAGATCATGCCCTGAACCGAATTCAGATGCTTAACAGACTGAGCCCTCCAGGAGCCCCTCAATTCACATTTTCAGCATCAAAAAAGAGTTCTTTGTCTTGCAAAGGGATTCCCAGGAGAGTTCACTTAGATAGAAAGCTCCTCTGCAGCATTACACAGTTCCTATTTACAAAATACCTATGAACAGTAAAATCTCAGGAACTCATTTTTGCCAGCTAAATGAGCCGTACTAGTGCTCAGTGTACACCGCCGAGTTCTTGGCAGAGGTTTTATCTTTAAAAGGCTGTGGTGATTGGACAAGATGAAATGGCGAGCTTTTAAGATAATTACAAAGAAGGACGATAGATTCCCCCAAGAAGGAAATTGCAACTGGTGTGTTAGCCTGGGGGGATGGGGGCCACAGGGAAGCTTCACTGTGGAGCGCAGGTGTCTAGAGACCTTCTGTAAAAGTGAGCCAGCTGTTCTCCGAGTCCTGTCTCTGTGTGTTCACTTCTACCCCCTCGTCCTCATTCCTGCAGTCCAGGTGAACAAGGCCACCTTGCGTCCGGTAGAAAGAGCCAGCTGTTTGGGCTTTCCCAAATATACTCAGAGCCTGAGCCAACTAACAGAAAAGCCAGAAACAAGATGCTTTTCCCAAGAATGTGCAGTTTTACTAAAATAAGAGTATCTGTAACGGTAAGGACTAAGAGCTTTCATATGTTTTCCAGTAAATGGGTACCACAAGAATCCAGAGGCGCCTGGGTGGCTCAGTTGGTTAAGCGTCCGACTTCGGCTCAGATCATGATCTTCCAGTCTGTGGGTTCGAGCCTCATGTCGGGCTCTGTGCTGACAGCTCAGAGCCTGGAGCCTGCTTCAGACTTTGTGTCTCCCTCTCTCTCTGCCCCTCCCATGCTCACTCTCTGTCTCTCAAAACAAAATAAAAACATTAAAAAAAAAATTTAAAGAGTCTAAAAGTAACAGGAGAAAATGGAAATATTCAGAAGGAAGGGGTTTCTTGTCTAAAACACATAATTGAGCCCCTGCGGGCGGTGACCTGGTCATTGCAAAGCTTTGGCTGCCCTGGCTTTGCACAGCCGAGGGGAAAGCCTTTAGGAATTGTAGGACTCCATAAAAGGCTGGCTTCTCACTCCTGGGAGACCCCAGGAGGCATCGTTTGAAAAGGCGATGAGAAGGAAGGAGATGGGCAGTCTCCGCTCTCGTGTTGCCAATTCTGGGGCAGTGGGAAAAAATGCTCTCTTCTTCCACATAGGCATTAGCTCCACATGGACTGAAGCCTGTCTTTCCAGCTCTGTAGAAAGGCAGCCTCACACCATGGGAAACGCACGGGTGCTGGGAGGGCACAGCCTGCACCCCAGCGTGAGGACCAGCATCAAGACCAACGCGGATGAGTTCACGCCCAGAACAATTTCCCTGATAAACGGGAGCCATAACCACCTCACCCCCTTGGCCTGTGGAGAGGATTAAATGAACTAATGCTCTTTTTACGTTTCGCAGAGGACCCAGTGATAATACACTCAGTCAGTGGCCACCGCTATTAATAGATGGTATTAATAGCACCATGCCCTTGCTAATCTCCACCTGTTATCTGTTATTCTTTAATAGGCGCTGTGGTTTCAGTTCTGCCTTTCACTTTGTTAGTTGCCTCGCTGCCACTTCTAATTGCCTGTTGAGGGGCTCCTGGGTGGCTCAGTTGGTTAAGTGTCCAACTCTTCGATTTCAGCTCAGGTCATGATCTCACAGTGGGTGGGTTCAGGTTGCATCTGGCTTTGTGCAGACAGCTCGGAGCCTGGAGCCTGCTTCAGATTCTGTGTCTCCCTCTCTCTCTGCCCCTACCCCACTCACACTCTCTGTGTGCGTGGGGTGTGTGTGTGTGTGTGTGTGTGTGTGTGTGTGTGTGTGTGTGTCTCAAAAATAAACATTAAAAAAAAGGAAGAAGGGTAGAAAGGTTATTGCAGAGAAATGAGAGACTGAGAAGGAGACAGAAACAACTCGCAACTTCCAGGTTATCAGGGCTGACCCCAGAGTGAAATGCTAGGTGCCCAAGGGAGGGGAAGGAAAGGGACATGCTGATGGCATCCTACAGCCAAGCTGTGAGGAAGCCAGAGGTTTGATCTTGAATCTTCCAGATCAAGCAATGAACCCATCTCACCCTAAATCACACCATCAGTAAATGAGATTCACCAGAACAGCCTGCAAAAGAGGGAGATCCTCTCCTTGTTTACCAGATAGTAAAATGACCCTAACGCTCTTGTAATTTAATGAAGCTTGCTCCTGGCACAGATAGTTGAGTGGACTGATGGAAAAGATTAGGGCCCAGAAATCAATTCAAGAGACATCAAGAACTTAACATATAACTAAGGTGATGTTTCAATTTAGGGAGAAAATAATTGCTTTAATAATAAATGGTGCTAGCATAATTAGCTCTTTATCTAGAAGAAAAATAGCTAAACTTCTGCCTCCAGCTATTCCCAGAAATAAATTCCAAAGAGATACAATACATTGCAAAGATATTTTAAAACAAATATCAAAAATCAAATACAAGTAATAAATGTTTTTAATTGAGGAGAGCCTCTGTATAATCTTACAGTATGGGTGCTCTTTCTAAGCCAGCCATGAGACCTAGAAGCCTTAAATAAAAGACCAGACAAATCTGATTAAATAAGAATGACAGGCTTTTGTATGTTAGAAAAAGTAAACTCAGATAATAGTAAAAAAAAAAAAAATCTACTGGGAAAAGATACTTTCAATAAGTACAGTAAATAAAGGTTTAATATGCCTGCTATTCAAAGAACTTCCACAAATTTATAGGGAAAGGACAAGCTCATTAAAGAAGTAGTGAAAGGAGGGGTTCCTGGGTGGCTCAGTCGGTTAAGCATCTGACTTTGGCTTAGGTCATGATCTTACAGTTTGTGGGTTTGAACCCCGTGTCGGGTCTGCACAGAGCCTAAAGCCTGCTTCAGATTCTCTCTCTCTCTCTCTCTCTCTCTGCCCCTCCCCCTCTCACACCCTGTGTATGTCTCTCTCTCTCTCTCAAAAAGAAATAAACATTAAAAAGAGAAGAAGAAGAAAGTAGTGAAAGGAAATGAATTGACTTCCAACAGAAGAAATTTCAAAAGTCAGTATTCATAGAAGATGCTCAGTTTCACTGATACCCAGGACAATGTAAAATAAAGTGACATGCAATAATATCCCTTTGTCATGTGGTTGACAAACATTGAAAATTAGGGCCTCGGTATTTCATTCAATGAAGTGTCTGATTTCAGCTCAGGTCCTGATTACACAGTTGTGAATTCAAGCCCCAAGTTGGGCTCTGCGCCAACAGCAAAAGATTGGGATTCTCTCCCTCCCTCTCTTCTCCCCTCCCCTGCTTACATGCACGTGCACTTTCTCCCCCTCTCTCTCTCAAATAAATATATACAACATTGAAAACTAATAACAGCTACTGCTTTCAAGAATACACAAAATAATCAGTGGGGTACCTTGCCTGGGAGCGGGAGTTGCTCCAATTTGGGAAAGTCATGAAACAGTATCTGTTTTTAAAATTACATATATCCTTTTACAGATCCACCTCATTTTTTGGTAGCTATTCTATAAAAATGAAAGCCCTGGTAAGTAGGAATACACACAAGGACGTTAAATATAGCATCTCTAAGGCAACAAATCAGCAAACGCAGACCAGAAACAGCCTTCCTGCCTATAGATCATAGGGATGCTACGTAATATTGTATGACTTCTAAAGAGAATGAGGTTGCACATATATTGACCTGAAGGGATGTCCATGATCTGTGGAAACAAGAGGAAAGCAATTTGCAGGGTGATTTATATAGCATGATCTCATTTGTTAAAAATCTACAGTATGGGGGCACCTGATGGCTCTGTTGATTCAGTGTCCAACTTTGGCTCAGGTCATGATCTCACGGTTCATGAGTTCGGTTCTGTGCGAGCAGCTCACATTGGAGAGCCTGCTTCAGATTCTGTGCCTCCTTCTCTCTCTGCCCCTCCCCCACTCATGCTCTGTCTCTGTCAAAAATAAACATTAAAAATATTTTTAAATCCACATATGAGTTTCTCTTTACATGTGCATATGTGTGTGAGAATGGAGAATTGTAGTGCTATGTCACTTGTGTGATCTTAACAATTATAAAGAAAATGTTAGGTTTTTTAAAATGTTTTTAGAGACAGAGTGCACGAGCAAGGGAAAGAAGCAGAGGGAGAGAGAATCTTAAGCAGGCTCCACACTCAGCATGGAGCTCAACTCAGGACTCCATCTCCTGACCCTGGGATCATGACCTGAGCTGAAATCAAGAGTCTGACACTCAACCAACTGAACCACCCTGGGGCCCCAAGAAAATGTTTTAGATGGAGAGAATTTTTCTAACATTACCCAGACTCCCAGGCCCCCATCCCATTGGAGTGGGTGGGAAAGCAGCCTGAGGATTTGCCTTTTGACAAGAAGTGGGGGGTCTACTATCCCCCTTAGCAAGCGCTGAAGGACAAGGTCCCCGGAGGGCAGAGCTGCTGATGGAAAGGAGGCTGGAGAGCTGGCGGGAGGCACCCGGAGAAGGTGGGGAAAAGAGGGCTTTAATGTGAAAATGGGACCCCTTCCTTCCCCTGAGCCCAGAGGGAGGAAGGGGAGCACCCAAGAGGAACATGAGGAAAGATTTGGAGACTTTTCCAAGGGCAGCAATGGAAATTCAGGGAATTCGGTTGAAGAGCAAGGAACATGGAGAAAGGACGAGAATGGACATAGGCCACGGAGGGACTGGCTGGGCTCAGGAGACAGATTTCACGCTCAAGTCGATCTTCAGGTTGTGATTCTCACCCTAACACTGGCAAGACCAGATAAAACACAGTGCACCTCCTTCCCCCCAGACAGGGAGAGTCTAGGTGGCTTGATTCTCTGTCTTCCCAGTCGTGACATGCAGGGAGGGAGGGACAGAGATTGTGATTTGTGATATGCAATGATCACGATCAGGTTCCAATTAGGAACCCTGGGAAAAAACGCCCACCATTTATCAAGTGCCCATACTGTACAAGCAACAGTTCTAATCTCTCCACAATTTCTTGGGGATAGATATAATCACACCCCTTTCCAGATAAGAAAACTGGACGTTTGCGGGATTGGAGACACTGCTCAAGATATCACATTTGTTGGGGCAGTGGTGGCTTCCATGTTGGCACACACATCTCTCCCTCGCTAATGTGCAAGTTCTCTTCACTACCCCTACAAGGGTGGGGTGGAGAGGGGGAAGAGGGGTGACGGACCCACCCAGAGCCCCAGGAGGAGGGAGGAGGAGACCAGTGTGTGCCACAGCCTTTTGTTTTCCAGAGTAATGAACACACTGACCTCAGTCCCCGAGGCTGAGCCCATGGGACTTTGACTCTCTCTGGCACCTCTTTCTTCAGCCAGCTTACAGCGGCTTTGTTTGATGACTCACCCACCCCAATGATACACATCACTGTCCTACAAATAATGCAGCACAGAGCAGGGGTCAGGGCAGCAAGCCAGGATGCCCTTCCCTCCCACCCCTGCAAAGCCCTCGGCACAGTTGGGAGCTTCACAGACAAGAAAAGTGAGCTAGCCCTCCTCTCATCCTGATGGAACAGCCGTGTCCCTTTTCCCTGTCTGTCCTCAGCCAATGCTTAGGGCAGCCAGGGTGATCCTGAGCCCAGCCTACAGGCATAGTCCTGTGTGCCCAGAGGACAGTGCAAGGGGCACTGGCTAGTGGAGGCTTGCCCAAGAGGGCAGAGGGAGGACCCAAGTCTCTTATTAAAGGAAGATGCCAGATGGGGAGAAGACACCAGAAGCGTGTTTATCTCTTATCCAGTAAGTATTCATTAAGTGCCTGCTGTATGCCAGGGATTCCCGGATCCTGGAGACTCAGAATGAACTGAGAAGGTTCAGGACTCCCTGCTGTTTAGTTCATTCTTGCATCTCCAACATGCAGCACGCAGGCTCTGGATAAGTATCTGTTAAATGAAGGAATGACAGGCTTGGTCCCAGTCTTTATGAAGCTTACAGTCTATGAAAGACACAGACATCAAACAAATAATTACATGACTAATTCCCTCCAATTGTGATAAGGATTACGAAGGATAATGAAGTCCAGGATGAACATGAAATTATTCTTAAAAGCTTTAAAAGTATTTTTCTTGAGAGAAGTTTTCAGAGTCTTCTCAGCTTGGGTATAAGAAAAACAATTTGTAAAAATTAGCATCTTGGGCAGAATTGCAGCTGTAGGTAGACAATTCAGCACGCTATATATAGCCTTATTTAGTGGAAGAATAGATTCCTGTTGGCAGCAAAAGCAAAACACAGCAAACGAAACAAAATGGTGTGTGTGTGTGTGTGTGTGTGTGTGTGTATCCAAGCCTCTATATCCACACAAAGTAAGGGTCTGGGGGTCTCTTCAATAGCAGCCCCATGCTTTGGATCAAGTAGTTACCATCTGTAATTTGGCCCCTCCTCTCCCAGTCATGGGACACGTGACAAACTGCTTGGTTAGGATGCCTTTTCTCACTCGTGTTCTTTCTTTAGTCCCCTGCCCCTCTGTGGTGGTCAGAGACCTCCTTACACAGCCTCTGCTGATTCTAGGCACTAGATCACTCTCATCTAAGGTTGTTCCTCCAAACAGGGTGGGCTCGGCCTCCTTTCTTGCCCCCTGAGCCCTCTGTAAAGAGCAGGCAGTCTCCCACAGCAACACTGCTCCCCTCAGCCTCCCTAAGTCCCTGACCGTTAGAACAATAAACAGCAGATATGGTGGGCCTCTGTGGGAGGTAACGCACTTTGGAGCAAGAAGATCGAAGTCTCAGACCAGCTGTTTGACAGAATCATACTCCTTTTTTTTTTTTCATGTTTATTTACTGTTTTGAGAGAGAAAGAGCGGGCGCGCAAAGGAGAGAGCGTGTATGAGAGCGGGGGAGGGGCGGAGAGCAAGGGACAGAGAATCTCAGGCAGGCTCCACACTCAGCACTACATCTAGCTACATCCTCTAGCCCACCTTGGGGCTCTGTCTCACAACTGTGCGATCATGACCTGAGCCAAGAGTAAGAGATGAACGCTTAACTGACTGAGCCACCCAGGTGCCCCACAGAATCATAATCTTGATTAAGTGACTTTACCTCCCTGAGCCTCAGTTTCCTCCTCTGGAACTAGGACTGATAATACTGTCTACTGGACCTGATTGTTGAGAGGTAGGAACAAATCAGGATGCACATATGAGATCCCAGGAGTAAGAGGAGGTCGGGGTAAGGGACTGGGAGACTGCAATAGCACCCACAGGAGCCTGCCTGCCTCACCCAACTGCCTGGGCTGAGGACAGAGCATTTAACAATACCCAGGTTGAGTCCCAGAAGAAAGTGAGACACAGGCTGAGATCACCCTTATTATAAGGTCCTTCTTTCCTTGGGAAATGCTTATGTGACCCCTGTAGGTGTATGTCTTAGTCCACATGGGCTGCTATACCAAAATACCACACACTGGGGAGCTTATAAACACCAGAAATGTACTAGGAAGTCCAAGATCAAGGCACCAGTGTGGTTGGGTGAGGAGTCTCTACCTGGGTCACAGACAGCATCTTCTCACTGTTCTCACCTGGAAGAAGGGCAAGGGAGCTCTGTGGAGTTTCTTTTATAAAATACTAACCCTAACCCCATTCATGAAGTTTCCACCCTCATGATTTAGGTGCCTCCCAAAGGCCTCATCTCCAAATACCTTTGTCTTTAGGGGTTAGGATTCTAACATGAATTTGAAGGTGACACAAACATTCAGACCACAGCAGTGCGAGTGGCTTAAAACAAATAAGACAATGGGAGCAAATAAGTAATGGGACCCCTGTGTCTGGGGTCCAGGACACAGGTCTGGGGCACTCCTTGAGTGTGGCCCCCTGTGTTGGGTGGTGGGGGCAATTATAGCTTTCTGTCCAGTTAGAGCTTACTTACCACTCAGGTAACCTCATGAATGAAAGCAACTGGTTTTCTTCCTACCCAGGATTCGAGAGCACTGAGCCCCACAGGACACACCTATTTTTATATTGCCAACAAAACCACACAGAGTGTTTGTAACTAAAGAGTAACCCAGATCATCTCTTCCTCAGATGGTGGAAATGCCTTACGTAAGGGTCACTTGGTGCTGTTCATGGGGGCCAACAGCATGAGTCATCAACCTCTGAGGTAATTTTGGTTCCAACTCAAAGTAAACAGAGGACTGATTCATAGGTTCAGGTAAGAAATAAAGGGGAAAAGAAACAACAAAAGCTGAAAGCACCCAGCAAGCAGCTACATCCTCTAGTTGTTTCTGGAACCCATCCACGTGGCCCTTGCAGAGCCGCTGGCTGCCATCCAGGCCCAGCACAGTAATTGGCCTAAGGCCTTTGCACTGTGTGTGATGTAGTCACTAGGGCTCAGCAGTTTGCAAAAGGAATGACCAACCGGCTAGTTGTGAGTAGGTAAACGGAGGATACCTATGTGATGCCCCTCCTTGTGGCCCCAGATATGGAGCTCTGGGGCTACCACTGGCTTTTCCATCTGCTCATCTCTCCCACCGTGTGATAACCTTCTCTGTGCTTATTCCTTGAACACAACTCAAAACAGAAGTTAGAACTGTACCAGGACCAGCCTCCCTGCATTCAACTCTCTAATTGTTCAAGTTAGTTCTGTAACTGGAGCATCTGAGCTGCTTTCAAGCTCCCAAGAGACCAGAAGAGTCTGTCCTGACCTCTCATGAAAGATTAACCAGCTGGAGTCGTGGCCCCCGCACCGCCTGGTTGTCGCTGCTGCCTCCACACCCAGGGGGAATGCCCTGTCTGGGCAGTCCAGAGTCCCCTGATGAACTACAACAAAAGCCACCAGACCCAGAGGCGGGAGGCCAGAGCCCTAGCCCCAGCTCTCCCCCTAACTACTTAGGCCCTCCAGTCTCTCATGTGTCAGGTGGTGGGGTTGGCCCTGACCCCACAGTACACAAGAGAGGGCCACAGGAGGAGGTGCTCTCTGAGGGAACTGGGGTGAGGTCTGGCCTGCTGCTGAGCCCCTAGACCGTTACTGCCTTACAGGAGGAAAACCATGGACCCCAGTTTCCCCTGACTGAGGGAGCACCTCTAGCATTCATCCTCAGAGCTGCCCTGTGAAGGTCTTGGAAAGCCCAGTAGAAAGGTGTTTTGAGGGGGAATCACAAAATAAACTCTCCATGAGTCCCAACAAACTCCCTGTGGGACAATTGAATAAAACATCAAGTTTGGCCTTGGTCTGGTGAGCAGCATAAAAAGTGGGTTTATGTGCATTAAGACTTTTTGCTGTTTGTTTGTTTTTTTTAATTTTTTAAAATGTTTACTTATTTTTGTGAGTGGGGGAGGGCCAGAGAGAGAGGGATACACAGAGTCCAACACATGTTCCAATCTCTAAGCTGTCAGCACAGAGCCCAATGTGTGGCTCAAACCCACGAACCATGAGATCACGACCTGAGCCGAAGTCCGATGCTCAACTGATTGAGCCACCCAGGTGCCCCATGTTGTTTGCTTATTTTTAATGAGAGGCATTATGAGAATTCCTACCTTTTAACATATATGCTTGACACCATGAGTAAGACATTCCAAAATGACATGTAACTCAGAAATGCAGACTTTTGTCTCTTACCCAGAGGGCTCATGTAGCATCAGGTATTCACAGGCTCCAAAACCATTTTAATTCAGGAAAGCAAATGAAAACATGAAACCTAGAAATTTAGAGAGCGGTCTCTGGAGGGTTAAATTAGAGGGTGTCTGTATTAAACTTTACCACTTTTTCCTTTCCCCTATTGACACTACACAGCCAATTATATAAACAAAGGGCTTAGAAACACAGGCTCATCATTTTTTGTTCCAAGCAGGTGGAAGCTTCTCACCACTGCTGTGTGGTCCTGAAACACACACACACTCCAGTTAAAAACAAATAAAAACAGAAACAGTCCCACCACCACCACATAAAACACCATATGTTTCCATTGGTCCCGTCACTGCTATCTGACATGGCAGAGTGATGGCTGTCAGCGCCTGGACCTGCTGGATGTCGGGTAACTGGAACAGAGCTACCCAAACTGCCAGGATCCTTCTTGCTCCATAAACATACAGAAACCTGAGGAATGAATGCCAGTCTTATACTAAGAGTATTCTTACCCTTTGCTTACACAGCCTTGATCTCTACTCTGGTTCATTAAAATGCTTTTAGTCACCCTGTTTATCAGGGAACTCTGGGCTGCAGAACACACTTAGAAGCCATGGGGAGATACAGAGGACTGCATTCCTGCCTGGAGTAGTCTTCCTTCAAAGGAAAAGAAGGCAAAATGCACATAAAAAGATAATATGTAAGGACATACATAAAGAAATGTAAACTCACTAGGGTGAATGATACGCCCAATCCCGGGGGTTATGGGATCAGCCAACATCATAGACCAGGTGACTCAGAGAAAATGTGGGGTAATAAATCCATCATGGATCTTAAGATCATAGATTGTCAGATTCCACACATTCTGGTCAGTAAAAGTATGTTCTCCAGGGTGACTATCAGGTATAGACATCCCAGTGTGGGAAACTGTAAGTAGGCTCCTTTGGAGCAGAGTGTAGGGAAGAGAAGTAGATAAGGATGAGCCCCATGGGGGCACTTACCTATGAGTACCCGCAGTGCCCATTCACACATCAGTCTGTTAGCACACAAGTACTGCGGCCTGTTATGGCAGACTTATGTACTCCTTCACCTTGAGCAGCCTGGCTAGCCATGACAGGCTGTTAGAAAGTGAGTCATGACACCACTGGAGCAACATTTGAAGAAGAGAATTTTGAGGCAATGCAAAGGAATGCTATAGAGTTATAGAGGCTGGAAGTGAAAACATACAAAACATGGAGAGTTTTATTTAGAAAAAAGAATAAATGACACAAAAGTTGTAGAATGTTGGCCTCATTATCTTGTGATCTTTAAATCCAGCCTAAAAAGTGAGAAGTAAGCCTATGCTGCAATAAAAACAGTGATGGTGACAGGGCACCTGGGTGGCTCAGCCAGTTAAGCATCCAACTTTTGATACCAGCTCAGGTCTTGATCTCAGGATTGTGAGTTCGGGCTCCATGCTAGACATATGGAGCCTACTTAAAACCAAACCAAACAAAACAAAACAATTTAAAAAAAAAAAAAACAGAGATGGTGAGGTGGATATTCACTAATATTGGTTGATTAAAGCCAATATTTTTCATCAAAGTCAACAAAATCTCTATATCAACAACCTGGACACCATAGAGTTCAAATCAAGTAATATGCCACCCAAATGGTCAGAGATCCTACAAGCTGCACAGCCACCTACCAATTCCTCCTTCTGGTTCCCATAACTGGGTAAAGACCAAAGTAAACAAAGATGGCAAGTCCTGGCTGATGGAGAAGTCAACTATTGTGTTTGGAGCCAGGCTTTGAGCAATCAGAATAACCACGTGGTCCACATTTCATGACACCGTATTAACTGCTGGACTACCTTCCCCAAGCTCTCCGGAGCTGGCTTCTTATAGCCTCACTTTGCACAGTATACTACCTTCTGGCTTGCCCACTATTCCCCATGCACACAAACACCCCCAGACCAAGCCCCCAGGGCCGACTCCTGCCCGTGGATTGTGCCTAGCCTGTCTGCAGGGTGAGGCAGCCTCTTATCTGCCTTTGTAACTGTGCCCTCAAACACTCAAGAGTGTCTTGGTCGAGGCAGTGGCTGGGCTGCTGTGCTCTGAAACAGGCTGGCCAAGAAGCAATATACCTAAAAATGTCTCTCAGGGTTCCATGGGCTTGCAAACTGCATGAAAGTAAAACAATATTTTAACAGGCTGTCCAGCCAACAGGGATCCCGGGACTTTTATAGTAGGACTCCATGACTAATCCTGTCAAAACTAACACAGGGTAGAACAATATTTGGCCAGGGAAAACTGCTGAAAGCTGCTAGTGTGTGGTCCTCCCTTTATTGGACTAGAATTGAGGGACTGGGTAATAATGATTTCTCAGGTTATTATGGTGGGCTTGGGTTTGGAAGGAGATGGCATTTCAGAGAATGTTCATCTTACATGGAACAATTCCTGATTCATCCCAAGAAAAACCCCATTTCTGCAATCACACCCCAGAAGCCAGGCTACATATTTGTGAGCGATTTCAGGCACTCACTTTGGAAAAGAAGTGAGTTCTTGGGGTGAGTTATTGGGATTCCCCCCATAACACGTTTTTTTCCCTACAGTCATAGGATTGGTTGGCAACTTCTACGTCACCTCCAAGATCCCAAGCCTTCTCCCTAAAAGCCTGAGAAGGGAGGAAGGTCAGGAGGGGCCGGTCCTTGCAGTGGGTCCGAGCAGTGGTTCCTGTGGATGGAGAAAGATGCAAAGCTCTCTCTGAGCTCTCAGGGATAGGGCCAGCTCTCCCAAATGTGATCCACGAGGCAAAGTCAGTAGACAGGAACTCTGTGTGGCCACAGCATCTTAAGCCCTCTTTGGACATAAGCCCTCTGGGTCGTGTCCTCTCATACTCTGAAAGTACACACATGGGCGTGCACACATATGTGTGCTCACATGCTCATAAAAGCCAACACACATATCCATGTACACACATACTCATATGAACACATGCACACCCCCCTGGGGAAATGGCAGAAACAGACACAAGTGCACACAGCTGATAAGGAAAAGCAGAAGATTGGGATGGAGGTAGGAAGGCAATTTGTAGGGCAGCTCAAGTCAGGATCCAGGTCAGGAAACATCTGAATCCCAGCTCCACCACTGGCCAGCCCAGTGTTGCTGGGTTAGAAACTTAATCTGAGACCTTGTTTCTTTTTATCTAAAATGAGGATAACAGCATCCTCTCAGGACTTTTTTGAAGCATTAAATGAAATGATATATGTTAAAGCTTTTTGCAAATTGCAGTGACATGAAGACTCATAGATGCCTTGAGGAAAAAGAAAATGGCGCCACTATATGCACCTATCAAAATATCCTCTCATGTTTTGAACCAAGGACAAAAAGTTAATTAAACTGCTACAATAAAAAAACACAATTCCATCTAAAGCCAGTGTTGCCATTGTCAACCCTTGTATGTTGTCTGGTGGGGGAGGGAGTGCTGAACAGGCCCAGGATCCCTGGCTTTGACTGGAAACCACTGTTTTGTTGTGCAAAAACATAGGGTCATAAGACCAGCAACAACATTTGTTCATTGTGGATTATTTTTGTGTCAATTTCTAAATGCTGCATTAAATATTACTCAGTTCTTTGGTGCTCTCTTAAATACCACATGGGAAGCTTCCCTTGCCTCTGCAGCTCCAGCTCCTACAAACTGGAGATGAATGTTACCCATTATTGCCATGTTCAGTTTGGGTGGATCTTCTGTGCAGCCTTCACCAAGCCACTTTATCTTTCCTCCCCATTTGCCCCATCTATAAAATAATAAAACTATTGTAAAGGTAGGAAAGAAGTCAGAAAGCTGGTCTTTGACATCATGGGCCTTTCAGCCTGGTTGGGCAGCCAAACTGATATAGTCTATCAGTTGTCTACAGACAATTTGAGCTGCTGAATTACATGAGACTGTGTGGTACAAACTGTTATAGATTCTGTAGGAACTCTGAATAGGAGGAAAATGCCTAGGCACCACAACCCCTCTCCAGTGGGCTCATCAAGGTGAACCATGGTGAAATAAATATTTGAATTAGCACCCAAAAAAAGGAGAGATATTTTCTTTTTATTTATTTATTATTTTTTTAAATAGTTTATTGTCAAGTTTGTTACCATATAACACCCACTGCTCATCCCCACAAGTGCCCCCCTCCATGCCCATCTCCCTCCCTCCCCCCAACACCCATCAGTCCTCGGTTTGTTCTCAGCATTCAAGAGTCTCTCATGATTTGCCTAAGGAGAGACATTTTCAACAGATGAACATTGTACAGGCTGAATGGTGCACGTCTACTTCTTTTCCTCTGGCTAATGGGGCAGATCTCAGTTTGAAGTAACCTTATACACAAAACTTATAGTAGGCAGAGCTCTCTCTCAAAAGAAGGATTCAAATACACACACACACACACACACACACACACACACACACACACACACACACATATACACACACACACCATTGCTCCTAAAAACTCACAGTAGTTGGCAATGTTTTGGGCCATTTTAGCCATTTCAGCACCAAACTTTATAATGGTCATAATGATTGTTTTTTATCACAATAAACAGAGAGAGAGAGAGAGAGAGAGAGAGAAGGTCATCAAAAACAAGAAAAGCCAATAGGAGCCTAGGAAACAAGGCAAGTAGATGTAATGTGGCATTCTGGACAGTACACTGGCACATAATTAGGACATTAGACAAAAACTTGGGAAATCTGAATAGAGTATGGACTTTTGTTAATAATAATAATTACTTTACTATGTAAAATGTTAATAACATAAAACTGTCCTGGGGGAGCACCTGGGTGGCTCAGTCAGTTAAGTATCCAACTTTAGCTCAGGTCATGATCTCACAGTGTGTGGGTTGGGGCCCCATGTGGGGCTCTGTGCTAGCAGCCTGGAGCCTGGAGCCTACTTCAGATTCTGTGTCTCCCTCTCTCTCTCTGCCCCTCCCCTGCTTATGTTCTATCTCTCTCTCTCTCTCTCTCTCTCTCAAAAATAAATAAACATTTGAAAAAGATGAAAATAAAAATAAAACTGCCAGAGGTACAGGGGGGGTTCTGTACAAAAAATATACTATAAAAAATACTATGAACATTTAAAGTATAAAAAGTATAAAAATATATTGAGCATGGTATGCTATACTTTTCTGAAAATCTAAAAACTATTCTGAAATAAAAAGTTTATTTAAAAGAACAAAAACAGAGTCTTAATGGCCCAGTAAGATTATAGTCAGGAAGAGGGATAAAGATAAAAATGGGTCCTGAAGATATCAAAGGTTAAAGTCACTTGTGTTAAAGTTTCCTTTCTGATGTCCTCAAACGGGACCACTTGAGGGAGCACATGGTAGGTCAGCTGATCTATAATAAAAAGGCTGAAGAAAGAGTCCAAGGGGCTCAATATTCTTTCACTCAATAAAACTTCAAGTTATTAACCACAGCCCGGGTGTTCTGAGCTGAAAATGACTCATACGAAAATCCCCCAGACTGAAGCACAAGGCCTCAGAAGGGAAGCAGAGTTCATGAGCCCAGCCCCCCCAACTGAGGACCTTTGAGCTCCCTAAGGCTGGCCGTGGCTTCCGCGGCTCTGGGAGTCCCGCTTCACTTCTGGGTCTCACCCTGGATAGCCCCATGGTCAGGACCACCTTGGCAGATGCTGCCCAAGAAGTTGTGATCCAGAACATTCTCATCTGTTTGGAGGCTCTTCCATGGTCTGGATGCAGCTCTCAGTCTACTCCTGCCTCCTTTGCCTATTTCCAAAGCAGGAATGCATCGTGCTGAAATGGATTCTCCAAATGGAATGAAAATGGAGAGTAATTAAAATAACAAGGTAGCTCAGGGTGCGGAAAGTTCGGCAGTTCCCAGCCCCAACCCCGGGGATCCTTTAAGTTTGTTCAAGTTTCTCTGTTCAGAAAACTGGAGCAAATGCTGAGATAAAAACACAGGTCTTACTAATAGCACACCCTGTACGCCCGTGTGCACACACACATATGCATGTGCACACACTGCCTGGTTCAGCACCGTCTGTCAGTCAGTGAAGTGGGACAGGTGGTGAGGGGCCGCCAGCCCACAGGCCTCTCCAAGTGCTATCTCCCATACTCCTCCTCTCGGTACAAGGTCAGCCGATTCCACGCCCAGGCTTCTGACCTCAGAAGAGACAATTGCTCATCATGTGTCTCTGCCTTCTCAGTTTTCAAAACCACAAAGAAACTGTAGAGCTCTTTGGCTTCAGTCTGCATTTACTCTGCCACCTGACTGGCAGGTTTCCTGTTCCCAACACCCAACCATGCTCCCTAGGAAGCAATCAGAGATGGAGAAATTGCATCTGATGTCGGCGCAGAGCCCCATCATCCTGGCCAATAAGCCCATGTGATTTCACAACAGCAGGACAGAGACTAACCACCCGGCTCAGTGGAGAACAGGCCAGCAACCCATGCACAATCTACAGGCCAGGGTGTGAATAGCCAGCCAAAGTGTCCTGAGACAGCCATTTGGGAAACCGTCTAGTCAAGATCTACAGAACCACAGCCCGGTGGACCCTGGCCTGGCTCTGTCGAGCCCTGACCTCCTAGTGTTGAGGATATAGTCCTGAGGCCTCAGTGTTTGTGACACGTCTCCTGTTTTCGCTCAGTCCGTGCCTCTCCCCACCTCCAGTTCCCTCTTGTCCAACACTAACCGGAATTTTCCTTTCTGACCCCCTGAGACATGCTTCATCAGGCTCTTGTTCTACCTTCTGAAGCCACCAGTAAACATACTCTGTGTGTTGCATGAGGAATCCTTGTAGGACTGAAGATATTCTCTCCAGAACCTTCTTTCCCCCAAACTGGGTCCACCTTTGGCAACCATTTCTCGTATAGAATTGTTACCACTTTTGTTTACCTGCTATAGATGCTTTGATTTAACACCATGTCTTAAAATTAAGAACTCTGTTCTCAAGGCACAGTTTGAAGTTTAGAAAGTAATTAATGCTGGGGTGCCTGAGTGGCTCAGTGGATTAAGCATCTGACTCTTGATTTTGGCTCAAGTCATGGCCTCACGGTCATGATATTGAGCCCAATGTTGAGCTCCTTGCTGGGCAAGGGGCCTGCTTAAGACTCTCTCTCTCTCTCTCTCTCTCTCTCTCTCCCTGTGCCCCTCCCCAACACATGTACTCATTCTCTCTCTCTCAAGATAAATAAATAAACTTTAAGAAAAGGACTCAATGTCAAGAAAACTGATTTATCCATTTCCAACTTCTCCCCTTTTAATACAATAAAAATTTCATTAGAAATTTCAAATCAATGACTTTCTCATTCTATCATCCCTTCTACAGTTATTGCCTGGCATTCCTTTATCAACTGAAGCTATGTGGTCAGCATGCAAAGCAAAATGAATAATTATTATGCTTTAATGGCCCTCAGGTAAGTTTACTCTTTGCTTCAACAAATAGTAAAAATAAAGCCTCTCTCTCTCTTTGTCTCCCTCTCTCGATGATCATTATGGAGTCACAGATTTTCTCCATTTTAGAGAAAAAGAAATAAAGTCCAGAGAAAGTTTCCTATTCCAATGTTAGGCAGCTAATAAGTGACAGAGCTGGGACTTCCAGGCCCGTCCAATACCAAAACTGAGCTCCTAACCATCATTCTCCCCTCCTTCCCTATGATCAGGTTTGTTTTTTTTTTTTTTAATTTCCAAACACTGATTTGGAAAGTGCAAATTCTTGCAGTCTACTTGGTCAATCCTAGATTCAGACACTTGAGTTAATGTTGCCTGGGTGGATCTCTGCCTAGCCTGGGATTTAATTTGCTTTTAATCATCCTTCAACACTTTCATGTTTTCAGGGCCATTATCACAGATCAAGAAGACAGAAGCAAAACAGAAATTGAGAGACTCTGCTTTTTGCTAATGTTATAGTTCTTGCCCAAGCAGTGTCCTACTCTTCATCATTCATCTTTTTTCTAGGAACATAGCTGTGTCACAAATATGACCCAGAGAACTACAAGAACTTTCAGATGAAAGTTCCCCTCTCTTCCCCATTCTTGTTGTCCTTGTCTAAATATTGATGATCACAATTATAGCAGTAGTTTTTTGGATTGCCTAACCCATAGAGTTTCTTCTCTCTTCTCAGTTCTATTTAATTTTTTAATTTTTTTTTATGTCTGTGGGATTTTTTTTTCCTTTGGAGGGGGGGAGAAAGAGAGAGAAAGAGAATCTTACATTTTTTAATGGTTTGTTTGTTTGTTTTTTTTAGAGAGAGAGAGAGAGAGACAGCATGAGCAGGGGAAGGTGAGAGAGAGAGGGAGACACAGAATCCAAAGACAGACTCCAGGCTATGAGCTGTCAGCACAGAGCCCAACATGGGGCTCAAATCCATGAACCATGAGATCATGACCTGAGCTGAAGTCAGATGCTTAACCAACTGAGCCACCCAGGTGCCCTGAGAGAGAGAATCTTAACAGGCTCCATGCTCAGTGGAGCCCAACACAGGGCTCAATCCCATGATCCAGGGATCACAACTTGAGTTGAAATCAAAAGTTGGACATTCAACCGAGTCACTCAGGCACCCCTCTATTTAATTTTTTTTTCAAGTAGCTCTAACTTTCCACACAATATTATACTTGATTCACATAATAACAAGTGACATTTGGTCCACTTTGTCCTATCTACCTCATCCTATCTACAAGACAGAATCCTATCCTATTCTATATCTGTTTATGCTGACCAAAAGATGGATGGTCTCCCAGTTCTAGGATAAAGAGAGAGGTGGGTCTGATATCTGGAGTATTTTCCTGTTTAAATCAAAATCACAGATATGAGTTACAGATAAGTAAATAACTAATCAGAGCACACATTTGTTGAACAAATAAAATTTTACTGACTGATAAAAATCATCATTTAGAACATTGATGTTAAATAATAGCTAACAATTTTGTCTTCGTTTATCACGTGTTAGGGAGCACACTGAGTTCTTTCCTCGCATTGTCTCATTTTATCTTTATAACAACTATTTAAGATGGATATATTATCAACTTCATTTTCAGATGAAAAAGATCAAAGCTTATATAGTCTAAAAAATTACCCGAGGCTAGTAAGTGGCAGAGCCAACGTTCAAAGTCAGCACCCCCCCCAACTTAGGAGCCCACACTTTTAGCCACTCTCTGTGACACTATCCCTTTGCTATTTGAAATGCATTAGCCAATGGAAAAGGAGCTTTTGACAGAAAGCCACTCACATACAATATTATCACAGGAATTCTGAGAACCAGACTTCCACTTTCAGTCACCATTGAGTACCTTGGGACACATTCATGGTGCTGCCAAAAATGATCCAAAAAAGCTGCATTAAATAAAATTTAAATCATTTTCCATGCATCAGAGAGCCATTGAAGCCAAGAGGACCGGAGAGCCAAAGATTCCAAAGAGGGAAAAACCATGAAGAGTGAGCTGACCTTGTGCAACTACATTCATCCTTGGGGCAGCTGCTGATTCTGAGGATGGGATGAGGGCTAAGAATCTGGGCTCTACTTGGGCAGAGGCTGCTGTTGGGGACAGAGGATCAGCAGAGCTTTGAGAGTTTTTTTTATGCATGCTTAAGAGGCCAATTATTGCAATGAGAAAGAAAAGGCAGAAAAGTAGACCTGTCACAATGCCAGGTTGTCCTTCAAGAAATTTCTCGAAATCTGAAGGTAGGCAGAGCAGAAAGTTAAAAGTAAGCAGACATCCCAGGGAGGTGAAGTAGACCTGCATTGCACTCTTATTCCTGTTAAGTACAACTGAAAGCCCCAGAGAGTATGTATAAAGCAAACCTCAGAATGCACCAAAGGGTAAAGAGAAGGAAGTAGATGGGTTAGGGGCCTTGGGACCCAACAAATGACATGGTGGTAAGTTCTCCAGCTTTTTTTATTGGCTTTGGTTTGTTTGCCTTGTACAACCCATCACTGGAGCTGAAGAGGCCAGCAACTCAGAAATGACAGTGGGCTCAAACCAAAAGAGTCCCACAGAAGCTTCTCTCTCCAGCCAAAGGGCCAGGAAGGGGAAGCCCAGTGAGGCAGAAAACCCTTAGACAATGAGCACTCTACTCCAACCAAATACCTCAGAAAAAACTGTGGTCTCATTCCCACCCATACAAGCAAAGGCTGAGTGGGGAGCCTAGATGTCTACCCACGCCATGTTATGAGAAGGTGCCCAACACCCCTTCAGGAGTAGTGTCAGAGAATACAAGTAAGGACTGGGTTTCTCACCTCCACCACCGGGCATGAGGCCTCTTCCCCCACAGAGCCAGTGGAGACCACATGGAGGACAGTGGAGCTCATCCTCACCTGGCAGTACAGGAAGTTCTTGTCTTACAAATTTTCAACTTTACAATGGTGTGAAAGTGATATGCATTCAGCAGAAACTGTACTGCAAATTTGAATTTGGATCTTTTCTGGGCTTGCAGTACATGGTAAGACCCCCTCTTGTGATGCTGGGAGGCGGCTGCAGCTTCCAGGCAGCCATGAGATCACGAGGGCCAGCAACCAACACGCTTCTCACCATTTGTACTCACGCGGCCTCTCTGGCTCTCACTCTCAGCACAGTGTTCAGTAGATTACATGAGCTGTTCAACATGTCATTATAAGACAGGCTTTGTGTTAGAAAATTTGCCCAACTATAGTCTAATGCAAGTGTTTTGAGCACATTTAAGATCGGCTAGGCTAAATTAGGTGTGTTAAATGCATTTTCGACTTAACATATTTGGGTTTACGAGGAGGTAACCCCATTGTAAGTCAAGGCCTGGTCTTTGTCCCTGATTTCTGGGACTGAGCATCTCAAGCCTCAGAATTTCCCAGTGATAAGTGTCTTTGTTATCTATTGTGGCCCTTGGGACCATGCCTGAGTTATGCTAACTCAATAAAAACTCCTGATGGGTCCCTAGTTTCAAGAGGGGGGCTAGCTATACCAGGAAAACCAATCATATCCCTAGAGAACTGGGGCTTTGAAGGACATGATCTTAGTCCAAACTTCCTATAGCCAGGGAAGGGAGGGAGCCGGAGACTGAACTCGGCCATGTGGTCAACGCCTAATCCATCATGCCTTTGTATTAAAATCCAAAAAAAAAAAAAAAAAAAAACCCAAATCAAACCAAAACAAAACAAAAACCTATGGTACCAAAGCTTGGTTGGGCTTCCCAGTTGGTGAACATATCAATGTGCCCAGGGGGTGAGATACCCTGATTCCCCGGGGAAAAGGACACAGCAGCTCTGCACTGAAAATCCTCTCAGACTTTGCCCCTTGGGTCTCTTCCTATGGCTATTCCTGATTTATATCTTTTCTAATAAAACTCTCATATTGCTTTCCCAAGTTCTATGCATTATTCTAGTGAGTTATCAAACCTGAGGTGATAGTGGGAACCCCCAAATTCATAGCCAGTTGGTCAGAAATTCAGGTGACCTGAGAAACCTGAGAAGTGGCTGACATTTAAAGTGAGGGCAGTCTGATGTGTAGCAACATGGATGGAACTTGAGGGTGTTATGCTGAGTGAAATAAGTCACGCAGAGAAGGACAGTTACCATATGTTTGCATGTATAGGAGGATTAGGAGGAACTTAACGGAGGACCATGGGGGACCAAGAAGGGGAAAAATAGTGGGGGAGAGGGAGGGAGGCAAACCATGAGAGACTCTTGAATGCTGAGAACAAACTGAGGGCTGATGGGTGTTGGAGGGGAGGAGGGAGATGGGTATGGAGGAGGGCACTTGTGGGGATGAGCACTGGGTGTTATATGGAAACCAACTTGACAATAAACTATTTATTAAAATAAATAAATAAATAAATAAATAAATAAATAAATAAATAAAGTGAGGGCAGTCTGGTTGGAGACCATGCCCTATACCCATGAAGCCTCCATACTCTCCGGGTAATTAGCATTCAAACTGCATTACAGTGTTGCATGTACTCAGATCAATTGATGCAGAAAAAGAATTTGATAAAATTTGACTCGGCTCCAAGATAAATACTCTTAGAAAAATAGGAAGAAAGAATCTCCTCAACTTGATAAAGAGTATCTACAAATCATCTACAGCTAACTTTATATTTAATAATAAAAGAATGAATGCTTTTCTCCAAGACTAGTAATAAGGCAAAGATACACTCTCCCACTGCTTGTATTTGATATAGCCCTAAAAAGTCTAGCCAATACATAGACAAGCAAGGGAAATATTTGACATCGAAAGGCATGATCCATAAAAGGAACAACTGGTAAAATGGATTTCATCAAAATTTAAAATGTTTGCTCTGAAAAAGACACTGTTAAGAGGATGAATGGGAGAAAATATTTTCAAACCATCTACCTGACAAAGGGCTAGTATCTGGAATATATATGTATATATATATATATATATATATATATATATATATATATATATATATATATACTCTTAAAACTCCACAGCAGAAAACAATCCAGTTAGATAATGGGCACAACATATAATGAGTAGCTAGGTGGAAACCATGTGACTGGTTTTGCCCAAATGGCTCTGAGCAGAAGTGATACGTCACTTCCAGGCAGACAGTTAACAAGTGGTGTGAGTTTTGCATGTTTTCTCTTCTCCCCCTCCTGGAAAGCCATGTGTTGAGATGGTCGCATCACCACTTTGCCTGGGACCCTGATTCACTGCATGAGAAGACATTGTCTGGCGAGTTGCTCAAGTTATACTGGGCGTTACATTGGCAAGAGACAAATCTTTGGCGTGTCAAGTGACTGCAATTTCTGGAATATATTTGTTACTGTGACTGTAACCTGTTTTATCTGACAAATGTAGTAGATGAACGTATGGGAATGTATGGGATGCCTGGGTGGCTTAGTCGGTTGAGCATCTGACTTCGGCTCAGTACATGATCTCATGGTTTGTGAGTTCAGGCCCCATATCGAGCTCTCTGTTGTCAGTACAGAGTCCACATCAGATCCTTTGTCTCTTTCTCTCTCTGCCCTTCCCCCACTCGTGCTATTGATCTCTCCTCCAAAAATAAACATTAAAAAAGTTTTTTAATGTGTAATGTAATAATTTATACACATTTCTTTACCATTGGGGAATTGTGTGGCTTCCAAGTTTTCAGTTATTTATAATTAATAATGCTACAATGACTATCTCTGTTTATGTATGTACTCAGTGCAGGATTTTCTTTAGAGTAGTGCAGAGATAAAGACTATTTCCAGGAAATTCCTGGAAATAATACTACCGGGTAAAAGGAAATAAAAGTTTCTATTATTCTATATATTAGTACCTTTCTTAGTGTCTGAAATACAGAGTTTGGCCATCAAAACTTTGTTGAATGAATACTTTCTAATAGTTGCCACTACCAATCTTACCCACTTTTACCATGTTTTTGGCAAAGTTACTGAGCATAAAGTTATTCTTTCCTGATATTTCAGTCTCCATGACTTTGGTTAAAAGTGGGGCTGAGCATCTCTTCACATATTTGTTTACTAATTATAATTCTTTCTTTTTAAGTTTTTTTTTAATTTATTTATTCTGAGAGAGAGAGCACACCAATAGTGCAGAGCTTGATGTGGGGCTCAAATTCATGAACTGTGAGATCATGACCTGAGCTGAAATCAAGAGTCAGATGTTTAACCAATGGAGCCACCCAGGTACCCTCATGGTAATTTTTCCTTTATGAATTTCTAGAACAGAGATGTTTATAATTGAGAAACAAAGCAAAGCAGTAGCTTTGTCTGCTAAAGTTATTTCTCTTTGTTGTTTTCCCAAAAATAGCAATCAATCATACTGAAAGGTGTAAAGTAGACTATCACTTTCTCTCACTGTAACTCCTTACATGGAACAAAGCCAACTCGTTCAGCTGAGGTTAGCTTTAACTAACCCTTTCAGCTGAGAGCCTCAAATGTTCTTTCATTATGTTCATCCAAATGTTTAATTAACTATGGTGATGACTAATTAATAGACACCATTTCTGCCATCTGGAACTAGCTCCCTCTACCTCCTGGTCTTATTGTTTCTCCAGTTCAGCTAAGATCTTAATGAATGTGTTTGTCTTCCTTTTCATCGTATTTTTCTTTCTCTTTTCTTTTTAATGTTTAACTCTTAAGAGAACTCAAGGTAGGAAAAATCGCTGCTTAGGAGAAACCTAGGAGAATTCACTTGGATTTTTCTACATCAATGCTAAAAAGTTTTGTTACTTTTGCCTCTGTTGTCTATAGAGCCACAGTAAGTTGTTCATTAGCAAGTATGGGGCGGGGGGACCTGAATAACAACAGGGCTTTTCTTGCTCTGGCCACTGGCTACTTTTCGATTCCCCTCTGGGTACAGTATCATACATTCTTATCATACCACACTGCTCACACTTCCTAGTGAAGCTCCTCATCCGTCCATCCCTTCGTTTCTCTGTATCTGCTGTTTCTTTGGCCAGGAGTGCCCTTTCCCACCTGCGAATTCTTCTGACCTGTTAGGATTCACACTAATGTCAACATGTCTGTGAAGCTTCCTCCACCACCCTGGCCAAGAGCTCATCACTCTTTCCCCACGTTTCTGCAGGACACATCACCACTGTCACACCTTCCTCACTAAGCAGCTCTCTACTCCTCCAGGTTCTGAGTCATCAAGAACACATATTCTCTATCTTTTTGCTCCTAGTCTCTATCACCGTGGAGAGCAACAACGTAATAGGTTTTTGTTTGACCAATAGCATTAGGTCAGAGCATTTACCAAAGCTTTTCACTTTCACTGCTGACTAGCCAGATATCACCCCAAGTGGTCACCAAAACAAAACTAGAGTGGGGCACCCAGGTGGCTCAGTCAGTTAAGCATCAGACTCTTAATTTCAGTTTAGGTCATGATCTCTCAGTTCATGGGATTGAGCCCCATATCAGACTTGTGCACCGTCAGCACAGAGTCTGCTTGGGATTCTCTCTCTCCTTCTCTCTCGCTCTGCCTCTTTTCTGCTTGTGCTCTTTCTCTCAAAATAAATAAATAAACTTAAACAAAATTAAAACTAGACTGATTTTTTTTTTTTTTGAGTGAAAGCATGCAAGAGAGCATAATAAAGACCAGGGGCAAATTATACCCACTTCAGTTCAGAGCTTAACATTAGTGTTCCAGACCATGTAGGGACCTTCATTTCAGCCACTGCCTAGGGTTCTGAAATACCCTTAATATATCCAGGGAATAGGTTTGCACAAGTCCAAGCACACATTTTAGTAGTGTGTATATATATACATATATGTGTGTATTATGTATGTATATATATACATATGTATGTATACAGTTAACTAATATTGACAAGAGAGCCAATAATACTTGATGGAGAAATAGCAATCTCTTCAGTAAATGGTGCTGGGATAATTGAATATCCACATATAGAAGAATGAACCTAGACCCCCATCTTACATCTACACCACTCCCAAAAATAAACTTGAGATAGATTACATATTAAAATGTAAGATTGGAAATCATAAAAACCCCTAGAAGAAAATATAGGAAAAAATTCTCTTTGATATGGGTCTTAACAATGCTTTTTCAGATAGAGCACATAAAGCAAAAGCAAAGCAAAAGGAAGTGAGAGTATATCACTAAAAAGTGAAAGTATATCACTTAAAAGTGAGAGTATATCACTAAAAAGCAACACAACAAAAGAAATCATTAACAAAATGAAAAGACAAACTAAAAAATGGAAAAAAACATATTTGCAAACCATGTATCTGATAAGGGGTTAATATCCAAAAATGTGAAGAATTCACACCACTAAATAACAAAACAAAACAAAACAAAACTAACTAACAATCCAATTTTAAAATGGGCAAAAGAGCTAAAGGGACATTTTTCCAAAGAAAATATACAAATGACCAACAGGCGAATGAAAAGGTGCTCAACATCACTAATCACCAGGTACATGCAAATCAAAAATCACAATAAGATATCAACTCACACTTGTCAGCATATCTGTCATCAAAAAGACAAGAGATCACAAATGCTGGCCAGGATATGGAGAAAAAGAAACCCTCAAGAACTGTTGGTAGGAATGTAATTTAGGCAGCTGCTGTGGAGGACAGTATGGAGTTTCCTCAAAAAACTAAAAATAGAACTACCTATGATCTAGCAATTCCACTTCTGGATCTGTATTTCATGGGAAATAAAAACACTATGTCAAGGAGATATGTGCAACCCCCATGTCCATAGCGGCATTATTTACAATAGCTAAGACAAAGAAACAACCTAAATGTCCATCAACACGAATGGATAAAAAACTGGTGTGTGTGTCTGTGTGTATATGTATATATACACAGACATATATACGCACATATATCACAGCTTATACACACACATACACACATACACAGTGGAATATTATTTAGCCATTAAAAAAGAAAATTTTGCCATTCTCAATGTCATGGATGCACTTTGAGGGCATTGTGTTAAGCGAAATAAGTCACACAGAGAAATACTCTATAAATTCAAGTACTATATAAAATGATCTCACTTATGCAAGAATCTAAAACAAACAAATAGAAAAAACACAACCAAATTCAGAAGAAAAGAGATTAAATTTTTGGTTACTAGAGGCAGGGGTTTGGGGGTGGTGGTGGAAGAAGGTGGCCAAAAGCTACAAACTTTCAGTTGTAAGAGAAAGTGCCAAGGATGTAATTTACAACCTGATGGGGGCAGTTAAAACCAGTTTATGGTATGTTTGAAAGTTGCTAAGAGAATAGATCTCAAGGGTTCTCATCACAAGGAAAAAAAATCATTTTTTCTTTTTTTTTTTTTTTGGTATCTATATGAGATAATGGCTACTAACTAAACATTTTGTGGTAATCATTTTACAGTATACCTAAGTCAAATCATTATGCTCTATGCCTTAAACTTATGCTGTATAACTTAAACTTATTGCTAGATGTCAATCATATCTCAATAAAACTGGGGGGGGAATAGTGCTCATTTCAGGACTGGACTGACTCCCACCATAGATGACAATCTTCAGTAAACCAATAGCTTCTTGAAAGCTAAGGATGATTCTTATATATGCATAATGTAGAATATAAATTGGCTGTTTCAATTAAACTCATATGTATAAGAGTTTAAAAATCTAAAGTGTTCTTTTAGATTAATTTGGTTGGTATTTTTGTTCCAGTACTTTTACAGCCTGAAGCATCTTGGTGTGACCTATGTCCAGGGGCAGGATTCACACTTTGAGAGTCTCTACCTACCCGTCTGGCACTGCTGTTTGAACAGGACAGTTACAAAATGCCACTCCATTGAGCTCATTTGGCTGCTCAGATTCCCAGTGAGACAGTATAAATGATTGAAGAGGGCCTGGAGGAAAGGAAGCAGAAAGAAGGTGAAATTGAACTCCATTTCAGGGGGCAAAGCTCTACCTACAAACAAATGTAAAGATCAGATTAATGTGGGAAAATTACCATTAGCTCATGCAGAAGACTGATGATTTAACATCCCTGCCTAATGGAATCAAAAGTGTCCTTTATACAATTGGAAAGTTTCAGATGCTGGTAACAACACAGCCCCTAAGTGGCCCCACACCCCAACAGAGGATTGCAGAGGACAAAGATACTCCCAGCCTCAGGGAGGAGCCTGGGTTTTGTGGCCTGCTGTCTCTCATCCTATGATCTAGTTTTAACAGCTTCAGTCATTAGGCATGAAACTTCCCAGGAGCCTTTTGCCAGAAAAGGGGTGTGTTTAGTTCCAGATAGTTCAGGTCAATATTATGGACAATTAACTCAATGTTTTTGTTTAAAGATGAGTGGGAATGACTAAGTGCTGTCCTTTATCCAGAAAGTTCCCCGAGCACAGAGTGTGGAGAAGCCTTCAGAGCCATCCTAGCCATGGGCATATGTAAGTCAGCTCCATTATGGCTGTTCCATGGTCGACTTTGGGTTCTGAAATACCTGTGGTCTGAAATGTCCATGACTGTCATGTTAGTGGGACAGCACATTTTAAAAGAATATGGAATTTAGAATACAAACTTTCAAAAGTAACAAAAAATTTAAAAGTTCTGGGCACCTGTGTGGCTTAGTCAGTTGAGCATCTGACTATATATATATATATATATCTCACAACTTCTTTATCTATTCATTAGTCAATGGACTGTACCATATTGTCTTGATGACTATAGCTTCATGATATGGGTTGAAGACTGTAATTATGATGCCTCCAGCTTTTCTTTGCTTTTTCAAGAAGGTCTTTGGGTCTTTGTGGTTCCATACACATTTTAGGATTATTCTAGCTCTGTGAAAAATGCTGGTGGTATTTTGATAGGGATTGCATTAAATGTGTAGACTGCTTTGGGTAGTATAGACATGTTAACAATAGTTGTTCTTCTAATCCATGAGCATGGAATGTTTTTCCATTTCTTTCTGGTATCTTCAATTTCTTTCTTAAGTTTTCAGAGTACAGATCCTTTATGTCATTCATTAGGTTTATTTATTCCTACGTATCTTATATTTTTTCGTACAATTGTAAATGGGATAGATTTCTTGATTTCTCTTTCTGCTGCTTCATTATTGATGTATAGAAATGCAACAAATTTCTGTATGTTGATTTTACATCCTGAGAATTTGCTCAATTCATGCATTGGTTCTAGCAATTTTTGGTTGAGTCCTTTGGGTTTTCTACATAGAGTATCATGTCATCCGCAGATAATAAAAGTTTGACTTCTTCTTTTCCTATTTAGATTCTTTTATTCCTTTATGTTATCTGATTGCTGTGGCTAGGACTTCCAGTACTCTGTTAAATAATGGTGAGAATTGACATCTCTCTCTTGTTCCTGACCTTAGAGGAAAAGCTCTCAGTTTTTCCCATTGAGGATGATATTAGCTGTGGGTCTTTCTAATATGGACTTTATGATGTTGAGGTAGGTACCCTCTATCCCTATTTTGTTGAGGATTTTTATCAAGAATGGATGCTATATTTTGTCAAATGCTTTTCCTGCATCTATTGAGAGGATCATATGGGGTTTTTTTTTTGTTTGTTTGTTTGTTTGTTTTTTTAGATTTTTATTTATTTCTAGGAGAGAGAGAGAAAGACAGCGTGAGCAGGGGAGGGTCAGAGAGAGAGGGAGTCACAGACTGAAACAGGCTCCAGGCTCTGAGCTGGCAGTCAGCACAGAGCCCGATGTGGGGCCCGAACCCACGAACCGCGAGATCATGACCTACGCGAAAGTCGGACGCTTAACCGACTAAGCCACCCAGGCGCCCCAAGGATCATATGGTTTTTATCCTTTCTTTTATTAATGTGGTATATCATGTTGACTGATTTGTGACTGTTGAACCACCTTGCAGGCCAGGAATAAATCCCACTTGATCCTAGTGACTAATTCTTTTGATGTACTGTTAGGTTCTATCTGCTGGTATCTTGTTGAGAATTTTTACATTCATGTTCTTCAGGGATATTGACCTACAGTTCTCCTTTTTAGTAGTGTCTTTGTCTGGTTTGGGAATCAAGGTACTGCTGGTCTTGTAGAATGAGTTTAGAAATTTTCCTCCCATTTCTATTTTTGGAAACAGTTTGAGAAAAATAGGTATTAACTCTTCTTTAAATGTTTGATAGAATTCCTGTGGGAAGCCATCCCTGGCCCTGGATAGCAAAAAGAGTTTTAAGTGACACTACCCAAAAGAGTAATGAAGTAACAGAATAGCACTGGCCAAATGTAGAAATATCTAAGGACTGGATGGACTTGAAAATTCAGTGACCTAACTGTGTCATTGTTCAAATCTAAGATGTTTAAATACCAAAGAAAAATATACATGAGAAAAAAAAAGATTTTCTCTCTTTCAAATAAATCAATCATCTATCAAGTTGTAATAGGGTAGTATTTTGTGGGTGATTTTTTTTCTTTTCCAGACTCCCTAATATTCTGTTTTACTTCTTTGCTATAATAATAATAAACAGATAAGTTAACCTAGCAATAGGTTGACATAAACACTTAATCAAGGCATTTAAGTGGGGCGCCTGGGTGGCTCAGTCAGTTAAGCATCCAGCTTCAGCTCAGGTTATGATCTCATGGTTTGTGAGTCCCGCCCCACATCACAGCCTCTGTGCTGACAGCTCAGAGCCTGGAGCCTGCTTCAAATTCTGACTCCCTCTCTCCCTGTCCCTCCCCTGCTCATGTTCTCACTCTCTCAAAAATAAACATTAAAATAATTTTTAAAAATAAAGGCTTTTAAACAATGGCATACGCAAATGAAAAGAAGAAAATATTCATCCTCCAAGAAGCTGTTTATAGGAAATCACTTCTACAGTAGACAAGTGAAGTCCCCGCACCCCAGCCTCTACTGTCCACAGAATGGACCATTTGTTGAGTACCCCAGCCTTGCAACTACTCCAGTTGCCCAGAGTAGAGGTTCCTCCATTCCCCTAACCCCGAACTGACTGGGCCACATTCTGCTGTGTCTCAGGCATCACCTGGACCAGCTGTGGCCCACTCCTGCCATAAATATCTCATCTCACTCTGGAATCCTCAGTGACCTTCAGACACCACCCATCCCACCTCCTCAGACTTCTTTCGTCCAGAGACTATCTTTTCTTTCTTTCTTCTTTACCCTTCCTGTTCAGGCTGGGTGGGAAAAGGACTCCCTAGGACACGGGTGACTGTGGGGGGTTCACTGGTAGTTCCCCATAAATTATCCTTCCATCTAGTGTGATGTCTAACACCTCTCGAAGGAGCCAGTTACAAGCTGGCAGCTTTTATCCAGGGAACTGACAACAACTTCATTAATCGTGAATACTCTTCTGAGGCACAGAGAGATAAAAAGTACTGTTGGCTTTGATTTACAGAGTTTAGAGAGAGGAGTGAAATTTTTGGCCAAGAGTTCCTTAGCAGAGCAGGAAAAACAAAAAACAGTTTCTTCACCATATCATTGACTATATTCCCTATGCTGTACTTCTTTATTTTATAACTGGAGGCTTGGGGGCCTGGGTGGCTCAGTTGGTTAAACATCTGACTGTTGGTTTCAGCTCATGTCATAACCTCACTGTTCGTGAGTTTGAGCCCCGCTTCAGGCTCTGTACTGTCTGTGCAGAGCCTGTTTGGAATGGTCTCTCTCCCTCCCTCTCTCTCTCTGCCCTTCCCTACACACAAGCTCCCTCCCTCAAACTTAATTAATTAATTAAAAAATACAAAGAACTTACCAAACTCCACACCCAAAAAACAAATAATCCCATAAAGAAATGGGCAGAAGACATGAATAGGCACTTTTCCAAAGAAGACATCCAGGTGGCCAACATGAAAAGATGCTCAGCGTCACTCATCATCAGGAAAATACAAATCAAAGCCACACTGACATACCACCTCACACTGGTCAGAGTGGTTAAAATGAACAAATCAAGAGACTATAGATGCTGGTAAGGATGCAGAGAAATGGGAACCCTACTGCACTGTTGGTAGGAATGGAAACTGGTGCAGCGCCTCTGGAAAACAGTGTGGAGGTTCCTCAAAAAGTTAACAATAGAACTACCCTATGACCCAGCAATAGCACTGCTAGGAATTTACCCAAGGGATACAGGAGGGCTGATGCATAGGGGCACATGGACCCCAGTGTTCATAGCAGCACTCTCAACAATAGCCACATCACGGAAAGAACCTAAATGACCATCACCTGATGAATGGATCAAGAAGATGTGGTTTATCTATACAATGGAATACTACTTGGCAATGAGAAAGAATGAAATCTGGCCATTTGCAGCAATGTGGATGGAACTGGAGGGTATTACGTTAAGTGAAATAAGTCAGTCAGAGAAGGACAGATATCATGTTTCACTCGTATGTGGATCTTGAAAAACTTAACAGAAGAACATGGGGGAAGGGAAACCTTAAGAGACTCTTAAATACAGAGAACAAACAGAGAGTGAATGGAGGAAAAAATATATACATATAATATATGTATAATATATTTATATTATACACATAATATATGTGTGAGTATATTATATGTGTGAGTGTGTGTGTATATATATGTATGTGTGTGTGTGTGTGTATACATATACATTGTAAGTAAAAGTTCGTGCCTCCTAATTGACTTTGCCTATTTTACCCATCCTCCATCCCCTTTCCTTCTGGCAACCACCAGTTTGCTCTCTGTATTTATGAGACTTTCTGTTTATTTGTTTGTTTATTTGTTCTGCTTTTTAGATTCCACATATAAATGAAATCATACAGTACTTGTCTTTGTCTGAGAGAAGGTCAGAGCACAATGAGGTGAAGGTGAGCAAGAACTGTGTGGAGCACCACCTCAGAGCACAGCCACTGAGGAGGCAGAGTGGAAAGGAAACAGACACCCTCTCCTTCTAGGTGGACAAGGGCAAGATCAGGGCTGCCCAGAGGGAATACCCTTCCCCAGTAAAAGGAACCTCCAGAATTTTGGAATTTCTTTTTTTTTTAATTTTTTTTAATGTTTTATTTATTTCTAAGAGAGAGAGAGAGAGACAGCGTGAGCAGGGGAGGGTCAGAGAGAGAGGGAGTCACAGACTCCGAAACAGGCTCCAGGCTCTGAGCTGGCAGTCAGCACAGAGCCCGACGCGGGGCTCAAACCCACGAACCGTGAGATCATGACCCAGGCGAAAGTCGGACGCTTAATCGACTAAGCCACCCAGGCGCCCCAGAATTTTGGAATTTCTAAATTTACCAGTGGAAAATGACATCTTGGCCTGGACTACAGACTCATACTTTTTTTTTTTAACTCCTACTTCTGAGAAGCCTAGTGTCTCTACCCCAAATCCCTGCAGCTTCCCTGTCCCCATCACATAGGGCACTGCTGTTTGGGACTCACTGGGCATCTCATCTCCCCTCCTGTGTCCACTGCTCTGTAAACCGCTGCTCCTTTGTGGTGGATGCTTTTGGACACTCCTGTCCTCCAAGGCCCCTCGTTACTGCTCTCGGTGGCTCTTTTGGTCCCCACCCCACCATGCCCTTCTCGAAGACTTTGACCTGACTCACCTCATCCTCATCCTTAACCCCGTCCCCAGTCTCCCCATTCCTGCTGTTATCATTGTAAGTGACTTTGTCATATGTGAGTGGCCCACCCAGATTCTTGAACTTCTCACCCTCAAAATGCTTTCCCTCACCTTCACCACAGGTACCCACCCATACAACACAGCCTCATGGCCACATGAAACAACTCTACTTCCAAGCTCAGAAGCCCCTGAATGTGCCACAATGTACTCCTGCCTTTGACCATTCTGCCTCTCCCCTTCCCCTAATCTCCTCCTATCTTCCTCTCTCTTTCTAACTAGCTTGGATTCCAAAGCCTGTCTCTTCAGCCAGCCCATGCAAACATCTCCACCTTGAAGCCCTCTTGCCCTTCAGTATTGAATACACTGGGCTTCTCAGTGCTTGGCCTGAGAACTCACACAGCCTCCAGGAGCATCGTGGCTGGCGGGCATGGGCTAACCCAGCGCTTTGTTCCTAGGCCCTTGCCTGACTCCACCCCTCCCCGTCTTGAAAACAGATGTGAGGCTGGCATCTGATGAAAGGTTGAAAGGACAATGCAGATGCCAAACCTGACATCACAGAGCCTCTGAACCAAATGCCAACCCTGCCTTGGTTGGACCTCTGGTCACATGCCCCACTTCCTTAAGTCAAATAGATCCAAATGTAAACTGGTGCTGAGCCTCCATAAATTCATTACCATTCATCTCAGGTGAGCCCTCATTAATAAACAACATCTATTTATTATGCCTCCAGAACAACTCTTAATTATCTCCCCTCTGCTCTTGGCCACTTTTTTGCTCCTTTGCTAGCATGCCTGGTTCACACAGACAACCACTGATAAATGCCTGGCTTGCAACTGACTTGAAAGTAAAAGCCAAGGTTTCCTTGAGCTTTGAAATGAAATGACTCTGACCAATCTGCACACACAATGCATTTGTATTTATTGGGAAATTTCTAAGTATAGTACAGGACCCAGAGGCTTTGCTTATTTAGTTACAGACAGTACAATGATGCTCAAAGTTGATCACCAGAGGGAAAAGGAACCAGCGAGTAAAAGAGACGCAGTCAGCCAAGAAAATGTAACCTGCAGTAGGAAAAAGGTCTCCCAGAGTTCTGGGAATGGACAGCATCATGAAAAAGCCCAGGAGTCAAGACAGAGAGATGAAGCAGGCTGGGTAAATTATTTATTATTGTTTCAGGGAACACTTCATGCCTGAGCATTCCAGTAAAAAGCATAAACAAGACTAAGGGGATATTGATGTCTTACTAGCCATTGAGCATTTTAATGGCTTGTGCTGCACCATCCAGGAAGCAGTGTTATTGGTTTGGGGCACCAATTTCATGACTATGACCTCCTTTGAGCCTTCATGCAGACACCAGACTGTCATAAGAGATTCCCAAACAGGCTCATTCTCCTCATTTACAAGCAGAGAAACTGAGGCATAGAAGTTCAGAATCCAAGGAAATCTCCTGTGGCTGACCCCAAGAATCTGTGGTTAAGACTCTTAGCTCACCAGGGCAGGCAAAGGAAGAAAAACAAATATTATCCTGAAGACCAGCCCACATTTATGTAATGACATCCATCATTCAGCTCCTTGCCAGGGACCGTTCTGCCTCCCACCCAAGACCAGGAAGAATTAACCTCTGCAGCGGGTCTGGCTCACATGACTTGGGGTGGCATTTAGTCAGGACCCCTGGGGGCAAGGGGGAACACAGACAGGACTTGGGCATCTACAGCAGGATGAGGAATAGGAGATGGAGATAGAGAGGGAGGAATGGGAGAGGGGCAGCATCAACACGGGATGCTTTGCAACTGGCTGGGGTAGGACCTACCTGAGGAGCAAGGGGAGAAGGCACTTCCTACAGCCTTGGGTGTGGGAGAAGCATCTGGCTGTCATCCACACCTTTCTTCCCCCCACTTCCCTCCCATCCCCTAAATCCCAGTGGCAATGCCCCTTTAGACCTCAAAGAAGGGTGATCAGTTTTATTTCAGTTTATGTTCATATTAAATGTAGGAGCGAGGGGCGCCTGGGTGGCTTAGTTGGTTAAGCGTCCGACTTTCGCTTAGGTCATGATCTCACGGTTCGTGGGTTCGAGCCCCGCATCGGGCTCTGTGCTGACTGCCAGCTCAGAGCCTGGAGCCTCTTTCAGTCTGTGACGCCCTCTCTCTCTGACCCTCCCCTGCTCATCCTGTCTCTCTCTCTGTCTCCTAGAAATAAATAAAACATTAAAAAAAAAAAAAAGTGTCGGAGCCAGCGTGGGGCAGATGCCTCTCCCAGCTCACAAGTAAACACTTGACATCACAGGGACAGCTTCCATAAGCTGGAAGAGGAGGAGACTGATAAAACCACCTGCTTCTTGGTTACAAAGGACCGTTGCGTTTTCCTGTGTCAGAAGGCACTGGTCTGCTCTTGGAAAGAACCCAAGTTCTGAAGACCTGAAGACAATTTGGGAAGGATGTGGTGGGTCAATGATCATCTCCTGACTCCAGCTCCAGCAGCTTCAAGCAAACCACAAAGAGGGAGGACCAGCCACTGCGACAGGACGGGTCGGTTAGCCAGGCAGCCAGGACCATGTGGTTGGGGCATGACATCTCTTCACCCAGGCACGGCGCTCAGCCGATACACAGGCATTAGCAACGATTTGTGGAGAACCAAGGAGGCCAACTGGAGGGTGGAGGAGATGTAGTATAAAAACATGGGGGCGCCTGGGTGGCTTAGTCGGTTAAGCGTCCAACTTTCGCTTAGGTCATGATCTCGCGGTTCGTGGGTTCGAGCCCCGCATCGGGCTCTGTGCTGACTGCCAGCTCAGAGCCTGGAGCCTGTTTCAGTCTGTGACTTCCTTTCTCTCTGACCCTCCCCTGCTCACGCTGTCTCTCTCTTTCTCTCTCTCTCCTAGAAATAAATAAAAAATAAAAAATAAAAATAAAAAACAAAACAAAACAAAAAACATGAATGGTTTGGGGGCGCCTGGGTGGCTTAGTTGGTAAGCATCTGACTTCCTCTCAGGTCACGATCTCATGGCTTATGAGTTTGAGCCCCACATCGGGCTCTATGCTGACAACTCGGAGCCTGGAGCCTGCTTCCAATTCTGTGTCTCCCTCTCTCTCTTTCCCTCCACTGATCATTCTCTCTCTCTCTCTCTCAAAAATAAATTTAAAAAAATTTTAAAATATCTTTTTAAAAAACACGAATGGTTTTGCTTGTCCACAAAGTCATTTGCTCATCTCTTTAAATCTTCCCAGTAGCTTGCATCAAGTTGTTAATCGCCATGCGTCCACTCCCATTCAGCAATAGAAAACTGTTTGGTGGGAGCAGGCTGTGGTCCTACCCCCTTATCAGAAAGTGGCCCAGGTCCAAAATCAGGGAATCCTTGAGGATCTGGATATGAGCAGACGTGCAACAAACACAGTTCAAAGTGTTCTTCAACCGTGTGGACAAGAGAGGTAGGGGTGAAGGAGGCTGCCTGGCTGCCGCTGTGATGATAACCTCATGTGCCAAAGTCGCCCCATGCTGATAGAGAAAAGGGCTTCAAAGTAGTTTCTTAACGGTATTCTCTCAGCAAGAAACAGAGCTGAATTTCTCAATCTACTTTAATTCCTCAGAGGAGTCAAGGTCTGATCCTTGGCTGACTGTTTCTGTGTGTCATGGGAGAAGGTGTTTACTCCATTTCAAAGCCAGAGTCACAAAATCCTCTCTGAGGGATAAAGTTTGAAGGTCTCCTTTATGGGCTGTAAGACGACAAATCCATGAGGCCTCAATGTCTAAGGACATCAGCCCAACATATCACACTGAGTTCCAGTTGAATGCTTTTTTTCTGGATTTGACACAATTTCATTTTTTTTTAAATTTTTTAAATGTTTTATTTATTTCTAGGAGAGAGAGAGAGAGACAGCATGAGCAGGGGAGGGTCAGAGAGAGAGGGAGTCACAGACTGAAATAGGCTCCAGGCTCTGAGCTGGCAGTCAGCACAGAGCCCGACGCGGGGCTCGAACCCACGAACCGCGAGATCATGACCTAAGCGAAAGTTGGACGCTTAACCAACTAAGCCACCCAGGTGCCCCTGGATTTGACACAATTTCAAATGGAGCTCTAGAATTAGTGAAAAGTTAGGGTCCTGTATAGCCCCCAAAGACCACAGAGAGCTCTAATCTCTGGAATATTCCATTTCCATGATGTTCGAGTACTTTGAAGTTTTGTAGAAAATAATCATGGAGGTTTAGGTCAAACCAGAAGTCTTCATTAGCTGTGCCCCAAGAAGAGGCCTGGGGTACAGGACTTCACAATGTGAGTTTGAGGTCCATCCCTTCCTTTTTGCTTGGATGTGACTTTGAGCAAGTTACTGAACACTTGGAATCTAAGTTTCTCTTTTTTTCCTTTCAAAAATTACATTTTCTAAAATTTTCCTTGAGAGAGAGAGAGAGCACAAGTGGGGAAGAGGGGCAGAGGGAGAGAATATTAAGCAGGCTCCATGCTTAGCACAGAGCATGATGCAGCCCTCATCCCCACCACCCTGGAATCATGACCTGAGCCGAAATCAAGAGTTGGACATTCAACCAACTGAGCCACCTAGGCGCCCCAAGTCTAAGTTTCTTCATTGAAAAGATAGATAATAATGGTATCTACATATAGGGCCATGGGGATAGTTAACCTGAAATGACAATGCACACATGACCCAAATAATACTGGGTGTCTTCTCCTCTTTCTTCTCCTTGTTACAGTCTCAACAGGCTGCCACAGAAATCACACACACTCACGTGCTTGTCAAAAAAGTAGCAGGCTGTCCCCCTACCAACAACTGCCCATATCTTTCCAGAGCCCACCTCCCCAGCCAATGAAAAATAGACCAAAGAGGTCAAGACTTCCTGTGGGTCCACTGGTTCAGAAGGTTGCACTGGTCAAGCCAGAGGAGGCGGTTTAGCGGGCTAGACCAAGGCGAGGAAGGTGGAGATCAAAGGAAGTGGGCAGAGGTTAGAGAAACAAAGGACATAAAACTTCAGCTGGTGATTGTGAATGGGGTGGAGTATGCAGTTGATCATTATTTATGGATTCTGTATTTGTGAATTCGCCTCCTTGCTGACATTTATTTGTAATCCCCAAATCAACACTCACTGTGGTAATGCACAGAGAGCATGGTGTGGGAAGAAAATTTGAATCTGCAGATGCCCACATTCCCAGCTGAGGCTGAACAAAAAGGTGTGCTGCCTTTCTTTCTTTCTCTCTCTCTTTCTCTCTCTCTCTCTTTCTTTCTTTCTTTCTTTCTTTCTTTCTTTCTTTCTTTCTCTTTCTCTTTCTTTTTCTTTCTTTCTTTCTCTTTCCTTCTTTCTTTTTTAATGTTTGTTGATTGATTTTTAATAGGGAAAGTACAGAGAGAAAGGGTGACGAGAGAGAATCCTGGCAGCACAGAGCCCAACACCGGACTCAAAATCATAAACCGTGAGATCATGACCTGAGCTGAAATCAAGAGTTGGGCACTTAACCGACTGAGGCACCCCCAGCATCCCAAGGTGCACTGCCTTTCTGTTCCAACTCTCATACTATAAACAAGTGTCCTTTTCATAATCTATCTAGTCCCACACTTTTGGCATGTATGTGCTTTTGTTGGTGATTTCTCTATTTCAAATGGTCTCCAACAGTCATGCTAAAAGTGCTGTAAAGTGTTCCCAAGTGAAGAAGGTTGTGATATGCTTTACAGAGAAAATTCGTGTGCCAGATGAGCTTCATTCAGGCTTGAGTCACCGAGCTGTTGTAGCGCTGTTCAAAGCTAATGATTCTGTAATATGTATTAAATAAGGTATCTTTAAACAGAAACAAATACAAAGCAAAGTTATGTATCAATCTTTTGACCAAAATTTTGCGACCAGAGAATTTAATTCTCTATTTTCACTAGGAGCAATGATTCAGTATTCACTAATTCAGCATTCATGGAAACTTTATAGAACATAACTAGCTCAATTAATAAGAATTGGCTATAACTCTACCCCAGGGTTCTGGCTTGAACAGCTAGGTAGATGATGGTGTCATGTACTGAACCACATGAGAGACGACAAGGTTATTAGGCAGGGAACATGATAAAACACTGGAATTTTTCTCTTTTCCTGGGTCCCCTGGGCATTATTTTTGGTGTCCAGTTGTGGCTGGACAGGCCCTGCTCTTCTGTAATATCATTACTCCCTATGCCTTCCTTCTTTGAGCTCCCCAATCTAATTCTCCAAAATCAAAAAGATAATAAACCATAGGAAGATGCCATCAACAAAATGGAGATGTTCAAATGAAGTTCAGAATGAGCCCAGAGCTCACCAACAGCAAACAGAACAGCAGATGAAGGAGAAAGGAAGAGGTGACAGAGCTGCGTGGGAAACTGCTGAGAAGAATGAAGAGGAGACTTCCTCAGCTCAAGGAAGATCTTGTGGAAATTAGCCAGACCAGCGTGAAAGATAAAATAAGAAAAAGGATTCCAGAAGAAGGTTTCAGAATAAGTTTGGAAGATTAAGGAGAAAAGGAAGGGAGGAGAGGGCTGCCTAGCTGGCTCAGTCAGAGGAGCATGTGACTCTTGATCTTGGGACTATAAATTCGAGCCCCACCCTGGAGGTAGAGATTACTTAAAAAAAATTTTTTTAATCTTAAAAAAAAAAAGAAATGAAAGGGAAGGAGCAAAGAAGTGAGAGGAAGAAAAAGAAGGAATAAGAAAAAAACGACGAAGAGAATTCCAAACTGCCTATTAAGCTGAGTGGGATCACTTTGTCATGTACCTAAAACTTTCCTGACCCAGATGAAGTTCATCACCTTGGGATTCTGCACACTGTGATCAAACAGAGTGGGATTCGGGAAACTATGGTGCATGGGCCACAGCCCATGTGCCTTCTGCTTTTGTGTGGCCCATCAGCTAAAAATGGTTTTTACATATTTAATGATTGGAAAAGAAGTCAAAGGAAAAATGATATATTGAGACATGTGCAAAATACACAAAATAAACATTTCAGTGGCCTTAAGTGAAGTTTTGTTGGAAAACTGCCACACTCATTCTTTTACCTATTGTCTATGGCTGCTTTTGCCCTACAGCGGAAGGGCTGAGGAATTAAGACAGAAGTCACATGGCCTGCAAAGCCTAAAAATATTAACGATCTGGCCCTTTACAGAAAAAGTTTACCAACCCTATATAGACCTTGTCTTTTAAGCAGTGTACTCAAGGCATGTTTCAGATACAGGTCAGAAGGGCTAAACGGCAGATGTGGGTACCACACGCACAGTTTAAGGACATGAATGCCCTCAAATTCCTAAATGATGGCCACTAAGTCAACACTGACCATAGAGTTGGTGTCTTTGGCTTATGTAGGGCCAAATGTTTACAAAACAAACAAACAGACCAGCACAATCTCACAGTAAAACAGAATCTCAGAAATCAGTGCAACGTGGTAGACTGGACAATCACCCCTGACATCTCTAAAAGCCTTCCACGGGTTTCTCTTTTAAAGATAAGTGTGAGTCATTCTTCAATCATCTCAGCTGAGAGAGTCGAGACTCCCAGGCTTTTGCCTCCTGATGTCAGAGAATGAGGGGTTACTTCTGCGGGCCTTCCCTGAGATGGCAGGCTGGTCGGTTCTGACTGGTAACAGGCAACTCACTTGTTCAGCCCTCAAATCCGAGGCCCAAGTCTTCGATCTGGAGCCCAGCAAGGCTCCCCTCCCGCCTGTACTCGGCGCCTTCCCGTAACACGCTTTTCATTTTGATTTGACTTTCCTTGTTCCTGTCGTGGAAATTAACGTCTCACCTTGATCCCTGCTGGCTCTCAGGGAAACGAAAAGCCTATCAGTGTCCCCTGTGAGCTCTCTCTCTGCCCTGTTCTCAGTTTCTGTTCACAGACGGCAGCTGCACAATGTCCTTTTGATTTTCCACCTTGTTCCCCTTTCTCATAGAGTTAACCTTATCTGGTGTCTCTTCCCGTTCCAGGGCTCGTCTGGTCTTTCTCACATGTCCTCTGCTGCCGTAAGCCCACATGGAGCATTTTTAATTTCTGGATTTCCCTCTTCTTGGAGCTGTGGCTACAAAGCTATAGTTTTACAAAATGAGCCGCTTCCTGCTAACATAGTGGCAACTTTATGTACCTGTGTATGTAAATCCTGTGCACAGAGGGCACACGTGTGCTGTGCACAACTTGCATGTCCCTGTGTACAGACTCATGTAGGTGCCTGCCGTTATGCCGCCCCATGTGCACACTGCCCCACTGGCTCATGTGTCCAATGGTGACAGGTGATTGTCACTGGGATTGAGCCTGGCGGTGTCAGTGGCCAGCTCAGCTCTAACTGCCCACAATACAGGTTTGTGACTGATATTTTTAACATGTTTCTGTGTATGTATTTACGACGAAAAGAGACCTTAAAACTTACTTATAATTTACATAATTTTTAATTGAAGTATAGCTGATACATAATATTACATTAGTTTCAGGTGTACAACAGCAATTTGACAATTATATACATTATGAAATGCTCACAAGCGTGTAACTTTTATATTCAAATTTTGTGTGCGTGTTTATTTTTGAGACAGAGAGAGACAGAGAATGAGCGGGGGAGGGGCAGAGAGAGAGATACACACAGAATCCAAAGCAGGCTCCAGGCTCCTAGCTGTCAGCCCTGAGCCTGATGCACAGCTCAAACCGACCAACCGCGAGATCATGACCTGAGCTGAAGTCAGACACTTAACCAGCTGGGCCACCCAGGTGCCCCAACCTTTTATATTTTATAATAAAAATGATATTGCAGCCAAGCCCTTCCTGACTGATGACAGACTAGGTGCCCTTTCCTACTTTCAAAAAGAACAGATGGAGGGGTGCCTGGGTGGCTCAGTCAGTTGAGCACCCAACTTCAGCTCAGGTCATGATCTCACGGTTTGTGGGTTCGAGCCTCACATTAGCTTCTGTGCTGACAGCTAGCTCAGAGCTTGGAGCCTGCTTCAGATACTGTATCTCCCTCTCTCTGTGACCCTCCCCTGCTCACGCTGTCTCTCTCTCTCTCAGAAATAAATAAAAACATTAAAAAATTTAAAAAAAAAAAAAAAGAACAGATGGAGGTTCAGAAAGCCAAGGTCTGAATCAAGCACAGGGACAAATTAGAATTATTCGTTTCTAGAATTATTTTTAATGTCCAACAGCTCATACATTAACAGAAGCTCATGCACAAAGAACATCTCCTGTTACTAGCATAGCAGTGCGCATGCCTGTGAAAATACGAATTCCTCAATACAAGTGCTTATTGGACCATCCAGGGCCTGTATCTTATGCTTCCAGCTTTTCTCATCAAGCAACGTGTGCCCAGCACCTAGTACAATGCCTGACAAACCAGAAGAGCTCGTTACAAATTCTTAGGCTGTGGAATGAATACTGTTGGCCTCAGAATCAACTCACGCCAAGGGAGTTCTGATGGGAACCAATCTGCATGAGGCTTTTTCCTGGTAAAGGAAGCAGGGAGTGGAGGAGGGAGGGAGGAAGAGTCTGTCACCCCTAACAACAGTTGGGGAATGATGGGGAGGAACCTTGATGTCTGTCCCACACCCTAGTCCTCCTGGCCTGTGCCCTAGGCTTAGATCTGAGCCTCAAGGGGAGAAGGGCTGCAGGCAGAGAGTGGAGGCACCAAGTTCCACCAGTGTGGCCCTGGTGTCAGATGACATGGAATGAGGCCCCAATCCCTATGCCACCCGTGGTGTCCCAAGGGCCTGAAACAGGTATCACCCAGGAGGATAACAGCCTTATGGAGTGGGTCTGTCAGTCTACAGCCAGAACAATCTGGATCAGATTATTCCAGAACTCATATCTTTCATATGTCCCCTCCCCCAGCATCTAGAAGCCAATAAGCCTGTAGAAGCTCTGCTATCCTGTTCCTACATCCTTCATCAGGCCCCTTGAAGCTACAAGTCCAGGATTCTTACTCCTGCATCGTCCAAGGATGGCTGGATCCTTATGGAGTCTTGAGGGGTAGGGGTCCCGGCAGCTCATTCCAGGCCTGTGGCATTGGCTTGGGTAAAACTGACGGTTTAGGGGCCTGTGAGTCCCTCACCTGAACACAGAAAAAATAAGGCTTGCAGATTGTTTCCTCCCGTTTCCACCTTGCAACAAACTATTTGGAATCCAGATTGCCTATTTCAATGCCAGTTTCTAAACAAATTCTTAGATGGGATTTTTTTTAAGGCTCAAAATTCCAAAGGATTCTTATCTTCTTATCTTCTACCTACTTGACAGTTTCCAGTTGCAGTGAGATAGAGACAAAATATTTCAACATTGAGCTGATTTTTCCAAAGAGGTTCAAGAGTTCAAGAATCTGTTTCTCTACCTCTTTGTTCTTTCTGACACCATATTCTGAGCTTCAAGTCACATTACCAGACACACAAAGACTCATCACTGCCCTTGACACCTAACTCAGTGTTCAGTAGATGATTAAAGAGTAGTGACATTTCAGGGCACCAGGGTGGCTCAGTTGGTTGAGTGTCTGACTCTTGGTTTGGGCTCAGGTCATGATCTCACGGTTCGGGAGTTCAAGCCCCACATCAGTGTCCACACTGACAGTGCAGAGCATGTTTCAGATTCTCTCTCTCTCCCTCCCCCTGTGCAACCCACTGCTTGTGTTCACTCTCACTCTCTCTCAAAATGTGGTTGGGCTTTAGTCCCCAGAATCTAAAGATATCAAGAACTACCCAACACAGCCGACATTTCCCACTGTGATAGTGGCTACTGCTCTCATAGTTCAGGCTTTGGTTACTTTTACCTGTACTTCTTAAGTAATTTCCACGGTGACAGACATCCCTGACTCTCTGATCCATTCTGTCCTCCACTTCCAGGACACTATACCTAACTGCCAGCCCTACCATTTTATCTTCCTCACTGCAATAGGTTAAATAATGGCCCCAAAGATAGACATACAGGTTCTAATCCCTGGAACTGTGACTGTGACCTTATATGGAAAAATGATCTTTGCAGATGTAATTAAGGTAAAGATCCTTCCACCAGAAGCTGGAAGAGGCAAGCAAGGATCCTTTCCTAGAGCCTCTGGAGGGTGCACGATCCTGCCGACACCTTGACTTTGGACTTCTGGCCTCCAGAATTATGACAACTGCTTCCTCGTTTGCCACCTGGAGGAGATGTGCACAGAGTGCCTACCTCACCTCTAAAGTCATCTTTCTGAAGCCTTAGCAATCTGCTCCACTGGTTCAGTATAAGGTTCTGAGTTCTCAGTGCATTCTACAATTTGGTACACTTACCTATATATGGCCTCTCTTATACTAAACCATAAGATCCTTATGGGCAGGGGATAAAGAACCTCTCAGTTCCTGGCATAGTGTTATTCACTGAGTAGAAGGCTAGTACATGTCTAAATAAAATTACTTCTATGCAACAATTTTATACTGGTGTCATAGCCTCTTTCTTCCCAATGCCACCTGGGTTCTGGTGCACAATCTTCCATTGGTCCACTGAGACTTGGATGACTCTTTCCTCATTCTCCTTTCCTGGCTTTCATGCACTATCCACCTCACTCCAGCATTGCTTAGAGGTCAATCTTCAGGTTCCCTCCTTGTTTTTCCCCCCATGTACTCTCTTTTCTGAGCAATTCTGGCCATGGCCTATGTTGTTGGCTCCCAAATATTGTTCCCTACCTCCCCTGAACTCTTCTCCACCTGCCCAGTGGAAATCTGCACAGATACCCCACAGACATTTGCAGCCCAACATGTCAAGAATGATTTTCTTCTCATCTTCCTCTGCATATTAATCTGGACAAGCTGGGCCCCTGGGTTAGGATTCAGGAAGACAAAGCAGAAAACAGGGGAAAAGTAAGACGGGGCAGGTGGGAGCTGGAGGCCTCACAGTCAAGGACATCCAATGCCAATGTTCATGAGGAAGTTCACATGAAACTTCTCTTCAAAAAGGCTCAGCAGCAACACAGAAACTAGGCATGAGACCCATGACCAAGACACCAAAATATGCCAGCAGGGAGGGGCTTCCAGAAGGAAGGCAACACATGGAAATATTGTCAGAAACAAAGACTCCGATTCTTCTCATGTGGCACTTTAAGATGTCACTTTGGATAACGTCTGCTTCTCCTACATTTCCTTTTGCCTTTCACTCAACTGTTCAGACTAGAAACCTCAGAATTATTCCTGTTTCTTACCCCGCCTTCGTCCATGCCAGTTAGTAGGTTTTGGGGAAGGGAGCTCCTGAACATCTCCCCTGGATTCTTTTGCCCCATTCCCATCTTCTCCCCCTGCCTCCAGCTCGGAAGACTTCGCAGACCTCCTGGGGAAACTCCCTCTGTTTCCCCAGCCTCTTCCCACATCAGATACTTCCACCATACCAGCCCAAATTCAGATCTGCATAAAAACCACTAGTGGTCCTCCTGTGGCTTCTAGGATGAAATGCGAACTCCTTGGTATGATTCCCAAAGCCCTTCCCACATGCCAACCCTTACCCCTCCTCAGCCTAGTCCCTGGCCAATCCCCTTGCTACCTTAAGTCCAGCCCCACCTGACAACTGGCCAGCCTTCCACAGCCTGTGCTACTTTACACCTTGGAGGCTACATACTCCCTTACCATTTCATCCTGCAAATTCTGGGCTCATCTTTCAGGACTCCACTCCAACACCTCTTCTTTTCTCCTGTCCTTCCCGAGTGGTTTCTGGTCAGTCCCTGCTTTCTGCACTCCTGTGGTGCTTAGCACTTACCTCCTCCATCACTTGCCACATTCTTTTGGGATACTTGTTTCCACATCCATATAGGCCGCTAAACAGTGGGCTTCTCAAATACAGTGATAGCTTCTTATACACTTCCATATGCTTAGTACCTAGCTTGGAACCTGGCACATTGTGGGCGCTTCAATATGTGTTAAATGAATGAATAGGCTGTAAGCCAAGGTGATAACTGAGAACAGAAAGGAAGAAAACATGCTATTGTAGGACAGGTTCAATGACTCCACACCTCCCTGTCTTAGTCTGCTCAGGCTGCTATGACCAAATGCCATAAACTGGGTGACTTATATATAATAGAAAATTACTTCTCACCGTTCTGGAGGCTGAGAAGTCCAAGATCAAGGCACCTGCACTCTATGAGAGCCACTTCCTCATAGACTGTTTTCTTTTCTCTATAACCTCACATGTTGAAAGAAGCAAGGAAGCTTTCTTAGGTCTCTTTTCTAAAAGCACTAGTCCATTTGTGAGGGGTCTGCTCCCATGATCTCATCACCTCTCAAATGTGCAACCTTCTCATATTCTTACCTTTGGAGTTTAGACTTCGATATTTGAATTTGGGGAGGACATAACACTTAGTGCATTGCAATCCCTAACCACCTACTCTCAGATAGAGAAGTTTGCCTAGCTTGTCCTGGGAGCACAAGAGGTCAAGTGAAGGAATACTTTCAGGGCTGACATCAGCGACTAAAGCCAGAGAAACTAACAAAGGGTCAATAGAAACTGTGTGTGGCTTTCAGAACATCAGAGCCAGGAAATTCTTAGTTCTCACCTAGGCTACCCCTTTAATTTATAGGTGCAGACACTAAGGTCCAGTCAGGTGATGTGACTAACTCAAGGAAAGGACAGTTGTGTTCATCACAAGGCAAATGGACAAAATATAAGAAGTCCACAGATGGAAAGGGGAGTGGATAGAGCCAAAAGGAAAATGAAGTAGATTAAATCCAGAGCACTGAAGACATCTTTCCTCTCCTCAGTAGGTATTTATTTCCCACGTATGCACATATTTAATTGTGGCCTTATGTGGCTTTATAAAAAGCTTTTTTATATATGTATATTCAGTAAACAAGTATTCATCATCTCTCCAACCAAATTAAGAGCTCCAAAGGAAGGGAATGCACTTCTCCATCCTCACTTCCCCACACACCCGCCTGTGAAATTGATACCTGCTTAGCAGGGGTGAAGGAGAATCTCCCAGGGAGCCAATGCAGTGGGAGTCTCTCCCCTTTCAGAATACTGTGCAATCTTTGTTCCAGGAGTTGGCAGGGCGGGGGGTGGGGGGGAGGGTTGGACTCACCTCACTGAGTTTTAAAAGAAGCCCAGAGAGAAGGTGGAGAACTGGGAAGAGAAAAGGCACTCCAGAGGCTGAAAGTGGTGATTCCATCTCACATGTGCATAATGTTTACTAGCATGATATAGTATTTTTTAAGTTTTTTAATGTTTATTTATTTTTTGATAAAGAGAGATAGAATGTGAGTGGAGGAGGGGCAGAGAGAGAGGGAGATGCAGAATCTGAAGCAGGCTCCAGGCTCTGAGTTGTCAGCGCAGAGCCCGACATGGGGCTGGAATTCAAGAACCACAAGATGATGATCTGAGCCAAAGTCAGACGCCCAACCAACTGAGCCACCCAGGTGCCCCAGCACACTATATAACATTGTTACCCATCCTGTTAGGTAAGAACAACAGGTCCATCTGGCAACACTTTGGTAGCAACACCATGGGGGGAGGGTCCCCAAGCACCCGAGGTTCTGGGAAACTTGCCTGAATGAATACACAAGGTCCCCTGCCCTGGTGATATTTGTCACTCAGTCTGGAAGACAGACACGTAAGTAGATCTTTTGGATATTAGGCAGAAAGGGCTGTGAGAAAGGGACCTAAGAGTAGATGAGGGAGAAACCTCCTTGGATAAGGGGACTCAAGAAACCAACCCAAAGCACCAGAGAGGCCCACAGACAAGGAAGGCCTGAGAGGATGGTTCAAGGGACACAAAGTCCAGAGGAAAGGGACCAGCAAGGGGCATCAGCAGCTCCTGTCATGAAGCACAGAGGGAGAGTCAGCGCCAGGCAGGATGGCCTTGGACGCCATGGTAATAAAACATTTGCTGAGGAACAATTTTAAGGCTTTAAACAAGGGAGTAACCTGACAGGTTCTACTTCAGTTACAACCATCATGCAGGTAATTGGAAAATGGATTTGAAGGGAGTAGAACGTGAGGTAGACCAGTTGGAAGTCTATTGTAACAGACAGTGAGAGATGATGAGAGTCTGGTCCACGACAGGGAGGAGGGTGGCAGAGAAAGCAAGAGAGGGGAGAGAGGGAGAGAGAGAGAGGGAGGGAGGGAGACTTGGTTGAAGAATAATTTGGAGGGGCGCCTGGGTGGCTCAGTCAGTTAAATGTCCAACTTCGGCTCAGGTCATGATCTCACGGTTTATGGGTTCGAGCCCTGCATCGAGCTCCGTCCTAGCTCAGAGCCTGGAGCCTGTCTTCGGATTTTGTGTCTCCCTCTCTCTCTGACCCTCCCCTTGCTCATGCTGTCTCTCTCTCTCTCTCTCTTTCTCTCCCTCTCTCTCTCTCTCTAAAAAATAAATAAAAACATTAAAATAAAAAACAAATAAAAATTTTTAAAAATAAAGAATAATTCGGAAGTAAAGAGCATCTGGGAGGAGCAGGCAAAAAGGAGTGGTCTAAGATGACCTCACTTTATTTGACCGAGCCAGGAATATTGGAGGGGGAGCCAGGGAGGGATGTGACTACAAATCAAAACTCCTTTTCCCCCAAATACAACCCTTTTCTAAATGTCCCCTGATGGCGAAGCAGTGTACCAGGAGAATGGGACAGGAGGGGGGCAGTCTCTAACAGGAAATAAGATTACCTACACCTCACAATAAAACAGCCAGAGCAAAAGTGAGGCTGCATAAATCTCTGGAAACGTTCAGGGTAGCCTAGATCCGGTCTCCCACAGAGAGGTTGCCTGTGGACCCAGACAAAGCTGGGCGGCACGCAGGTTTCCCACATCTCTGTGGAGAATTTGAGGTCCGGCCCAGCCCATCAGCCTGGGTGTCCATCTGACTGTGAGAGTCAGGGTGGGGGTGGCTCTGAAAACTGTTCCTTTCCCTGACGCTGATTCCATTTCCTTCTACAACCTTCCCTCTGCCCCCCTCAGCCCTGGGAGCCAGTGTCTGTGTGGGCGGCAAAGGGCAGAGCAAACAGTTTAAGTGTCCAAGTGCCTGGATCCTGGAGCTAAACCAGCTCCACAGCTTCCTTGCTGTGGGGCCCCCCCTAGCTCCCCGCTCCCTGCCCCCAACTGGCCTGTTTCCGGTTTTCTCTTGGGTGTTAATATATGCAGAGCTCTTAGAGCAGAGCCTGGGGTCGGGGCTCAGAGGAAGTGCTGTGTCTGCGGGCCTCTCATTCTCCCTCACTGACCCAGGGGTCAGCTTTTCTGTACCCCGCCCCACAAATGCAGTTTCAATTCAGTCCTGCCTGTCTTTCCGACCTATGTCTGAACCCTGGTGAGAGGAGAAATCTGATAGCAGCTTTCCCCTCCAGGATGATTTGCTAGAACAGAGATGCTGTCAGTGACATCGAATCAGACTGCTCCGTCTCCTGGCTCCATCATTATTCCTGTCTTCTTCAGTAGTGAAACTCTTTCTTGTCCTTATGGTTTATACTGACAGCAATCGAAATTATTTTCAAACTTGTTGCTAAAATTCTTTGTGTTTTGTCATAGGAATAAAAATCAATTCCCAGGAGTAATTTGAATTAAGTCAGGATCTCAGCATTTTATGTTTTCAGAAAGGTTGGGCAATATAAAGTTGTTGGTATGTGACCACTCTGACCTACAAAATAGTTTCTTATGGTTCTACCTAATATTTTCAACCACTGATGACATTCCTGTTTATGCAGATGGATTGGGGGAAAGAGTTGTTTACTGGGATAACAATAGAATTTCTCTGGGGTGGAGCACTGTCTTTCTTTGAGGACACACCTTCATGGCATTTTATGTAAAAGGGAAAAGACTAGAGATGTGAGAAGCCAAAGGGAGATAAAATTGTTCTGCTTAATCAAATCCTGAAGTTCTTGAGACTATTTGGCTTTGTTTTGGGGGGGTTTTTTGTTTGTTTGTTTTTCAATGGTCTCAGACAGAGGAATTTCCCTTTCTGTGGTAGGAAGAGTAAGATAGGGAGGTGTGGGCTCCAGGACAGCAAAGGCGTGGAAACTTTGGAATAATGGACACCTGGGTGTGGCCCTCGGCCAGGAAACTCCAGGAGCAGACATGCCCCATGCTGGCTTGGAAGCTGAGCGGTTCCGTCCACCATCTTACAAAGAGCTAGCTATACTTACTGACCTTGTGTTAGTGGTGTTTGCAAAATGCCAGTGCCAGAGCCCTGTCTACACTGGAGCAGAGAGAAAAGGCCTTCAAGGTCAGGATGGGGGTTGGGAAGTGTGCAGGAAAGTGGGCTTGGGAGGTTATACTGTCCTCAACTTGGGATGCACTGAGTGTGCAGTGAGTGTGAAGTCCAAGTGGAGATGGAGCCTAATGAAGCTTTGCGACTCTTTGTCTCTCCACTAGACTGGAAACTGACAGATATCCAAGACTTGACTGACTTGCCTTTGGCCCCCTCAGTGCCCAGCACCTGGTCCACATGTGACGGTCTCAGTCAATATCTGATTTGGTTGAATGGAATGTCCAAAGGCAGTTGGACAGGCGGGGGTTGCTATGACATGCCGTCCGTCCACCACCTAAAACCTTAAGCACATGCCCCTCAAACCCATGCTGGGAAGTCAGTAGAGGTATAATCAAACCCATTTAAAAGATGAAGAGTTTAGTAACTTCTCCAGTTCAAAAGTAGCGGAGTTGGACTTTGAACCCACCTGCTCTGATGCCAGAGAATGCATTCCTGACTGAGGTACTCCCAGGCTCCAAATGTGTGCAGGCGAGGTGATACAGATTGGTGATCACCAGGACAGTGCATGAGAAAGGAGGAGAAACCTAAACCACTAGGCTGGGGAGCTCACCTTTCTGTACCTCCCCTTTCACTAAAAGGGGCACAAGAATGGGTAATTCTTTCTTCTCTTCCATCCTAACCCTTCATTTACGGGACAGGCCTCAGTGAGCTCCCTCACCTCTTAGGAAGTAGAGCCTCCAGGGACCCAGAAACTTGGAAGCCGTTAGGGAGTTCTTTCCTGGATGACTCATCTGGGTTCTAGGACAGTCAAAAGTCCAAGGTGCTGAATGCTAATTTGCTGAGCTTTGGAGTTCTGAAATAACTAAATTAATAAATGAGAATACAGCCATCATTCCTATGGAGGTAACCTTTCCAAATGTCTTTTTGTCTCTGTCTCCCCCCACATTACACGCACACATGCACGCACACACACACATAGGCCCGTAAAGAATTCTGGGAGTGATCTTAAGGGGAATAAGAAGTCTCCTTGTGTCTGGGAGGAACTGACTTCTATCTCTGAAACCCAAGCTGGGTTCAGGATTTCTGATCAGCCTCTGGTTGTCCTCCTCCCAGAGACACTGAGTCTTTAGGCACTTGTCAGATGAGCTGTACCTACTCCTAAAATAAATGGCCCCTTCCATCATCTGTAACACAGAACATTTAGATGTGGCTAAATCCCCCCACCCCCACCTATTCAACCTGCAGGGAATAAGCAGCCTTGAGGGCAAATGGGATACATCCTATCAGAATAAAAGATGGCAAGGAAACAATAAAATGTACCTAACCCCCTTCCTTTCAGTCTGTGCCACTCAAATCACAACACAGAGCACGCTTAGAACCAGACAGTGGTTCTCACAAGGTTCTTGCTCTATTTCATCTCATCTACTTAAGCATTTTCTACTGGGGGGTGGTAACTCGCTGGAGCTCGGACATCCTCAACTGATCAGGTTGTTTTACACCAAAGAGAAGGGAGATTTCTGAGATATTCAGTAGGCTTTCTGTTGAGACAAAGGGCCTTATTGTTCTCATGATTCGATTCTAATTTGGTTAATATTTTTGCTTAATTCTACACATGGATTTTGAGAGGAGCCGACTTTTGCTCAGGACCATCTTGTCAATTTTAACAACAACCTTATTTATTTGCCTTGGAGAATCCCTCCCCATTTTGAAATATAGCATCAGACTCACGGCCGTTGCTTTGACCTTCCCAATTAAGGAGACACCTGTTGTGGGCCTCACAATGGGGACATGAGACACAGGATCGGGGTCCAGCCTCACGCAGGCACAGGCCGTGGTCCAGCAGCCCTTCTCTCCACCCTGCGCCCTATTCCCAGGATGTTCTGAGCTGTGGCCATCAGATATTCAAGGTCAGTTGTCTGTGTCACTTTTTAAGTATCTACTCTGCTAATGCACTTGACATGCTCATGCAACACTACAAATAGACTGGCTTCCTTTCTGATCATCTTCTATTCTTCACCATTCATTTTGCCTAGTTCTGTGTGCTTTGGGTTCCTACTTTTTGTCTTACTACTTAAAGTGGGCCATGCAACCTGGACCTGAGCCCCTGGGGACTCACCAGCCACTCCTGAACTGGACTCCACCCTGAATCTCCACCCACAGAGGTGGGGTGGGATGGGGGTCTTTTGAAACACATAATTTAATGTACTAATCCATTTTTCTGGGACTCATCCAGCATAGAATGTTCCATAATGACAAGCAAAGAACAAAACACCAGGGTGTCCTTGAGTGTGAAATATGCAGATTCCTAAGCCACATCTCATATTTCCTGAGTCAGGACCCTTTGGGGGTGAAACCAAGGATTCTGCATTTTTACAACCTCCCTAGGTGTGTCTTATACCTACTGAAGTTTGAGAACACACAGGGTAAAACACAGTGAGGATAGGTCTCAGGAAACTTACAATATTTTTTTTAACTTTTTAATGTTTATTTACTTTTTTTGAAAGGAAGACAGAGAGACAGAGGCGTGAGCATGGAAGGGCCAGAGAGAGAGGGAGACACAGAATCCAAAGCAGACTCCAGGCTCTGAGCTATCAGCACAGAGCGTGATGTGGGGCTCAAACTCATAGACCATGAGATCATGACCTGAGCTTAAGTCGAATACTTAACCGACTGAACCACCCAGGCACCCCTAGAAAACTCACAATCTTAGCAACATGAAAAAATTGACATGATTGCAATACAAAGTAGTTCCTGATAATTCCTCAGCAGTTTTGACAAGAGAAACTCTGGGACCCTTTTGTGCTTTAGCCTCTCAACTCCAGTTTATAGCTTCCAAACAGGAGCTCGTTGCCTACATAAGTAAGTGAGTTTCTGCTGCTGAGAAAGAATCGTGTCCTCATATATCATTCACTCATTCAGCCCAACACATAGAAAGTGCCTCTTGTGTGCAAGCTTCTGCCACATTCAGGGCATGTGTTTTAGAGCACAAAATGGCCCAGAGTTTCTCTTGTGAAAATTTCTCATTTTATGCAGAGAAAGCCTCAGAAGTTCAGAAAAAGAAATGACTTACCCGCAGTCACATATCCTCGTAGGAACAGACCAGGTCTCCTAGCTTCCAGCAGAGGGAAGGAAGTAGGAGTGGTTAAGAGTTTGGGCTTGTAACTCAGAAACCAGGGTTCAAATCCAGGCTTCGCTGGTTACGAGCTTAGATGAGTCACATAAACCTTCATTGCCTCAGTTTCTTCATGGTAAACCGGGATAGTAACACACCTGTGACGTGAGTGAATGTGATAGCATACCACAGTGCATAATCAGTGTTATTCAAATCAGCTCAGTACCCCAGGCACCAGAACAGCCGTGCCCACTTGTGACTTACCCACTCACAGCTGGGCCTACTCATGGACTGATTATAATTCACACCTCTCTCTTGTGTGGAGCCAAATCTAGATTGACTCCCCCAGCTCACTGCGAAATTCGATTGTCAGGATCACCATGAAGTTTTCCAAGACAGGCCAAGCATTTAGAGCAGACCCACATGAGCAGCCCAGGTCTGCATCCACATACAATATAATACCAAGAATCAAGGGACTAATTCATATCATGAACATAGCATTCTTTTCTCTCATTATTCTAGATGTTTCAAATGAAGAACAATCCTTCAAACTGATTCTAGACAAGTCATTGATCCAATCTTCCAATCTTCCTTTTTTATTAAGTTTTTTTTTTAAAGGAAGAGAGAGAGAACGTGAGCAGAGGAGGGGCAGACAGAAAGGAAGAGCGAGAATCCCCAGCAGGCTCCGTGCTGCCAGCACAGAGCCTGACTAGGGCTCGAACCCACAAACCACGAGATCATGACCTGAGTTGCAAACAAGAGTCACTTAACCAACTGAGCCACTCAGGAACCCCCAATCTTCCATACTACTTGACATTTGTGAAACAACAGGAAGCTTTCCCTCAGAGCTCACAGATTTACAGCTGAATTTCTGAGTCCAGTTCTATACTTTTAATTTTTTTAATGTTTTATTTATTTCTGGGAGAGAGAGAGAGACAGCGTGAGCAGGGGAGGGCCAGAGAGAGAGGGAGACACAGAATCTGAAGCAGGCTCCAGGCTCTGAGCTGTCAGCACAGAGCCCGATGCAGGGCTCAAACCCATGAACAGCGAGATCATGACCTGAGCTGAAGTCAGACGCTTAGCCGACTGAGCCACCCAGGCGCCCCCCGAGTCCAGATCTAACCACATCAATGCCAGGCCTACATTATCCACATAGGCAGAGAAGCCAGAGGTAACACCTCTGTGTCACTCCAGGGCACCCAAGCCCAGCTATCTCAGAGACAGGCTGGCAGGAGACTGCTCTCAAGGGCAAGGACCTTGTTCATCAGCCTACCAGCCTCCGTGCCTGGTGGCCGCTGCCCAGCCCCCCCACAAACATACAAACCAGGTGTGGAAGCCTAGCCAGGCCAGCCCCTGGTGTCTGAATATATAGAATTCTAATTGCTAACCTGACACAGACAGCCCTTAGCACAGAACTTAAAGCAGAGGAGCCACATGAAAACGAAGGATGGCCTCAAGAAAAACCCTTATTTGTACTTAACACCCCTGAGCAAAGATAGTAGGAGTTCTGAGATCAACAAAAGGGACTCAGGTTCATCTACATGAACCTGATTCAGGTTCATTCAGGGCTAGATTCAGGCTGGGACAAGGGAAGAGCTATCATGAGGCTCCTCCACTGGGCTATCCAGCAGCCAGAAGCATCTATCAGCAGAAGTTTAGCAAATTTGATCAGGGTAAACACCAGAATCAGGAAATTCAATACAAAATATGCTCCCCTCCATTAAAATATTGCATGTTTTTTGCCTGAATTATTCACAATTATCCAGAAAATCACCCTACCTTCTTATTTCCTGACCTCAGTATATGTCACTTTCAACTATCAATACATCTAAGCAACTCTTTCCCAGGAATGCAATGATTCTGGGAGAAGAAAGAAGTGGCCTCAAGGAAATCCCAGGGGAGCCTGCTAAGGCCAGTGTGAGCCAGCTTCTCATGTGCCTTACGCAAGGCCGGCCCAGGGGGTTTGTGTCTCTGCTGTGTGATGTGATCAGCAGGTCCACGTTACACAAGACTCACCTATCTATGATGCTGGTACATACAGCTGCTACAATTGCAGAGACATCTACTGTTATTTATAGATGTACTTCTAAATTTTTTTATTTATTTTGAGAGAGACAGAGACACTGCGAATGGAGGAAGGGCGGGGGGTTGGGGAGAGAATCGCAAGCAGGCTCCATGCTGTCAGCACAGAGCCTGACGTGGGGCTTGAACTCACAAAACTGTGAGATCGTGACCTGAGCCAAAACCAAGAGTCACTTAACCAACTGAGCCACCCAGGTGCCCCTAATGTTTTTTATATTTTTTAATTTGTATCTTTATCACACCAATAGGTATACACAATTTTCAGATTCAGATGTACCACAACTCCTACAATGAAAAAGAGTGGTCTTCTGATACATTTTCCTCACCACTGAGCCCCCCAGTCAGAGGCAGCCCTTTCAGGGCTTTTTTCTGAAATTTACCTCTGTATCTTTAAAGGCTTCCTTAAAATTTTGCAGTTTTCAACATCATCTACTGGCTTCTTATCTCATGGCTTTGGAATCTAGCTGCCTTCTGCCAACATCCCCCCTTTCCCTTCTACTCCCTTGCTCCCATCCACTTAATGTACTTCTATTAACCATTTAGGGCCCAATTAATCATTCCATGATTAACAACCACGTGAATATGGCTCAAGACTGAAGCATATAGTATGCTATGATAACAATTCATTTGTATTGCAACGTATTGTTTCTCTGGAGGTAGCAAGTATGCTCTTTTTGTTTACATAGTTGTCCACCTACCTCGCTGATTCTTAAATTCTCCAGGCAAAATTACAAAATTCCTCTCAATATAAACGTCAGATAATGCATCTGTTTTCTGCTTTTTGCTTTTCTTGGCAATATCCCTCCGGAAGGGCAACCGGTGCTACCCCATGGCCTACTTATGTCATCTACCTATACCTGCTGGACTGTACATAGGATTCTAGGATAGAAATCATCTTCCCCAAGAATTTCAAAGACTTGCTCCTCTGTTTTCTAAACACCAGTGGGACAGTTGAAAAATCCAATAGCATCCAAACTCTCATTCTCTATAATGGAGTTGCTTGTTTGTTTTCACTGCAGTTTTAGGATCTTCTCTTTATCCTTACCCCTGAAAATACATGCTGACATGCCTTGGCAAAGCTGTTTTTCACTCATTGTGCTCTGGGCATGTGGTGGACTTGCTGTCTCATGTCTTCCATTTCTGAAATTTTTATTGAAATGACACTTTGACTGGGGCACCTGGGTGACCCAGCTGGTTAAGCTTCTGACTCTCCATTTTGGCCCAGGTCATGATCTCATGGATTGTGGGTTCGAGCTCCACACCAGGCTCCATGCTGATGGTGCAGGCCTGCTTGGTATTCTCTCTCTCTGCCCCTTTCCTCTCTCTCTCTCTGTCTCTCTCTGTCTCTCTGTCTCTCTGTCTCTCTCTCTCTCTCTTTCTCAAAATGAATAAATAAACTTTAAAAATAAAATAAATGATGCTTTGACAACACTTCCTCATCCTCACGTGGAATTCCTTTTAGTATGATGTTAGGTGGGTCTTTTAGATGGATCATTTACTTTTCCTGTCTTTTCCACTCCCATTTTTTTTTTCTTTTTGTATTTTTATTTTAGCTCCCAGGAGCTTTCCTCGCCTTTATTTTACCATATTCCCTGTGATTATTTTCGCACATTAAATTTCATTTTAACTGTCTTATTATTCTGAGACCTATTTTTGGTCAAGAGATTTCCACCTTTTTTAATGTTTACTTATTTTTGAGAGACAAAAAGACAGAGTGTGAGGAGGGAAGGAGCAGAGAGAGAAGGAGACACAGAATCCAAAGCAGGCTCCAGGCTCTGAGCTGTCAGCACAAAGCCCGACGCGGGGCTTGAACTCACTAACCGCGAGATCATGACCTGAGCGGATGTCAGCGGCTTAACTGACTGAGCCATGCATCGCGCCCCAAGTCAATTCCATTTTTAAACATCAATTTTAAAACCCAAAAACTTAAAATTGCCACAAACAACAAGTCCACAGAACATTCTTTTCCTTTTCAAGCTTCTGTGATGCATTGATTTCATCAGCCAATCTTTTCCTCTTGAACAAACATGACTCAAATTGTCCATTAGGACTCATGGCATTAAGTCAGTTCTTTCACCACTGTGGGACTTGGGGTCAGGTATGGGATTGAATGTTCTTTTAGTTTTCTAGACAGGTGTCCTGGTGGCCATTCTCACAGTGACACCCCATCCCCATTAGTGCCTGGCTCCCATATGTTGTCACCTGGGAATAACATAAAAACTAGTGTATCTGGGATGTAACAATATTTGTCATGTATATCTGACTTCCTGAGTCACTTCCTCATATCTCACCTGCTTATTCTCCCTTCACATCACCAGCTACAAGTTCATCAACATCACAGGAACAATCACGAGAGTCAACCTGAGATGTAGATATGATCATATTTCTGGTAAAGCATTCTAAAGTGTGGTAGGCCAAATAATGACTCCCAAAGATGTCCATGTCCTAATCCATGGCCCTGTGACTATGTTACATTAAAAGTAGAGAACCCAGTAATGTCAGAGAGGTGGGAAGATGGGAAAAGAGGCAGGAGAGATTAGAAGGCTGAGAGGAACTTAGCTCAACATTACTGGCTTGAAGATGGCTTTTTTTTTTTTTTTTTTCCCAGAACCTTGTTAGGCTCCTAAATGGCGGGGACGGGGCCGGCGGGGGGGGTCTCAAACCTCGGGCCAGCGGCTTTTCTCTTGGGGCGTGGTCTGGGGGAGGCGCTGTTCAGGGTCCATGGCCCCCGAGCCGTGGCCTGGCTGAACCGAGACCAGAGGTGTGTCACAAGCTGCCCGGAGGCGCGGCTCAGGAGACCCGGGCGTTGTCCCCAGGGCTCCTCCTTCCCGCCGCTTTGCCACCAGATGCTTGGGCCCTCCTTGCTGGTTCTTACGTTGCCCTAGGCTGGTGCCATCAGGGCTGAGCCACATGGACCCCAGAGGCAGGAGGGGGCCAATGAGCCAGGAAATGCAGCTTCTCAATGCTGGGATTGACCTTCAGCTGACAGCCAGCAAGGAGATGGGAACCTGAGTGCTACAATCAAACAGAACTGAATTCTGGAAATGGAATTCCTCCTCAAGCCTCCAGAAAATAAAGCAACCCTGTTGATACCTTGATTTTAGCTCATGGAGACCCATTACGGAACTCATTTAAAATAATGCCTTTGTGCTGTTTTTGGCCCCTAAGTTTGTAGTTTTACAGCAGCAAGAGGAAACTCATATAGTAGTTATCAATGGTGGTCACATTGTACTTGCTGGTTTCAAACTTCCACAAGGAGACATCAGTGGGGATTTGTGTTCCTACTTAGTCTTTACTTTGTTTATGACCTAGTTGTGTTCAAAGAAGCCTTGTGCATATCAGTGGCCTCCCCACTTTCTTGCTGATACCACTACATTTGAGATCAGCAGCCAGCAAAGATTAGCTTTTCTCAATCTCTGGGTACAAGGATTTGGAGGCTGATGTATGTCCTTTTCCTATTTGGGTTTGGGCTTAGCAATGGTTTTCACACCTTCATTCTGATAACAGGAAAAACAGTTTTTTAATTTGTATTTCTGCTACTATATATTTTTTTAATTTCAAGAGTTTTCTTACATTTTCTCTAAAGTGTTTTTTATTTTGTTTTTGTTTTTGTTTTATTTTGTTTTGTTTCTTTACTGGCATACTGTTCTTGTTTCATGGATACAAAATCTTACCTCTTGATGTTTTTTCTTCCAGCATTGCCTCTTATTTCCTACAACATTCCTTTCTTTTCTTTTCTTTTCTTTTTTTTACAAATAGTTTATTGTCAAATTAGTTTCCACATAACACCCAGTGCTCATCCCCACAAGTGTCCTCCTCCATGCCCATCTCCCCCTCCCCCCACATCCATCAGTCCTCAGTTTTTGTCAGCATTCAAGAGTCTCTCATGGTTTGCCTCTCTCCCTTTCCCCCACCATTTCCGCCCTTCTTCTCCCCCTTGGTCCTCTGTTAAGTTCCTCCTAATCCTCCTATACGTGCACACATATGATATTTGTCCTTCTCTGCCTGACTTATTTCGCTCAGCATAACACCCTCAAGGTCCATCCATGTTGCTACACATGGCCAGATTTCATTGTTTCTCATTGCCATGTAGTATTCCATGGTATAGATAAACCACATCTTCTTGATCCATTCATCTGTTGATGGACACTTAGGCTCTTTCCAGGTTTTAGCTATTGTGGAGAGTGCTGCTATGAACATTGGGGTACATGTGCTCCTATGCATCAGCATTTCTGTATCCCTTGGGTAAATTCCTAGCAGTGCTATTGCTGGGTCATAGGGGAGTTCTATTGTTAGTTTCCTGAGGAACCTCCACACTGTTTTCCAGAGGGGCTGTACCAGTTTACATTCCCACCAACAGTGTAGGAGAGGGCACCTCACCCTTAATTCTGCTCATATCACCAAGTCCAAAGTCTCTCTGGTTTGATTTCTCGGCAGAGTAAATTCTTTTCTTGGTTGTGTGGGTTAAGGAGGAAGCAGAGCAGGGAATGGGGAAGGATGTACCTTCCTGTCCTTTGTACACATTTTCAGTCAGTCTTGTTTTGTACTGCACCAGTCCGTCATCCCACTTTCTGAGGGACTGGGGACCTCCAGCCCTTCTGGGCTCTACTGTAGCATTGAATGACTTCTTGTTTGCATTTCTTCTCTGCAGACATGCAAATCCCTGCTTTCTCTGCCCTGTTGATCAGTTACCAATCATTGATCTGCTTTTATCTGCCAAAACTGTGCTGTTATCTCTTGTCTTCTATGCTCACCACCACTGCTATTCTCCTTGCCCTTGTGGATTCATATCATTCATTCATTCATTCACTCATTTACAGTCATTTTAGTGAGGTTTAGGAATGGAGCCTTGGTTCAATCCTCTGGAAGTTTAACTAGAAGCCTTGTAGAAATTTAAGAGTCAAAAATATAACACTCAGGTGGAAGAGGTCTAGTTTAATCCCTTCATTTGATGGAACTGCAAATAAAGAAGAAAAACTTTTTTTTACCTTGTCCTTGTATTTCAGAGGTCACTGTGAGAATCCTCGGTCCTCAGAGCAGACCTATGTTGCTATCCTCATTTGTGGCTAGCCAGTTCTGAGTGGAGGATAAACAGGGATAGTCCTAAGATACATGGTCCTAGTGAGGAGGAGGAGAGTCACCCCCCAAGTGGACAGTCGGAAAAGACACTCATTGGCAGGGAGTGATAAGAGATGTAATAAGCTTATCCCAAAGGGGGAAAAAAATCTGTCACAGATGTAACCCAGAGTAGAAACAATCTCCTGGAAATGATCTGTTCTTTCGGATCTTCTCCTGACACACTTGTGAACACCTTTGGCTATGACAGCTTCCAAGTCTAGGTTAGAAAGAGAGACAAAGGTCATATACACTCGCAGAGCAGATTAATAGTGGGTCCAATTGGCTTTGAAACTGCATACTTCATGTCTCAGTTTTCTTATTAATCAAAGTGTGGAATTGCATGTGCCTTTTCCTCTTCTCTTCCATAACATACTCAGTGTCAAAAGGGCTTCTCTGCTTCCTCTCACTTCTCTTGACTCTGCTAGAACATTCTAATCAGTGAGCCATACTAGCAGGTCGGGTCCAGGAAAGGAAATGTCTTACACCCCCCTCAGAGGATGAGTGGGCCCGGTCTTTCTCAAATCAGGAGCAAAAAGCAATTCTCCAAGACCCACAGCACCTCTAGAGGGGTGGGAGGGAACCTACCCACATGCCTCCCTTTACAGCTTGTTGTCAAGAAGTTAAATGAAATAATTTATATGACTATGCTCGCTCGCTCTCTCTTTCTCTTTCTCAGTGAGAGCTTATTTCCTTTATTAAACTTGTTGGAAGTGCAAATAGGCACCTGGTTGACTCAGCTGGTCAAGTTTTCAACTCTTTTTTTTAAATATTTTTAATTTATTTCTGAGAAAGAGAGAGAGAGACAGCATGAGCAGGGGAGGGTCAGAGAGAAAGGGAGACACAGAATCTGAAACAGGCTCCAGGCTCTGAGCTGGCTGTCAGCACAGATCCCAACGCGAGGCTGGAACCCACGAACTGTGAGATCATGACCTGAGCAGAAGTCAGACGCTTAACCGACTCAGCCACCCAGGTGCCCCTTAAATGTTCAAATCTTGATGTTGGTTCAGGGTGTGATCTCACAGTTCGGTGATCAATCCCGTTCTTGAGCTGTGTGCTGACAGCATGGAGCCTGCTTAGAATCCTCTCTCTCCTCTCGCTGCCCCTCCCCCACTTGTGCACATTCTCCATCTCAAAATAAATAAATAAACATCAAAAAAATTTTAATGTTTATTTTTGAGAGAGAGAGAGAGAGACAGAGCATGAGCAGGGGAGGGGCAGAGAGAGAGGGAGCCACAGAATCTGTAGCAGGCTCCAAGCTCTGAGCTGTCAGCACAGGGCCCTGAACAAGGCTTGAACTCTCGGAACGCAAGATCACGACCTGAGCCGAAGTTGGTTGCTTAACCGACTGAGCCACCCAGGTGCCCCTAAACATTAAAAAAAAAAAACAAAAAAAACTTTTGGAGTGTGAACTGTTTACAACAATGTACACAACTTGCAGTGACCTAATTCAAAGTGAATAAGCTCTTGTAACCAGCATCCTAGAGGCTCCCTTCACTCCCTCTTCCCATCATAAACCTCAGTGATAACCATTCTCTGGTCTTCTGATACTACTCTCTAGTCTATTTTTTATATAAATAGTTATTATATGAATAAATCATATGTAATCTTCTGGGTCTAGATTTTGTTTCCTCAGCATTATATTTGTGAGATCCACATGTGAGATCCAAACTGTTGTGTACACCTGTCATTCCGAATGTTTTTAAACTGCAAAGCAATAGTTAAATTTGTTTTCAGCTGCACAATTCAAATGCCATTTAAAGCCATCATTTCTTCTACTTGTCTCAAAAGCTACCTAGCAGGAGCAAAGAATTATTTGTATTTTACACATATTCACATAATGGATCTAAAATTCTTTCCCTTATGAAAAAGAAATGGCAAGGGAGCCACGATGTGTCTATTTCATCACAGACTGTCAAATTCTCCAGGTGCCTAATGGGTTTTGTCTGAGTGGCTTCTTGCCACCATCCTTCAGGTCCCCGAGAGGGCTCTCCTTCTGAAGGCAGACCCTCCCCCCAGAGAAGAACAGAGAGGAGAACAATGACAATATCTAACCTTAAGAGCTGGTTTTTTAATCTATATTTATGCATATCTGTAAATTACCAGAGCCCTGCTGTCCAGGGGAAACATAAAAGATTAAACTGAATGGAAACAGTGTAACTACCTGCTTACACCAGAGTCTACCATACCGTACAGGTATAATTACGAGATCACTAAAATTAATGAAACTTTTATTTAGCTAATGAAATAGCCTGTGGCCGGATCAAATACCACAGAAATTCATTAACTTCTAATCAAGGAAGAAGAAAAGCCAAACTGAATTTTATATGCTAGCGTTTTCTGAAACAAAGCGAAATTTAAGCCACAGCTGAAAGAAACAAGAGCTATATGGAAACTTGATGGCAAGTGCCAATATTTCCTTTCTTTTCTCCCCTGCGTTATGCACTGTGCTTGACCATTGTACATAATCCTATTCACCCCTAGCAGAGGACCCTCCCCCCCCATATGCTATAAAAATCTCTGTAAAGGAGTAAAGTACCTAGAAGAGTGATATGGTTAGTACCAAAACAGCAGTTCATGAAAATAGCAGCCAGTTTTTTCTGTGGAGAGGAGACAGCTGGCAGAGCCCAGTTCCCAGATGCCATGTGCCACACCTGAGAGGAAGACCCAGGGCAATCACTGCTCCTCCCTCAAGCACTCGTCCCTTTATCACCTAATTTCTCCTTGTCTTTTATAACATTTGCCATCGAAGTCGATTGCACACTTATGGCAAAGAAACCAGCCCCATGGCTTGCTTTCACGAAACAGAAATCCCAGCCAGTGGCAGCTTGACACAGATGAGGGAGGTCACAATAGTAAACAGACAACTCTCTAGGGTAGAGCAAGAGCGCACTGCGGCTGGCTGGCCCCACAAACTGTGATTTAGCCCAGCAGATGCAACAAGGCCATTTGTAAACATGCAATTGCCTTGATCTTGGCGCTTAGCCCAACGGCTAATTCATCAGAGGCAGAAGTGACCCTGTAAGCCACCCAAAGTTGAGGTTACTTTGAGAGAAGGAGAGGCGGAAATAAGGACGATACAGTGCTTCAGGAAAAATCAGATGGGAAAGAGAGAAAATAGCTTCTCCAAAGCAGTTTATCATAAGCAAGCATCTCAATGCACACCTCTGGGAAATCGTTTTCTCACCTATCTTAAGAATAGAATAGTAGGCAATAGATGAATACTTAATGGAGTTAAAACTGACCACTTCTGTCTTATACCTTTGAATTTCCTTTTATTGTTTTCTATTTCAAAAGGCTCATGGTAATTTAAATGACCATGGATATCTGGTTAATATCTCCCAGATTATGATCTCTAACCAGACGGTCTACCACGATTCTTCCTGAGTGCCATTCAGATTCATCTTCCTGGAGCTGGAGCAAGGCAACTTCCATTCACCATTCCTTCGGTGATTCTCTCTGCTCACCAAGTGAAAGCTTCTCTGCTTGCAAGCTATTTACAAGTGAAACAAAGACTTTGTTTATCTTAGAACTCTCACACTAGTACTGAGTGACAGTATCTGAGAGGCAGAATCAAATAGCTCTGAGCGCTTAGATCAATTTTGTGATTGGAAATGGCATGTGCCTCTTCGTGTTTAATTTCAACACACTTGTACTTTAGAATATTTTTCAATGTACAGAAAAGTCACAAGACATAGAGTTTCTTCAAAGCCCACCCTCGTTCCTTCTATTGTTAACATCTTACATTAATGTGCCACATTTCTCGTAACTAAGGAGCCAACCTTGGTGCATTACTGTTAACTAAATTCCACACATTATTTGTATTTCACAAGATTCCTCCTAATGTCTTTTTTTTGTTACCAGGTCCCACCTACAATACTACATCATATTTGGGGTTCCCCCTCCCCCACATCCTATTTGGTTGGCATGTTTCTTTAGCCCTCTCTATGCTGTGACAGTTTCTCAGATTTTCCTTGTTTTAGATGACCTTGATAGTTTTTGTGGAGTTCCAGTCATAGGTTTTGGAGAATGCACTTCAATTTGAGTTTATCTGATGCTTTTCTTTTTAATGTCTATTTATTCTTGAGAGACAGAGAGAAAGAAAGAGAGACCATGCGTGGAGAAGGGGCAGAGAGTGAGGGAGACACAGAATCTGAAGCAGGCTCCAGGCTCTGGGCTGTCAGCACAGAGCCCAACGCAGGGCTCCAACCCACGAACCATGAGATCATGACCTGAGCCAAAGTCAGATGCCTAACTGCCTGAGCCACCCAGGAACCCCTCTGATGCTTTTCTTATATTAGACTATGGTTTTAGGGAGAAAAAGCACAGAAGTGAACTGTCCTTCTCATCACATCATATCAAGTCTTCCTGCTACCAATGTGACTTACACTGATGACATTGGTCTTCATCACCTGGTCACTGAGGTGTTTGTCAGACTTCACTATGAAGCTGCTTTTCCTGCCTTTTCCATACTCGTGGAAACAGGTCACTGAGCACAGCACAAATCAATGGCTGAGTAGCTAAGCTCCAGGTGACAAATTCTGGTGGCCTTTGAACTGTCACCTCTTTTATGAAATCTTTGCTGACTCTTTTCCCATTTCAGACAGAATTAATTTTTCCTTCTTTCTTTTCTTTATTTGGAAAAATCCTACTCACCCTTTAAAGTTTGATTCAAGAATCACCTCTTTTATTAATATTTCTTTTTTTCTTCCTTCCTCCTGCCCTTCTACCCTATCCCTCACCCAATCTCTTTCTATTTTTGTATAAAAAAAGAGGTTGAACCCCGTACTATCAGTAGGGATACAACGAAGGAGACATTATTGTCCCTACGCTAGATGTAGTCTATCAGAAAGGACAGACACATAACCAAATCAGAGCAAGCTCTCTTCAGAAGGAAGTGTCAGTCTCCCTGAGTGCTCCATCAAGGCTCCATATCCCAGGCCCCATCTACAGAACTGTTCACCTTGTGTGAGAATGTGTCACGTAGCTTCCTGTCTCACGAAGGGATTGTGAACTTCTTAAGGATACAACCATCTTAGTCATCTCTGAATTTCCAATGCCTAAAATCATGCCTGGTACATAATGAATGAACAAAAAATATTGAATTCAAATTGAATTCAAATCCAAAGAAATTGGTATTGTATGTCCTATCTTGCAGTGTTTCTTGCTACTTGGTGAATTTTTGCATGAGACTAAAATAAAAAAGGGGCTTCCTTGTTAAAACCCAGCTTATGGGGAATAATTCCATTCGATTTTGCTTTTTCATTTAACAAAAATATGGCTCCATCTCTAAAAAGAGGCAAGGTTTGTACACTGTTGGGGGAAAAAATGATTTCTTCTGAGTTTTCTTCTGTTTAGGAATCTCCCAGACCTGGGGCTTCTGGGTGGCTCAATCAATTAAGCAACTGACTCTTGATTTCAGCTCAGGTCATGATCCCAAGGTTGTGGCATCAAGCCCCAAGTCTGGCTCTGCACTGAGCTTAGAGCCTGCTTGAGATTCTCTCTCTCTCCTCTGTTCCTCTCCCCTGCTTGGTCTTCTCTCCAAGAAAATAAAATCTCCCAGACCTTTGAATTATGTATCTAAAAATTAAAACTGCAATGATGGATTAATAATACTTGTTTTATAACAGTTAACATTTTTAACATGAACCCACAATCAAAATAAGCCTCATACTCTGTGAAAATAGCAAGTAAGGTAATCAGAATCTTATGAAGGCTCGAAATATTTTAAGGAAATAAGAAGTGCAAACCAGAGGTATTCAACTTAATTATTGCATAATTAAGTTTAAAAATTCCAGTCTAGTTTCAGGAGATCGATGACCATTGGTCTGTTGGGCCAGCTCAAGGATACACTGTAATTACCAGACAAAGAATCACACTTTCTTTTTATTTAAAAACTTATATTAATTTTCCCTCACCTCATTTTCAGTTGTGGAAGGACACAGTACGGCCACTTTGTGGCCTTGTGCATCATGTCATGGCCTGGGCAGTGACTCAGCAGCTGGTCTTCAGTAGGGAGGTGACAGTAGGCAACGTCAGGCTGAGAAGCCTGAGAAATCAGGAGTTGGGCGCATCAGACCCCTGAACTTCTTTCTGGGTCGCAGCCTGCACAGCAAGTTCCTTTTCTTCCTTTTCAATCTCTCCAGATTCTCTGTAGAAGTAGAGACCAGATCCACGGAGACAAACTGCAGAGGGGCCTGGGGGTGGGGGGTCCTGTTGTCAGGAGGCAGAACAGAGCCACTTTTGAAGGAGCAATAGCTGGGCCCACAGAACGCTGAACTATTGTGTAAAAAGATGCTGTCAAAGTAAAATAATAATAACGCTCGCAGGCACTTCCATAACAGCTACTAGGAGCCAGGCAGTGCTCTGACAGCTACATTAACACATTGTGAGCTATTTTTTTCTCATACCGCACCCCCTCCCCAACGCAAAAGACTGCTAACTCTTAGATACTCCAGCCAAGAATCCATTTTCCTTTCAGGCTCTTTAAAATTCAGCTCTTAGCATACAAGAAAAACAACAACAAAACAAAAGCTACATTAAGAGAGGCTGCGGCGGGGGGGGGGGGGGGGGGGAGGGCAGCGCCTGGGTGGCTCAGTTGGTTAAGTGTCCAACTTCAGCTCAGGTCATGATGTCGAGTGACAGCTCAGAGCCTGGAGCCTGCTTCGGATTCTGAGTCTCCTTCTCCCTCTGCCCTCCCCTGCTCATACTCTGTCTCTCTCTCTCAAAATAAATAAACGTTAAAAAAGGTTCTTTAATAAATTATTTACATCATGTAATGAAACCCATGACATTTTCTCTGAGCAAAAGCCAAAACCGAGTGATCCTTTTGAGAAAAATAACATAAAGTTAAACTGTAAATTCGTTTTTGGATCTCACGCTGTTCTAAAGTTTTCCCTCACACAGAAGTGAAATGTTCTTTCCTAGAACATCCATTTTTGTTCTCTATGATATCTCTTTGAGCAGCGCAAAATGTATTTAGTAAACATAGCAGTCATTTGTCCTGCGTGATTTTTTCTTCCTGGCTAACCCCAGTCAGTTACTAGAGGTCTTATTTACATGCAATGTGTATACATGCATGTACATAAAATACATATTGATAGAAATTGTATGCACCCTGTAGCTCAGCAATGGTTATTCTAGGTGTGACTCCTCAGCTCCATGACACTTACAATGATAAAACACCTATGAGAAGTTCTTTTGCAATAGACCGTAGTCAGCGCAATACACACCCCTTGTACGAACAGTGGCAGCATCTTCCATCCTTGGGGCACAACCAGCATGCATGTCATTTGAGTTTTATTTTCTCACAAGTATATTCTATCACCTCAGTGTTTTTGTCTTTGGCTTCAATTTTTGTGCGTGTCGGATTTTATGGACAATCCAAAAAGCAGTAATCATGGGGGAGATAATGAAGCTTGGTATCAATCAGTGTCCCAGCAGGAAAGAGATGACACACTCAAAGGGGTAACCAAAGAGACTTAAGTTGACAGACTACCTAGAAGAGTCCAAAGAGGATTAAGGGGAAATGAATGAGCCATGGTGAAGCCCTAGGGCTAAGCAACTAGCAGAAGCTTCCCATCCCTAGGCCTGAAGTGTCGGGTGGGGAGCACTGATCAGAACTCAGAGCACTGGCTGCAGAAAGGAACTGGGGTTCTGGGGTGAGGGTGGGAAGAGGCATCAAACACATAGAGCCACCATCTGGTAGGGAAGGAGTCAGGTGAGAAACTTCCAGCCTCTCCCCAGCTCCCATGTCCTCCAGTGCTGGCCATCAGCTAAACCTAACAGGAAGCAGAGATCCAGGTGATGAAGAGGGAAGAGGTCAACTTTCCAGTCCCCACAGCAAAATTGAGAAGGGCAGCCAGGATATCTAAAAGAGCAAACAGAAAACTCAGCCCAGTACGAAATGCACACACCATGTGCTTCGCAAACATCATGCCAAATCCACGAAGAGTTGACAAATGAGGTGCTCTGGAAATACAAGGTATTATATATAACTCACAGGAGAGCACTCATGACCTCTGAGATTTTAAAACAAGGAACACGTCACTACTACTATTATTGAAAATTCCTTCTTCCTAGAACAATGTCCTTCTTTTATTAATCAGTGACTATTAAGAAAGAGTCTGATAAGTCTAATTTTCCTCTCCATTAACCCATCCCTAATCCATACACAGAGGAATTGTCTTCAGAAGGAGGTTTCTAGTGTCTTTAAGCACCTATTTTTATAAACAAACAAAAGGGCTGAAAGGCAGACCCCCCCCCCATGACTCAAGTCCCTTTTCCATCACTTGTGTGTCCTAGGGTAGGTCACCTACGCTCCTCATGCCTCAGTTTCCTCAGCTATAACAAGGTGCTAATAATAGTACCTACCTCTTAGACACCCCTTTTTAATGACTCTCCTGCCTTCATCAAACACTGTTATAGCACACACAGTATGTTTCAATTAGGCAATAACTTTTATGATCCCAGCCATTCAAAAGGACCTGCTTTGATCTGTAATCTCTAATGGAGCTCATTGCCTGGTTATTAAAATCTACATTTTTGTACAGCCCCTTTGGATTCTGTTCTTCAGTTCTGGAGACTGTAAGCAAAGTAGTGCCACCAGATAAAACACAAGATTTTGAAATATAAAGAAATGCAGACAAAATGCCAAGTCAAAAAAAAATTTGAATTTCAGACAAATTTTAATTTAATTTAATTTTTACAATTTGTTTAGGATAAATATGGTCCAAATATTTCATGGCAACCCTAGATTGGAGGCCACCTCTCGATCACCCTCAAGTCCAGGTTGGCCCATCTAGTGCCATGATTTTCTTCTCTGGTTCAGCCCCGAGACACGAGCACATGCTTACCATCTCGGCTCCCCCAGAAGGGATGTTTGGACAGATACCCGCACTGGGAATTAAGCAATCATTTGCCCTCACTTGAACCTTTGACATGGATATCTTGGTGTCTATTCTCAATATTGGACTAGGAGGGTGAGCTGAATGAAACAGAGTGAAAGCTTAATAGTCACCTTTTGCTCTCCGAGGATCTTTCAAAATTCCGCCTCGGATGTCATGAGAAACATGTCTCCTCTCCCATCACCTGTCAGTGGACTTCCCATAAACTTAAATGGGCTCTCTTCGCCTTGTGAAAGGTTGCAGTAGGGCCAGTCCTTCAGGTTTCTGGTTTGATAAGGACAGTTGGGAATCTGAAAGGCCTTGACCCCAGCCCCTCCCAATTATACACTGTTCTTCTGCACTTACTTTTTGAATGTGAGCCTAGCCTGAGCCAGGGGCTTTAGCCAATATTCTGGAAGCAGGTGGCCATGAGGTTGCTGGTCCTACCAGACACTCGTGTCCTCTGTCACATGTTAATGTGATTAGTTCAAAACCCTATCTTCACTCTCTCCCTCCCACCACACACTGTGACCAGGGCAAAATCCCTACATTCTTTGGATAAGCTGAATTGCACACCCTCTATTTTTATGAGGCTATAAGACACGTTTCTACCCTACATCAATGATCAGTTTGTTTCATGTTTTCAAATCCCCTGGCTCTGCCATTTTCTAGCCATTGAACTTGGACAAATTACTCAAGCTCTCTGAGCTTAAGTTTTCTCACCTTTCATTTGTAGAAAATAAAAGTTAACTCAGGGTTGTTTTGAAGCTTAAATATGATTCCTTACTTTTTTAAATGTTTACTTATTTTTGAGAGAGAGAGATACAGAGCACTGGTAGTGGAGGGGCAGAGAGAGGAGACAGAATTGGAAGCAAGCTCCAGGCTCTGTGCTGACAGACGAGGGGCTTGAACTCACAAACCAGGAGATCATGACCTGAGCTGAAGTCGGACACTTAACTGACTGAGCCACCCAGGTACCCCTTAAATATGATTATTTAAAACAAGGTCAAGCACGTGCCAGAGGCCAACACATATCAATATTTTCACGACTGAGCTTTAAGCACGTGGACCTCTCAGATTCACTAAGTTGGTGTGGCAGCCGCTGGCCTCCACCCCCATGCCTCCTCTAGAAATGCTTGCAGCCCATCTGGGAGGATCACAGAGGGAGACAGACCCCAGATGAACGAGAAGGCAGGATTCCAGGGTAAGGTTACTCCTCCCCAAAGTGGGGACCCCTGAAGTCTGGAGGTATTCCAGAGGTTCCCCTCAGATGACCAAGACTGTGCCATCTGCATTGCCAACTGTGGTGGCCCAAGGCAGCCTGCTTCCTCCCTGTTATCTTCCACAGACATCACTCCCTCAATACACCTCTCACACCCCTAACCCCATTTCGTTGTCTGCTTCCCAGAAGACCGAAACCGACACAGAGGAAGAGAGAAGACCAGACATGTGACAACCGCATGGAGGAAAGGAGGTGCCCTTTTCCTGGACCTACCCGTCAAGGGTCCTCGGGTTCGAGATCTGGCTCACTGATTAGCAAAGAGTGTCTCTCCAGGGGCAGCAGTACGTCACCTGGTGACTGCCGTCCCACGCCTCGTTAGAACCCTAAAACTGAGCTGAGCTAAACCTTTGGCCCCATCCCCCACCAGCTCTCGGCCTCTGAATTTCCAGTATCTGGGGAGTTTTCAGAAGCCTGGAAACCACATTAAATGTCTCTCAAATGAGAGACTTTTTTCTCTAGAACTTCTGGTTCTCTGCTTTGCTTTGTTCTCGAAGCTGTCCTTTGAGGGAGGAATTCTTTTTCTCCAGATGGGGAAACCATGGCATAGAGAAGTTAAATATTTGTGCAACGTTCTACAGTAAGGAAGTAGCTGGGCCTGGATTTGAGAACAGGTCCGTCTGACCCTAAGCACTTCTTATTCTATCGCCCTTCAGGGAGACTCTGCTACTAAAGGCATTTTAGGCCCTTAACTAAATCACTAATGCACAAACCAGTACGGAAAACGCTCTCTCCTTTACAGTTAAGCCCAAATCAATTTGGAAGTGGGCATTTTCAGTATAAAACTGTCAGTATAAAACTGTTCAGTATAAAACATATTTTTGGGGGCGCCTGGGTGGCTTAGTCGGTTAAGCGTCCGACTTTCGCTTAGGTCATGATCTCCCAGTTCGTGGGTTCGAGCCCCGCGTCGGGCTCTGTGCTGACTGCCAGCTCAGAGCCTGGAGCCTGTTTCAATCTCTGACTCCCTCTCTCTCTGACCCTCCCCTGCTCACACTGTCTCTCTCTCTCTCTGTCTTCTAGAAATAAATAAAAAACATTTTAAAAAAAAACCATATTTTTGCCCTTGATGTTGACAAAATTATAAACTTTAGCCTGTCGTTTGGCCAGGGTCTCCCCCTTCACTCCATTAGCTGGGCCATCCCCTATTGTCCTGCGTATGCATCATATAGGCACACTGCCTCTGGATTGTGTACACATATGGAGTCACAGATTTCCTGACCGTCCCGTCTCTCTTGAAAATATCTGTGGGGGCACCTGGGTCAGTTAAGCATCTGACTTCGGCTCAGGTCATGATCTGGCGGCTCATGGGTTCAAGACCCACATACAGGCTCTGTGCTGACACCTCGGGAGCCTGGAGCCTTCCTCGGATTCTGTGTCTCCCTCTCTCTTTGTCCCTCCCCCACTCATACCCTGTCTCTCTCTCTCAATAAACATTAAAAAAATGTTTTTTTAATATCTGAAAAGAAAAGTTTGGCCAGAACGGTCTCACATTGAACAGACCAATGGAAATGCTCCTTGCTGATGCTCATGTTGCTCAGTGGACCGTGGCACAGAGACAAGATCCTCTGCTCGCTGCCCACACAGCTGCCTGCCCCTGCCCATTACAAAATGTTCTACTTCCCACTGTTCAGTTCTCTCTGCCTAGAGAACTAATACAGCTCCCACCTGGACGGTGAAGCCATGTGCCAGTTGCATACTTTTTTTGGCTCCTGGAAAACTATGGCTTCCTGAATATTTTACCAGCTCCACGTGGAATTGAATCTGTGTTTTGTTTTCAGCACGACCACATCTTAATGGGTCACAAACCCTTGGGGTGGAGTTGGGAACTGTAACACAACAGCTGTTCCCAAATATGTGCACCCTCCATCTGAGTTTTCTCTCCTACTCAGAGATTCTGTGATGGGCGCCAAATGCAAGGTCAGCCTTGCCTATCTTGAAAGCCACCCACCTAAAGTTCAACATGGGCTTTCTAATGTATGTGCGGAAGCCAGTCCTGACTTGAATTATCTTTTAATGCTGTTTGAGAATGGAAAGATGGGAACGGGGTCTGCTAAATGTCAAATGTCTATTGTTTGGACGGTACAACTGATACCTATCTATCTGGGACAGACGGGGCAGTGGGAGCTCAGGCCGATGTGGAGAACTTTTCCTATCAGTTGCTGGTGGGGCACTTTAGGTAAGGAATCCTGGAAGGGGTCTGACACACAGAGGGGGTTGCCTACAGGGGAAACAAAAGAGAGGGTGACTATGGTCCTTATTTGGATCCAATTAGTATGAAAGATTAAAGAACATTCACAAGACAGAAACTCAAGAATGAAATTCTATGGATGCCTTGGTAGCTCAGTGAAGTGCCCTACTTCAGCTCAGATCATGATCTCATGGTTTGTGGGTTCAAGCCCCGTGTCAGGCTCTGTGCTGACAGCTCAGAAGCCGAAGCCTGTCTGGGATTCTGTGTCTCCCTCTCTTTCTGCCCCTCCCCCACTCATGCTCTGTCGTTCCCTCAAAAATAAATAAACATTTAAAAAAAATTTTAATGACATTCCAGCAGAAATCAGAAGGCCACATCAGAAATCCTGAGGAACTTCTCAGACTTCTCAGAGATGTGGGAAGAGAGTTTAAGCTGACTTTATCCAAGTCCTAATGGGCAGACTGACCCAGCTCTAGCCGAGTAATACACATGGAAAATGCCTGATGACAGTCAGGGTTTGGAAGACAGAAACAGACAGTGAAGGGGAAGCATAAGTGCACAAAAGAAAGCACTGGAATAAAAATACCAAACTATGTGGTGATAGCCTTATGATTGTTTTTCTTCTTTCTAGCTTTCTAGTTTTTCCAATACCCTTATACTGAGAAGATATTAATTTTATGACTTAAAAGTACTCAAACAGTGGTTAATGGTGGTTTCCAAACATAACTTCTTCCTACACATGCAGTTCCCCTGACTCATTCTTTATTCATAGCAGCCACATGCATAGGAATAACTTTTCCAATATTCATTATGCATTAAATCATCAAAATCAAGGCCTGGCAGACGGCAGACCTGCACTCACCACAGTGCTCTGGGAATAAAGGTCCCCAATTAATAAGCATGTGAGGACTATCCCATCTTGGTCAGTTGACACTATTATGATGTTGCTTAAATCGTGGCACATTCGTGGTTAAAGGTTATGGTTAATTGTTAAAAACTTAATTGTTCTTGAGTCAATAAGAGATAAGTCTGTCTCCCCAAAAGAGACTAATTAACTTGGGAAATCTCCCTAAGTACAGATCAAAGAGGGAGCATATTTATCTCCCTATGACTTTCCATAACCAGCGTGGAAAGTTCTTGAAGGACAAGGATTCTAGGAGTTCAGTATCACAATGGCATGTACACATAGGTGCATAATAAATTCTTCTCTTTATAGAGATAATGGCCAGCAAACTCTCATGGCATAACTCATTTTAACCAACTTCATTAGCTTCTCTTCTTTGAATCTTTTTCCTTTCCTTTAGTTTTTTTTCTTTCCCTTTTTCTTCTTTTCCTTTAACCTTTAACTGGCTTTGATTAGGGAAGAGTCCACTCACTGCACCAGAATGCATTAGAAAGTGAGAGATTTTTCTGTCTTCCCGGCAAAAGTTTTATTTGCCCAGGACTCGGCCTGCTATGCTCCTGAGAACCACAGCTGCCTGCTCTTTCCGTGTCTCTGAGCACAAGCTGCTGGGTCTCGATTCATTATTTTCCAGACTTGGAATTTGGGGTGAATTACTGACTACCTAACTTGATATTGATCCTGCTTACAATGAAAGCTCTGAAGCCTGTGAAGATCAAGGCTGAAAAGAAACGCAATTATCTTAAAATAATGGAGAAGAGGGGCGATGGAGATTTCATAGCTTCACCTCATGATGAGTGGGAGAAATGAAAGCCCAGGTAAATTAAGCTCCTTCTCTGAATGTATCTAGAACTGGTCAGGGGCCCAGGCAGGATGAGGACTCCGGGAACCAGGCAATCCTGGGGCATTGCTCTCGGCCCTGTGCCATCGGCCCTTCCTGTGGGCATGTTGCCCTACAGCAATCTGGATTCTCCTTGAAATCCCAAGTGTGGACATGTTAGAAACTGCATGCAAGAGAAAGACAAACTAAGGTCTTGGGAGCATCAACAGGGCATCGCAGAAGAATAGATAGTAGTAACAGTCCAAATCAGCTGTTCCCATATAGTATCCCGGGACACAGGTCTCTATGAAAATGCCTTTAGGGAGGGAGAGGAGCAGAACAGAGCATAAAACCGACCATTCTGTAAACTGATTCCATTGCTTTGGGAAATGGGTCTGTAACAGATAGCTGAGAGGAATTTCAGTTCTGTGTAGACTACTACGACTCAATCATAGGAGCAACGGTGATAGTTTTAATATAAGGTTTTTAAAATGCTTCATATACGCTGTGTTCTATATGATTCCATTTGTCCAATTGCAGCTGAAATCTGCCCCTTTCGCTGGAAAAAGAAATATGGAAACGACAGATGGAAACAACAGAAATACCCAAACTCCGTTCATCCAGCTGTGTGCACCCATTTGAAGCGTGTACTCTGTCGGCAAAAGAGATTCGATAAAGTGGGGCACCTGAGTGGCTCAGTCGGTTAAGCTTCCGACTTTGGTTTTGGTTCAGGTCATGATCTCACAGTCTGATTCATGGGCTCAGGCCCTGCATTGGGTTCTGTGCTGGCAGCTCGGGGCCTGCTTGGGATTTTCTGTCTTCCTCTCTCTCTGCCCCTGCCCCACTCGTGCTGTCTCTGTCTCTCTCAAGATAAATAAATAAACTTTAGTTTTTTTAAACATTTTATTTATTATTGAGAGACAGAGCACGAGCAGAGGAGGGATAGAGAGAGGGGGAGACACAGAATCCAAAGCAGACTCCAGGCTCCAAGCTGTCAGCACAGAGCCCGACGTGGGGCTCAAACTCACAAACAGCGAGATCATGACCTGAGCCGAAGTCAAACGCTTAACCAATTGAGCCACCGAGGCACTCCAGTAAACTTAAAAAAAAAAAAAAAGATTCAATGAAGAGTTCAGGCAAAATACTGTGTCACCCATCCGAATAGTCAGACCCTAATTGAAATAAATAAGTGCCAAATACACCTTTTATTACCAGACATCCTGATGATTGGACTGGTTATATTCTCTCCACCTGCATGAGAATAAATATAATGCGAACAATGGGCTGCACCAGCCTCACAGCCTCCCTTTCCCACATGGGCCCCACATAAGCATATCTTCCCACGTTCACATACTCGTGCAGCTCCTTCTGCACCCACCCACGTTGTCTCTGGGGCTTCCTTTGACCCATGGACCTTAACTACCATGGTGTAAACACCTGGATGAGCCCTTACACACTGGAACCTTCTCTCTTGGCACACTCACTCCTGGAAGTCAATCCCCATGTTGTAAAGAAACTCAGTCTAGACACTGAAGATGAGAGGGCACAAGGGGAGAGACCCAGGCTTTCTTCAGACAGTCCACCCAGGTTGAGCTCCCTGCTGCGTGTGACCTCAGCAGAACTGCCCCGTGAACCCAGGCAACCCACAGGATCACAAGATCTGTTGTTTTAAACCACTAAGCCAAGTGATGGGGTGGCTTGTAGTACAGAAAGAGATCACTGAGTTGGTATATCCCTACTGGTGGTTTTAAAGTCCCCTTTATATCTTCTATATAAGAGCAGAAATGGAAAAGGGAAATTAGGCTTAAAATATACTCACTGATTAATGGTTCTACCGCTAACTCATGCAGAGTCTATTACTTAGCAAGTGAGTCTTTTTGTTTGTCTCTCTAATAAATAAGGATAATAGCAACCAATCCAATATATGCCCACCATGGGAGGTATGAGGTTAGAAGAGATGTATTTATTTGTTCATTTATAACACTGTTTGGTCAGGAGAAGATTTAGACAGCTTGATAGTAATAGGTAAAATATTCTTCACACTAAATAAGTGAATGTGGTTCCAAATTTCAGATACTTACCAACATACTATTGTGATACTTCTACTATTATGATACTTACCCAACACATTTTCTCCTCTTAGAAACCCTTGCTGTTTCCTGATCTCCTCTGTAAGGAACTTTTTAAACTGTTTTATCTAAACAATTGTTTGTCTAAACAGTAATTGATTCCCTTCTCCTTTTTCTATTCAGAAACACTTGATTTTCAGGGAGCCTGGGTGGCTCAGTTGGTTAAGAGTCCTACTTTGACTCAGGTCATAATCTTGCAGTTCTTGAGTCCAAACCCCACATCAGGCTCTGTATTGACAGCTCGGAGCCTGGAGCCTGCTTCGGATTCTGTGTCTCCCTCTCTCTCTGTTCCTCCCCTACTTGCTCGCTCTCTCTCTCTCAAAAATAAATAAACATTTTAAAAAGTTAAAAAAAAAAAAAAAACACTTGACTTTCAGTAATACCTGATCAGTTCTGGGGATAAAGATAAGGTGGTTTCGATTAGGGGCCTAGGGCCTGGGGACATGAGAGAGTGTCTAACTTTGGGTGAGCTCTCAACAACACAAGACCCAATCTTAATGATTAACCAAGGTTGTTGCAAAGGCAGTAACAATCCATATACTGGCCCCACCCTCATTCTCATCCCTTAGGTCTGGAAATAAAGTGACAAAGGAGGTATATTTTGTAGATCAAATCAATGTTTTGAAAATCCACTGACTGCCTGGGTTAGAGCATTAATGAACAATAATAGCCCATGAACAGCCCTTCTAGCTTTGTGCTCTGGCCTGAGATTTCATTCCAGAATAAAAAGCAGAAACCCTGGAAGATCAGGGAGAGACAAGGAGATCAAAGCAGAGGGAGAAGTTTGGGGGTTCTGGATGACTTTGTATATATGTGATTTTTCTGTATGTTTACCAATAAGACATTTGCTAAACAAATAAGGCAAGCCAAACTAGTTCTATCATTAGCTATGAGTGATGTGAGGAGTTTTTTTGGGGGGGAGGGGGAGGGGATTGTTTTTTGGTATTTTAGTTTTGGGTTTTTGTTTTGTTTTTGGGGGGGCAGAGGAGCAGAGGTAGAGAGAGAATCTTAAGTAGGCCCCATGCCCAGCAGAGCCTGACTTGGGTGCTCAAGTTCACAAACATGAGATCATGACCTGAGCCAAAATCAAGAGTAGGATGCCTAAACGACTGAGCCACCCAAGTGTCCCTAACGATGTTTTAGGTATCAGAGTTCCAAGTTCCTAACAAGTGCCTCTTCAGACACTTGAGCTGACTCAAAATGGAATTAAGCACCAGCCAGCTGGGTCTGATATATCCTAAATCCATGACAAGTAATAGCAGTCAGGCTCTCTGATTTCCATGGTAAAATGTCAGTTTTAATATTTGCTCCTGAAGCACACGACTCTGTCTTCCACCAGCCACGTACAATATGGTGCTTTTCTTAAAGTTAAACCCTGAACCAACTATTATCCAGAATCTGTCAAAGTGTGACTCATGCACACACCACTCCCAAAAGCTTCTGTGCTAAGGGATATTTTCAAACGTCTAAGTTCTATTTGTGCTTTACGTTTAAACACTCCAAGCAGTACGCTTGGGCTATAAGAACACATGCTCTCGTGGGAATGCTTTCCACAGTGACAGTCACTGTATGCCAAATCAACGTTATACCTTGCGCTGTTTGATCAGGAGGAAATGTTAGAAACAGCTCTGTGAAGATGGAGCCTGTTTCTTCCAAACCAGGCAAAGACATCAAAGATTCACATCGCCATTTTTAGTAACTTTTCTCCCCAGTTCAGGCCAAATCCTAATCAGAAACCACTCTCCTACCATCACAGGAGAAAACACTGTCTTGGGAAGGGAAATTCAGGTACTTGGTATGATCACTGCATTCTCTCTCTTGGGGACCTCCTTGAGATGCCAAATCATGAGTGGGGTCTTGAAGAATAAGGAGAGCAGGAGATTTGGATGTTTAATGAATTAGAGGGAAGACAAGATTTCAACCACATCACATTAGAGGTGTCTTTGCCAGTGGAACCAGAAATAGTCAGTCATTGACTGGTACCCTCAGTAGCTCTCACCTCACTCGGGGATGATCATCCTTCATTAGCCAGCTGAACCAAAGGGGGCCTTGCCAACATTTGCCCTGCCTGCCCAGCACTGCTGCTGACCGCTGTGTTCTGAACATTCCCTAAGAAAGAGGTGCTACTGATCTGGAGAGCAATGAGATGACCTCCCAGACATGAGTGTGGTCAGCAGAAAAATGGCCCCCAAATCTGTCCACAAGGGAAATTGAGGCTGCAGATGGAACTGAAACTGCTAATCCATGGACCCTGACATGGGAAGATGACCCTGGACTCTCTGAGTGAGCCCCATATAATAATAAGGTTCCTTAAGTGTGAAAGAAGAGGTAGAAGAGTCTGTGTCGGCAGGATGCCCAGAAAGACCTGACCAGCCGTTGCTGGCTTTGAAGGTGGGGGAGAACTGTGAGCCAAGGAACGGAGAAGGACTCCAGGGCTACAAGAAGCAAGAAGATGGCCCCCCTATAGCCTCCAGGAAAGAACACAGGCCAGTCCTCAGCTTGATTTTAGCCCAGTGACACCCATTTTAGACTTCTCACTTCCAGCACTGTAAGGTAAGAAAACGTGTATTGTTTTAAGCCCCTAAGTTTGTAGTAATTTGTTAACATAATGAGTGGAAACTAACAGAATGAGTGGGACAATCAATGGAATTGAACGCAATTTAGAGGATGCACATCTGGCTAGAGATGAACGCCAGGTACCAAACCACGTGCCTCTTTCATTTGCAGACTGTGTCTCTTCAAGACTCGGTTGTGCTGTTGGGATTGCACAGGGGAGGCTGGTCGGCTCAGCTGGGCAGATACACAGGGCTCTGGGGAGTCACAGAGCTGAGTGTGTAGCCTGAAGCGAGAACTTCTTGCATGAAACCAATCAAGGGGCACCCCAGGTGCATGATCCTGAACTTGCACACAAATCTTATGTTGTAGTCTCACTCCCACTCGCCAAAGCACCTTCACAGGCTAAATTCTGTCTTCCCCTCCTGGGGTGGAACACGCAAGTGTGCTACCAGGATCCGCCCAGTGGGCAGCCGCCTCCAGCAGCCCAGCTCCCCAAGTAGCAGCATCTCTGTTCCAGAGCCGGCCTGTGCAACTGCTGACATGATTTATATTGTTTTGTTCTTATTTCATAAAAATGAGTGGAAATGAAAAATAGATGTGCTCTTATCCATAAAAAGCATAAGCCTCACAGAAATTAATAGGGATGAAGATGAAAGCCATTAGGGGCCAATCATAAGTCAATCACGTGGATACCCCGCTGGGAAAGAAATTAACTTCCCAACATTACTTCCCAACAAGACCAATCCAAGTGGACATTTACGAAACACTTGCAGTGCACCAGCACATTACATTCAGAACCCCACCAGCCCACTGAGGCAGGTGCCATGTTTATCCCCTTTACATTCTAAAGTCTAGACAGAGGAAGTATGAACTGATTAAGAAATCACAACCAGTTAAGTGGCAGGGACAGGATTAAAGCCCACACAGCTGACTGTGGGACCCAGCCCTCTCTTCCCCTTCCCTCCCCTTGCACCATCCCCTCCCTGATGTCATGGGCCTCGCTGACCTCATCTTTTCCCTGACCTCCTCCCCTCCCTTATGCCATCTCTTGCTCCTCTGCCTACACTACTTCTGCTCTGTCCACACTGGCATCCAAGACATTCCAGGCATTGGCTCTGCCTCAGAGCCTTTGCATCTGCTGTGCCTCTTATCAAACTTTTCTCCCGGAGACTTGTCATTCTTCCATGTCCCTAAGGTCTTGTAAACATCTCCAGGAAGCACTTGCTGACCAAAAAGGGACCAGCAGGGACTGTCATTCCAATGACGTTCTTTGGTAGAAAAACCAAGTACAGTTATATCCATAGGTCAGAATTTATTTCATACCATGTGCTCTGTCCACATATTCTGGGAAGACATATCCTGGATATGGGAGGCACACTGGGGCTGGGTGAAGAGAAACTTCCAGGTCCCTCTGAGCTGGCTTCAGGGTACCTGTGGAGGCCAGGGAGAGCACGCTGGGTTTTAGCACTTGGGGACACATGCAGATGACCAGTAATTTTAGTTGCTTTCTGCACAGCCTTCCAGTGCATGATCAATGTCTGGGGTGCATGAAAAGTCAAAGCCTGGCCTCAGAGGCACTGTGGGGAATGGAGTGGAGAGGCTCATCCTTCACTAGATGACCAGGAGCCCTTCACCCTTGAGGCTGAAGGGTGGAAGCAGGATGACATCTGGCCTCTCAGAATGGTCCCATCCCCAGGGCCACATTCCCTGGTGTAAGGGCCATATTCAGGTGGCATGATGAGAAGGCTGACCACAAGTTCACATACACCACATGGGCCCCTCCCAGCCCTTGGAGATGGGTAACCCTGAGCCCTGCTGGTCTTCATCGCAAAGCTGGTGGGGCTCACGGCACCTTCTAATTCCTTTCATGGCTAGCCCAGATCTTGGACATTTACCCCACATGTGCCTATGTGTTCTCATTCAGGATTCCAACAGTCCGGGGAGAAAAGCAATACTTTCACACATAAGGAAACTGAGTCTCACCTCTAGTGACCTCCCCATCATCACACACTAAGTGATTCTCTGAGCCTAGACTTCTGGCTCCAAGAACAGTATTCGTGTTGGGGACACACACACGGGCCACCAGCACATGATCCATTACAGACTCAGAATCAGAGAGTGCTTAAATCAGGCCGTGACACCCCAGAATTCCTCAAACCCCGTTTTCAATAAGCATTTAATGTTGGTTAGGGATGATTCCCAGAATGCCTCTAGGGACATGCCATGATGCTTCCCAACCAGCCTGCTTTTCGACGTGGCTGAACTTTCGTTCTCTTTCAAGGACATTCTTTGGCAGAAAAGGCAAGTGAAGTTGTATCTATAGGTCAGAATTTATTTCATACCACGTCATTTATAGCATTTTCAAGGACAACGTTCTGCTCGACATCATTTACACTTGAAAACAGAGAAGCACAACTTGGTAAGGCACCAGGTTACAATGGCTGGGGAGAAAACTCTGCCTTCATTCTGGCTTGTGTAATACCTGGGTGGTTTCTCTTAAGTCTGTCAAGCACAGAGAACGACATTACAAAAGGCTCATTTCCACATACATGGTAAAAAGAGATCAAACAGTTTGAAAGAATATTGTATTTTTAAATTATGACTGGCCTACCTTGTAGGAGTTAAGCTAACGTGGCATTTTCTTAAAGCACAACTCATAAAATCTCTGTAATACCAAGCTGCAAGTTTAACGATGGTTGAGCTTTGAAGTGAATCAACTTTACATTTAACTCAAGTACATAACCTTTAAAAACTTTTCTGCCCAAATCACACCAAGAAACAAGAATGGAGAAAAGCATGAAGTACAATCAGTCGTACCTTTGCTAGTCTATAAAATGCAGCAACATATTAAAAATGGTTGTGTTTGAATGTCAACCCTCTAGATTTTTAGCGCTAATCGTACAGGTTGTAGCAAATTGGGTTAAAAATAAACCACTTGTGTAAAGCTTTCAGAACTGGGCCACACAGGCGCTTTTCACAAACAGCTGTCAACCAGTGGCCCCCCCAAGGCAGAGGGCCTCTCCAAGGAGGGCCAAGGGCTGCCCCATGCTATCACATGCATCACATTTCTTCTAAGTTTTGTGTTCTAACTTAAAAATTAATTTGCATTGCACTCCATGACATTGGCTTAAATGCAAAACTACTGTTTAAAATGATTCCCCCATGTAACTCTACCACCACTCCCATGTGTGCACACCAGGGCAGGTGAGACCCAGACTGGGAAACTGTCCTCACAGAGAAGTGAGCCAGCCGGACAAGCTTAGAATGCTTTTCGGGAAGTCTGTCTGGAGCACTGTCTCAAATGAAGTAATGTTATTCACTCAGGTTATAACTAAATGCTCCAGGAAACAACGCTTTCACTTTCAGTGCACTGAAAAATAAGTAGTAAACAATCCGTGTATTTTAATTTTTCAACAAAGAAATCAGTTCATTTGATTTGCTAACAGAGATGAAAACAGCCCCATCCCAATCTTTTATTTCTTCTACAGAAAAACAGAAATTAGATTTTTTTTTAATTTTTAAAAATGTTTATATATTTTTGAGAGAGAGAGAGAGAATGCAAGCGAGGGAGGGGCAGAGAGACAGAGAGGGAGACCCAGACTCCAAAGCAGGCTCCAGGCTCTGAGCTGTCAGCATGGAGCCCAACACGGGGCTCGAACTCACAAACTGCAAGATCATGACCTGGGCTGAAGCCGGGCTGAACCCACTGAGCCACCCAGGCGCCCCACAAATTAGTTTTTTTAAATAGAAAAAAGACAACACAGGACCCACAGAAAGATGAAACTCTTCTCTCTGCTGGCTTTCCAGAGATTTTCCCTAGTCTTCTGAACTGGTTTTGGTAAAGCTGCTTCATCCGCTGCAACTGGACATTATAATTCAATGGGTGAGACTACCTGTTGTCACTTCAGAAGCACGACCATCTCAAAGTAAACCTATTCCCCTGATACGACACCTGTTTTCTCCAGAAGATTAAGCTCTACAGACCGCCACCCTGAAGAACACAAACGTTTCACAGTGTTGCCTGGCCGTCCCGCAGCAAGGGTGCAGCTGAGAGAGGGGGGCTGAGGTCCCCCCCATGCCCTCCCTCCCGGCCGGCCGCAGCGGACCCACCCCACGAGCCCACCAACACACAGCCCTGGGCTCTGCTGCCAGTTCCCAGAAAGGCATCCGTGGGTTTAACTGGTTGTTTTAACAAGTTTCAAGAGACATTCATTTTAAAACAGGTTTTAAGCGATGTTTATGCTTTGTTTTAAGATGATCTCAAAGACGTGTCAAGATATACTTAAAATCCTGTGTGAGAGGGTATCATCAAAAAGAGAGCTGTTCGAAAAAGTAACAAAAAGGGGAACTGAGTTTCCTTCACATCTGTTTTCATGGTCATTCTTTTTCCCATTAACTGCTTCAAAGCCTGACTCAGCAGTAAATACAGCCATACGCACGTAAGTGTGTGTATGTGTGCGTGCGTACGCATGTGTGTGTGTGTGTGTACATTTTGGCTGACTTAAGGGGAAAAAGGTTCATTTTTTCTCCTACACACATGCTGCAGGCCCTTCCAGAATGCTCCCTTCCCTGCAGATGGGACAACGTCAGTGTGGAAGTCTCAACACAATTCCGACAGGTGCTCCCTAGCGTTCTCATTACCAGGGATTTAGGCAGCTTGGTGCACACTACTGGCAAATACCGCATTCTGATCTCAACATGAATCACTCCCTAGAGAAAACATAAGGGGTTTGGACTAACACTTGCTCTACCTCATGTAGCATCGTGGCCCTGTTTACACAACGTCAACACAACAGGTCTAAGAATGAACACTCCCAATAAACAGCTTTCCCTTTGTGGTGTACACGGTGTCATAGAATTAGCAGGGAGTTCCTTGTTGGGTGATTCTCGATCTTAAGCAACCAGGCAAAAGTGACTGGAGTGAGGCTCTGTGGGCAGTGGTGTCTTTTTGTTCCAGATTTCAGTCCCTTAAAAAGTTTTCTAAAAGTATGAAGTTTCAAAGCTAAGCTGGCCTGTGTACGTAACGTACTTGCATTAAGTAGCCCTTAATCAAAGGGAGGGTTCACCACACCATTTTGTCTTTTGTTCTTCTGTACATTATAATGTAGCAAAATTTCATCCTTGACCCCCACACCTGGGGTGTCTCTTTCATCTTACATATAAATTAATCCAAAGGCCTAGAGCTCTGAATTTCCAGAGTTATGAAAAATGCTCAACTTCCTTCAAAAATATCTTGCATAATTAGCTCATCCCTAAGCTCAAACAAACAAGAACACCAAAGGCAAGAAAGAATACATAGACTGAGAGCTCCACCTGTTACACACACGCGCATGCGCGCGCTCTCTCCTCAGGTTCTACACAAGAAAAGGAGTCACTTCAGCTAATATAGCTTCTAACCTCAACTTCATCTAAAAACTGTCTCTGCGTTTCTTCACCAGCATCATACGAAACAGCAGTATTTCTTCCACCAGGACTTGGAGAGGTTTTTCATTTTGTCTGGAGTCCTGCTCTTGGCCTTCTTTGGCTGTTGCTGAGTGTCTGAGTACTGAATGCCGGCGACGATGGCCGCGTCAAAGACCTCTTTGAGATTTTTCTGAGTCAAGGCCGAACACTCGATGTAGGAGGCGGCTTTGATTTCCTCGGCACACAGCTTAGCCGCCTCTTCAGGCACTGGCTTCTCTTTGCATTTGTCCAGCTCAATGAGGACTTTGACATCTTCTCTGAGATCTGACTGAGTTCCAACCAGGATGATGGGGGCTTTGGGACAGTGGCATCGAATCTCTGGCACCCATTTCTCGCTGACGTTCTGGAAGGATGAGGGGCTCACAACACTGAAGCAAAGAAGAAAGATGTCCGTGTTGGTGTAGCAGAGCGGCCTGAGTTTGTCGAATTCATCCTGCAACCAATCAAAGCACCCCAAAGTTATTTTTAAAAAGTTTTTTCATGTTTATTTTTGAGAGAGAGTGAGCGAGCACATGAGCAGGGGAGGGCCAGAGAGAGATGGAGTCACAGAATCCGAAGCAGACTCCAGGCTCTGAGCTGTCAGCACAGAGTCCGACGCAGGGCTCGAACTATGAACCACGAGATCATGACCTGAGCCAAAGTCGGACGCTCAACCGACTGAGCCACCCAGGTGCCCCACAAAGTTATTTTTTTTTAATCAATTCTCATTAGCAACAGACCCCCTTAAACGATTTTTTCCCTGAAAAGGTCTGGCAGGTAAGCCCACTGCCATGGCCTCAGAAAGGAATCGTGCTGCTTACTTGAGCCCCATGAAATCTGCCTAAAGCCTCCAGTGTTTTCATCAATACTCATGACCTACTTGTAACTCACCACAGAAAGTACTTACATTACGTGAATCTGAGAAATAAAATTTACTTTATCTAGCCTTCAGCTCAGAGTAACCCAGAGTCTCTTTCAACTGTGGTATTTAGCCACTCTTCCAAAATTTAGACAGCATCTACACGGATCCCCAAGTCTTCAAGCTGACCCCAGTGAGCCCCAGTCTAACACAGCTCTTCTCTTTAAGAACCCAGCCCTGCCCTAAGGGTGTCTGGGTGGCTCAATCTGACTCAGTTTCGGCTCAGGTAATGATCTCATGGTTTTGTGGATTCAAGCCCCCCATCGGGCTCTGTGCTCACAGAGTGAAGCCTGCTTAGAATTCTCTCTCCTTCTCTCTCTGCCCTTCCCACACCTCTGTCTCTGTCTCTCTTGAAATAAATAAGCTTTAAGTTTTTTTAATATTTTTGAGAGAGAGAGAGAGAGAGAGAGAGAGCCAGAGAGTGAGTGGGGAAGGGGCAGAGAGAGAGGGAGACACAGAATCTGAAGCAGGCTCCAGGCTCTGAGCAGTCAGCACAGAGCCCAACATGGGGCTTGAACCCACAAACCATGTGATCATGACCCGAGCAGAAGTCGGATGCTTAACTGACTGAGCTACAAAGGCGCCCCTCAAAATAAATAAACTTTAAAAAAAAATCCAGCCTTGCCAGTTCCTGTGACAGCATGAGTGATGCCCACCTCACCCATCTGCGCTGCACACACTCCAGGCACATGTGGTGCAGGGAAGGGTTTTAACTGGACACAAGGACATACCCAGGATGGGAGCTATGACCTCTGATGGGCCACTCTCACTGGCCAATCACTTACAACACTGGTTAATACATTCTCATTCTTGCCTGTTGTACCTCTTTCTTGCTTTATCTCTTTTTCCCCCTCGTTTCTTTCTTTTCTTACTTCCTTTCACCTTTTTTTCCCCCTGCAAATACAAGGGGCCTCTGTGCAGAGTGCTTTGGGGAGATAAAGGACCAGAGGAAGGGCATACCCACCCTACTCTTAAAGTATCGAGAACTGAATGGAATAATTATAATTCATTATATAAACCACGCATAATGCTCCCGAGTATCTGCCACAATCACCCACTTCGCAGAGATGTAGGCTAGACGGTGGGCACTATGCAGCACCAGAGGACTCACCGGGAACAGGCAGACTTGGCCTTGGCCCCTGTCTCCAAATCAGCATTTCTTTATAGTCCCCTGTAGTGCCCTATTCAGCTAACTGAAAGCTTCCACTCAACTCTCTCATAGGAAATATTTACATCATCTCATTCCTATTTAAAATTTCTCAGGGCGCCTGGGTGGCTCAGTCGGTTAAGCGTCCAACTTCGGCTCAGGTCATGATCTTACAGTCCATGAGTTCAAGCCCCGTGTCGGGCGCTGTGCTGACAGTTCGGAGCCTGGAGCCTGCTTCAGATTCTGTGTCTCCTCCTCTCTGTGTCTCTCCCTTGCTCACACTCCCTTTCTCTCTCTAAAAAGTAAATAAACATTAAGAAAAAATTTTTTTAAAAATTTCTATCTTTGGGGGCACCTAGCTGCCTCAGTCAGAACACATTATGACTCTTGATCTTGAGGTTGTTGAGTTCGAGCTCCACTCTGGGTGTAAAGATTACTAAAAAAATAAATAAATAAATAAACTTTAAAAAATTAAAAATAGATAAAATAAAATTTCTGTCTGTGGGTGCCAGCCCCCCGCAGGTGGACTATAACAGACCACTTCCTAGTGGCAGGAAAAAGTGAACTGTCATCCAGGTTTCCATTACTGACGTCCACATAATTCTGCGTTTGCGGCCTTCCTGCGGTTGGAAAGGAAACCCGGATCTGTTTTTCCTTCTCCACTTGAAGCTCTGTATTTCAGTTGTAGGGCAACCACCAACTAACAATATTGAAGTCAACCAGCTAAAATGCTCAGGGATAAATCTGGCGTTTCGGAACATCACTGCCACTTGTTCAGTCTTCTATAAGCGACGCTTTAAAAAGAACAACTTCGCTTTCTTAGTGCCAACTCTGTGTGAAAGAATAAACACAGAAACCTGACCAGGTAGACTACCGCCTCGCTCTGAAGATCGTGCAAGAAAACATTTCTTCTGTTCTTGGAGGCCTCAAGAAAAAGCACAAGACTGAGCCCTGGGTAAATCAGCTCCCTTGGGCAGCTGCACCTTGCCGTGAGAAGGCAGTCACCACTGGCCGTGGCCTGGAATCTGGGCTTGCATTTCCAATAAAAAGAAAGGCAAGCATAGGGGCTGGGTCCCATGACAGGCTTTGGAAATCAGGGTCCCCACACCTCTCGGAGACTCTGGCTAAGGGGTTCGGGGAGCCAAACCGAAATTCAACTCTCCTCTTCACTGCCTGACCAGAAACCGTAGATATTTGCTGGAATAAACGCAAAATACATATGGGTGACAAGGCCAAGTGCAATGCACACTCAAGGAAACGTGCACTGAGGCCCAGCAACCAGCATGCACCTGCCAGGTCTGAGGAAGGCATACAGAATTCCGTCAGGGGCAGGCCAGGGCGGGGTGGACAGGCAGCTGAATAGTAGTGCTGGGCAAGCTCCAACCTGATTTTTTTTTCTTTAGCACAGAGATTTTTCCAAGTGCCTCATGGGTCAAAAGGCTGAAGAACTTTCAGCTCCTGCTGGCAATGCCACCGTGAACCACTCCTACTTCAGTGACAGTCCTTTCTCTTATGCCAAAGGTGTGCTTCTCCAAGTTCTCAGTCTCGGATCTACTTGCACTTACCTGAGACTGTGAGTCCAGCATTAGGAACTCCTGTTTACATCTTATATGCTCACCAACCCCCCAACAAGAAAACCCAAAGGCACAAAAAGCAATTTCTAGTTCCTTATTCAGCCAAGTAGAGCCACCTTCTCACTCCAAGCTTCCATCTGAAACCCACATTTGGGCCCCAGGTTAGGGCTACCTGTGTTCATGTTTCCCTAGATCGGGAAACAGAGGTCGCAAAAGTCCTAAGTCTTCTGTGAGGACTACCTGAAGGAGGGGGAGTTCCACTGGCTGAGTCAATATTAGGGAAATATAGCAGGTGTCAAATCAAGTCCCTTGAAAGGTAGTTTATCAGATCTGGACTAAGGAAAAGGTAGGAAAGAACCACCCCTTTGACTGGCTTTGTTATGAGTCAAAATAAGTCCTAAATGATACTTGGGGGTTAGGGGGGAAAATGATTTTATCTTACCAGCTGTAGCTTCCATAAATAGTTTTTGAGGTTAGTTTTCTACACATCTTTAGATGGTAACCTCCTCCATTACATAATAAGTAAGGTATACGTTACTAACCAATACGTCAGTTAAGAAATACACTCCATCTCAATGAAAACATCACTGGGAGACCAAAAAAAAAAAAAAATCCAAATAAACTAAAACTTACCAACTTGCACCAAAACCCTTTTATTTCCAATTATAAAATGTCTTGCACAATTATAAAGTGTCTTCATGAAAATATCTCCAACACTATTCTCATGCTTCCCCAAGTTTTAAACAGACCATACCAAGGAAACTTCAAACTCTACCTCAATAATTCAGGATCATTCCCACATAGTTGTTCCAATGATAGATAGTCCTCTGCCCCTTTCAGAACAGCTCAATGGTTTTCTCCCCAGACCCACTTGACCTGTACCCCATGCCAACGTAGCCTTCCTCCTTATGGAACATCACTGGTTTCTTTCACGAGTTTTCCTAGCTGGTTTGTCTTCCCTACAGATTGTAAGCCTTCTGAGGAGTGGGCCCAAGAATTAAGTTTGCATTTCCCCAAGACCTTCTCCATTATATGTATCCATTAGAAACCACGACTCAACCCTATTATGTGCCAGGCACCAGGCAGGCAGTAGGCATAGAACCCGAACTTGGGAAGCTGTGTCTGTGATAAGAACCAACACCTACCAGGAGAGCCCCCTTAGTGGGCAGGGACGTGTACTGAACTGTTAGCCCTCCCCAAGGGGTCCCCAATAACTGTGCCATCTCGAACTATTAAGCTGCTCCTTCTTGTTTTAGCAGGGATGCCTATATTTATCAATGTGCTCTTCTAACCTCATTTGAAAGGTCAGAAAATCAGACACATAGTAGGAAAAATATTCTTACTTTATACAAAGCAATACAGCTTTAGCTATAAATACCAGGAGGGCATCCAGAAAGATGTAATGCTGGGAACAGCGGTGTTCTTTGAGTTCTCTTTTCCATTGACAATAAGCTACACATGGTATTCGGTTCTGTCTGCTGCAGCTGAAGAAGGATGAGGAGAGAACCGGAGAGTCCAGGCCAAAACTCCTGCCACTGTGGCCACCACCAAACCAGCGTTGAGCCAGGAGACCAAAGCTGTTCAGTCCTGTGTCACCTTGAGGTTTGAACTTGCTGTTCCAGGCTAGGTAAGCAGTTTGGAAGTCCTGGCTGGGACAAGGCACTAGAGAATACTGAAAAGCCACCCTCTTAAACACAGAAGGTCACGTGACGATGCCTCGGAAAGTGAAGTGGGCACTTTTACGTGCCTACAAAGTGCTCCTCGGTGTTTGCTCTAACAAGCACAGGAAAGACTACATGTTTGTTAACTGTCACTTTGACAGACTCAAGAGACAGCACCCTGGGTTCTCACAGGGAACAAGGAGACCTCGGTGACGAGTACCATGCCGAGGGGGAAGGGGCTGATAATGAGTCCCCGGAGCCCGTCAGGGAACACCCCAATCCCCATTACTCCCTGGGTGACCAATCCAAGTGCCTAACCTTCCCATGATTTAGAAAGTTCAAGTTCATTCATTCCTCCAGCTTAGGACAGTTTCAACCACTGTATAGGCTTCAAGGGATGAGGGTGGCCCTAGAGAGTTACCCATGGCTCAGGAAACCCCATCTTTTTCCCTTCCCAGCACTGAGCAGCGGTACACTAACCTGTCCGGCAGTGTCACAGAGCTGGAGTCTCACAGGCCGCCCGTCCACAGAAACCACAGCTTGAAAACAAGATGAAAACAATGATCAGTGGGGGGAAGGGGGTGTCTTTTAACCCCTTTCAGGAAAATAATCGTTTTAGCTGCAACTACCATTCTCCCTCCAAACCCTTCAGCTATTCTGGGTCCCCTAATGAATTAAAGACCTGTCTGAAACAAGGAGGCCCCAAGAAGGCACTTCTGTTTACAATGCTCCTGGGCTGGCAGGCAACGCGCTGCAAATCCCTGAGCCAGTGGATGGCACCCCAGAAGGGCCTGCACTCCTCTCCCAGCCCCGGAAGGTTTATTTTCCCATCATACTCATTTCAAAAAAAAAAAAAAAAACCTACTAGGGGGTCAAAGGGAACCAACCTTTTAATTCAGTGGAAAACCTCACAAATATTCTGTTTTCCCTTCGGACATGTTCCAAGACTTCAAGGTTTATCATAAAATTGTAGTTTGTTTTGAGAACAGGAGCAAACACAGGCTGCCTGCATTGTCCTGTTTATAGAAAAGGGCACTGCTCATCTCACCCTGTCAGCTCCAAGAGAGGATTGAAAAAGAAAAGAAAGCCTGCCCACCTTTCCATTGGGGTGGCGTTCTGGGGGGGGTGGGGCCTGTATCAGGGCACAGCTGGAGGTTTCTGTTGGAATTAAGCGCTCAAGTTTGTCTCCTACAACTTTCTAAGTTCTTTTAATGTTTACACCAGTCAGCTGGGAGGAGGGAAGGGGGGAAACACCAAAGCTGTTTAAGTGGGAAAGTCATTAGGTGTAACCCAGTTTTATCTAGGGAACCCAAGCCCGTGCCACTGGGACTAAGAGGTCAAGAAACATTTCTTTTTTTCTGTGAAGAGCAAGAGAAGAGTGTTTCACACTAGTCTCTGTGCATTTTAACTTTTTTGGGAGTTTCAAAAATCCCTGAAAACCCCTTTATCTTGGTTTCCACCAAACCAAAAGACAGCATACCATACATAAAGGCTGTAAATAGCTTAGAGATCCTGAAAAGATACTAAGAATCAGAAACCGAGCCAATGAGAGAGATGGCAGTAGGCGCGGTTGGGACAGGGAAGAGGGACTCGGAAGAAATCCTGTTTACTCTCCAGGTTTAATCCGAACCTAAGAAGCAAGTATTTTTGCCGTCTCCGTGGCTCTTTAAAGTGGAGACGCCCCTCGTGAGGAGAGACGCCAAAAGCAAAGGACCGACTCCCAGGGCCACAGGTATGGCACCTGCGCGTCACCTTCCCCCTGGAACTCAGCAGCGGCGCCAGCAACGTCGACCTGACGCAACTTTCCTACGCAGCAAACTGACCAGGCAACCTGAACTCGACCTGTTTGATACTCGATCGTCTGTTACTAAATTGCCAGACCATTTCTTTTTGCGTCGGCACTGTCCCCCGTACCCCGCCCCCTCCGCCGGGCTACGGGTTTAGGGTTCCCGGTTGCCCCCGCGGTCCCTCCCGAGGCTCGGGAAGCGCCACGCGGTCCGCGCCTGGTCGGCTTCCCAGCTGGAGCCCGCGCGGCCCCGGAGCCCCCTCGGGGGACCCCTCGACCCTCGCGCCGCCCTCCTTCCCGTCCGCACCGGGGCCGTCAGCATCGCACACTGCGGCCACGCGCCCCCGCCCCCCGCTCACCCGAGAAGTTGTCGAAGGCGGTGGGGATGTACTCGGTGGGGTAGCCGTTGGTGGTGTAGCTCACCACCAGGCTGGTCTTGCCCACGGCGCCGTCGCCGACGAGCACGCACTTGACGCCGCGCCCCTCGGCACCGCCCGCGCGCCCCCGGCCCCCCGGCGCCCCGGGCCCGCGCCCTCCGCGCGCCCCGCGCTCCCGGCGCGGCGGAACGGGCGGCGCCTCACAGCGGCCCGGGAATGCGGGGTCCCCCTGCTGCGGGGGCATCGGTGCGCGCGCTCGGGCGTGCAGGCGAGGGCTAGCAGGGCCCGGCCCGACCGCCCCTCGGTCCCGGCGCCCTCCGACAGGGGCGAGCTGTCACCGACTGCGGTGGGCGCGTGCCCGGCCCCCGAGAGCGGCGGCTCCAGGCCACACGCTCCCAGACAAAGGCGGCCGGGGTGGGTCGCGGCTCTGCGCTCGGGCGGCGCCACCTGGCTCTGCTCCGCGCGGCCAGAGGACTGCGGGCCGAGCGCCGTGGAGCCCGAGCGCTCTGTCTCCTCCCGGCTTCCCGGCGACACGACGCGTGGGGGGCGGGAGGGGAGGGGAAAGAGGCGGGTCCGGCCTGGCCGCTCTGTCCCCGCGCCGAGGCCACAGCGCCCCCCGCCTGCGCGCTGGGCCCCTGCACCCGGGCCAGAGGCGGTGCTACGCGGGCCGGGAAGGGAGCGCCGACGCCGGCTCGGGGCTGAAAGCTCGCCGCAGGGAGGGCGGGGCGGGGGCCGACGCCGGCTCTGGGGGTGACCGCTGAACGCCAGTACCGCGGCGCGTTGTTTGAAGGAGAGGGGTAGCCGAGGGCAGCACACCCCCCACCCCCCACCCCCACCCCCGGCGGCCGAGACTGACACCCCCGGCCGAGGGACCGAAGCGGTTCCGTCTTACTGCGCCCACGCGGGCAGGGAAGCCTGCGCACCCCCCGCCGCCCCCCCGTTCCCGTCGTTCCCACCTCCGCCGCAGCCTGTGCTGTGGGGCCTCTTGCAGGTCACAGTGCTTCACCAGAGGGGGAAATGAAGTGTCTCGGAGACACATCTGTAGGAGAGTGAATTAAAAGGCAACTTTTTAAAGTCCAGCTACAGCCCATCGTGGTGTTTTTTCCTTCAAAAACAAGTTATGCTCATATCATTTGGGAACAAAATGATGTCAGGCCCAGTGTTACTGCTCGCTTGGCATGCCACGACCCATCCAATGACTTTATAGACTCAATTTCTTCTTTTGCTTAAATGTTGTTTGGCGACATTAATATGGGGCCGGGGGGGAATCCCATTTATCTCTAACTTCTTCCTCTCTGCCTTCCTTCTACATTTAGTCAACAGTCCATTCAGAAAACAGGGAAGCCTGATTCTAGTCAGGACGCAAAGGTGGTTTAAGAAGCGTCACATATTATTCACATGAATATGGCCCTACAACAGCCACAGCAATAATAACAGCACCAGCTAATAAATATTGAGCCTTTATGTGCCTACACTGTTGTAAGTACTCTGCCTGAACTAATTTCTTTAATCTTAACATTATTTATACCCATTTTACAGATGAGAAGATCTCAGGCACAGAGATATTTTTTAAATGCTCAGGTTCCACAAGCTGTAAAGTGGCAGTGCCAAGAAGCAAACCCGAATAGTCTAGCTCCATAGCCTAAGCTCTTTTTTTCTCTTTTGTTTTCTTCCAAGTTTTTATTTAAATTCCAGTTAGTTAGCATCCAGTGTAATGTTAGTTTCAGGTGTACAATATAGTGATTCAATAATTCTATAAATTTCAGTGCTCATCATGATAAAGAGTATGCAGCTATGGGGATATGGGGAAATTCTGTTCAAGGGGCACCAAGCTTCAATTACACAAGATAAATAAGTCCTAGAGATCTAATGTACAACAATGTGACTATAGTTAACAACACTGTATTGAATACTTGAAATTTGCTAAGGGGGCAGATCTTAAATTTCTCAACACACACACACACACACACACACACACACACACACACACACACACACACCAAGGTAACTATGTGAGGTGATAATGTTAATTGCCTTGATTGGCAATTATATGTATCAAGTTATCAAATTGTATACCTTAAATATACACACTTTTTAATTGTCAGATATACCTCAGTAAAATTGGAGGAAAAAGATATGCAGCTAAAAAATGTAATTATGAAAAAATAGTATTATGGGGAGGTGTGTCAGGCAGTTTATCAAAATGTTTTCTTGTGGACTTTTTGAAGATTATGGTATTTGTTGGCCTTTTAACTTTTATAGCTTGTTGTGATGCATTTCTCATTTTAAATGAATATTTATTTATGTTGATTTAATTTTCAGGAAGAGAGAGAGAGACAGACAGACAGACCCTGAGTAGGGTAGGAGTAGAGAGAGAGGGAAACAGAATCTGAAGCAGGCTTCAGGCTCCGTGCTGTCAGCACAGAGCCCAATGTGGGGCTTGAACTCACAGACTGTGAGATCATGACCTGAACTGAAGTCAAGATGCTTAACCAACTGAGCCACCCAGGTGCTCCTGAATATTGATTTTTGTACCTAATTGTCTAATTGTTATTTTTCTCTTAAAGAAGGCCCCCAAATTTGACAAGATTTTAAGCTGTACAAAATTTTGCTCTGCCCCCTACAGCTGGCCATAGGTTAATTTTTTATCCTATAGCCTTTAACTCCTGCTTTACTCCTTTTATAAAAGTTTTGTTCAGTTTATTTAAACTGAAAAAAAATCACCCATTTCTCTTCCCCACACCTCTTGCAACCACCAATCTGCTCTCTGTCTCTGTGAGCTTATTTGGTTTTTGTTTGTTTTGTTGGTTGGTTTAGATTCCACATGTAAATGAGATCGTACAATAGTTGCCTTTTTCTGTTTGATTTATTTCACTTATCATATCTTCTCAAAGTCCATCCATGTTATCACAGATGACAAGATTTCATTCTTTTTTGTGGCTGAATAATATTCCATTGTATGTCTATATAATACATTTTCTTTATCCATTCATCCATTGAAGGACACCTAAGTTGTTTACATGTCTCAATTAAAAATAATGTTGCAATGCCTACGGGAGGCTCAAATACCTTTTTGAACTAGTGTTTTCACTTTCCTTGGATAAATTCTCAGAAGTAAGATTGCTGGATCGTGTGGTAGTTCTATTTTTAATTTTCTTTTAATTCCATAATGGCTGCACCAATTTACATTCCCACCAAACAATGTACCAGGGTTCCTTTTTCTCCAAATCCTTACCAACACTTGTATTTCCTGTCTTTTCCATTATAACTATTCTAACAGGTGTGAAGTGGTATCTCACTGTGGTTTTGATTTGCATTTCCCTGATTATTAATGATACTAAGCACCTTATCATGTACCTATTGGCCATCCTTATGTTTTGGGGGAAGTGTCTATTTAGATCTCCTGCCCATTTTTTAAATCGGATTGTTTGAGTGTTTTTTGATATTGAGTTTGTATGGATTCTTTGTATATTTTGGATTTTAGCCTCTTACTGCATATATGACTCACAAGTATTTTCTCCCATTCAATAAGTTGCTTTTTCATTTGGTTGATGGCTTTCTTTGCTGTACAGAAGCTCTTTAGTTGTACTACTTTTTTTATGCTGTCCCCTCTTATGTTGAATATTGTCACATCCCCACTCATTTTGCCCCATCTTTCTAGATTCAGCTTAATAAACAGCAGCCTTTTCAAAAATACCCAGAACTGATTCTCCCACTATTTATAAGAATCAGATGCTGGTGATTCAGGAAAGCAGGCTCCATGCTGCACTGTGTGGTATCTCATTCCAGATCAAAAGTAGATGGCCTGGAGCACTAGAATGCCCACTGAGGTCAGGCACTGCCCTCAAAGTGTGTGGGTCCAAATCGAATGATACTTTTTAAATTTATTTTCTGTTTACTCTCACAAGTCATGAGGTCAATGATTTTATTTTGTTCATCCCAACACCCCATATTTGGAATCATGTGGGGCAAATAACAGACTGCTACTTCTGTTACCTCTGTTAGACCATCCAATCGGACTGTGTCTTGAAGCAATGAATAGGAAAAATCATTTCTTTGCTCTCTTTTAAGAATTCATCACCCTCATGTGTCCCAATTTGATTTCCCCATGACCGCACAATTGATTCAATGTCTTCCACTGTGTCTTGGGGGTAGGGAATGTGGTAATTCTGGTAATTGCCTGGGCAATTCTGGTAATGCTGGTAATTGCCTGGGCACGGGATTCCCATTCTTTTTTTTTTTTTTATGTTTTTATTTTATTTTTGAGCACAGTGGAGGAGGGACAGAGACAGGAGAACAGAGGAGCTGAAGTGGGCTCTGCATTGTCAGCACAGAGCCCGACGCGGGGCTCGAACTCACGAAACATGAGATCATGACCTGAGCTGAAGTCAGATGCTCAACCAACTGGGCCACTCAGATGCCCCACAAGATTTCGACTCTTAAGATCTCAACCCTATTTGGCCCCCAGCCCAAGTGTGAACATTCTTCCACCCCACCCCAAACCCTTCCTCCCCCTCTTCCCGGGTCCCACCATAGCCTGACACACCCCAGGCCAGGAGTCTGCACCCCTTGCCCCCTTCTTTCCCTGACTTCCTGTTTATGACACGGGTCTCAGCTTAGATGTCACTTCCTCCAGGAAGTGTTCCCTGACCCCTGAAATTGATGTACCTGTGCTTGCCCTACCATAGCGCTTTCTGTTGAAATAACCTCCTGACCCTGGCTCTTCATCTCCTAAAAGGCAGGGTCCTGGCTTCACCAAACTCTTTAACTCCAACACATTTTCTAGTATTTTTTCCCATAAAGATCTTCTACCTTTTCCACTAGCAAAGATTATCTCACTTTGAAATTTGCTAATTATAGTGAATTTAGACTTGTTTACCCATATAGTAAAACAGCCATCCTAATGGGATCTTCACTGCATATCTTTCACTTTTCTATCTCTTGACATATTCAAGAAATAAGCTACCATAAGTTTTTAATTAATACATCTCTTGCCAGGATGTAATTTCCATCATCAAATTCAATACAAAGCTATTTTTTTCTGCTATTTATATAACATTTCACTATTTACCCATCTCCAATAACTAAATAACAGCAGATAACCAGATCAGAAGTGCATGGTTTCTGCATCTGTCATGTTAACAGGTCATATAGCTATGTGTGTTTATTCTTTCTTCAAGCCATAACTCTTTGCCTTGGACAAATTATTCTCATATCTTTTCTTTAGCAGTGCCCTAATTTTTGAATGTCCTATAAGAGTCCATCAGTTAGAGGGGCACCTGGGTGGCTCAGTCAGTTAAGCTTCCAACTTCAGCTCAGGTCATGATCTCATGGTTGGGTTTGTGAGTTGGGGCCCTGCATCTGGCTCTGTGCTGACAGCTCAGAGCCTGGAGCTGCTTCAGATTCTATGTCTCCCTCTCTCTCTCCTCTCCCCTGTTTGTACTGTCTCTCTCTAAAAAATAAATATTTAAAAAAAATTTTAAAAGGCGGGGGGTGCCTGGGTGGCTCAGTCCGTTAAGCGTCCGACTTCCGCTCAGGTCATGATCTCACAGTTCGTGGGTTCGAGCCCCGTGTTGGGTTCTGTGCTGACAGCTCAGGGCCTGGAGCCTGCTTCAGATTCTGTATCTCTCCCTCTCTCTCTGACCCTCCCCTGCTCACGCTGTCTCTCTCTCAGAAATAAATAAAGCATTAAACTTTTTTTAATAAGACTCCACCAGTTAGAAAATTACTTCTCATGAACCGAAGATTCTGAGCTGTGCCATCTGTTGCCAGCAAGACACTGCTGCTTCCATCTGAGGCTGGGACTATGTTTCCCAGAACTTCCTTTCTTCTCCATGCAGTTGCAGGCTGAAGATGTCCAATAAAGAGGAGCTCCCCAGGGATTTGGAAGCTGGGAGGAAGGTAGAAGAGGATCATATGGCCAAGCATGATGGCAGACACACAGAGGGGCCCAGCACTTCTTCACTCTCCTCCCGCTCTATGCCCACCTCACCGTGCTCACAGCAGCCCCAAGCCCACCCCCGTCACTACCCACAGAGCCTAGAGCTCCCACACTCCACTTCTCAAGGTCCCCTTTCATGACCACACCTGCATGGCTGCTGGGTTTTCTCTCAAGTCCTAGCTGGTACCCTGCACCACCTAGCAGCTCTCTACTTACTCCCAAACTTATAAGAGCTCTCTTTCTTCGCCCCGGTACCCCATAGCAGCTGTTTTCCTAACTGGGCCCTGACCATACACTTAGTCTGTCTTTTACCACTGGGTATGCTATCACAGGGGAAAATTGACAAGGAAAGAATTCTTGGCATTTTTCACTGGAGCATAAGGGGGAAATCATATAAACAGCATCAAACCATCAGCTGGTCCACGAGTAGGTCCTTGTCAGTAATCACAGGCCCCTTGACTCTTTTATCAGCTAGTCTTATGGTGAGGGGTCATGGACATGGTCTGAGATGTTGGCATCGGTACCCCAGCTTTCAGACGTCCTTTTATCACTCACCCTCAGCCTGTTGATAACTAGAATGAGGACATTAAGAGCTCCCATTGGCATGATAAAATTTTCAGATGTGAAAATCAATCAGTCATTTTGATTATAAGAAATATTTCTGAAAATAAAATGTTTATATTGTTTCTACTGGTCAGATATTAGCTAGGCTGTGCAGCAGTGATAATAAACTCAAAACCTTAATGTCTAGAAACATAGAAGCTATTTTTTGGTCATGCAGAATATACACTGCAGACCTGGTGGTTCTCCAAGGCTCCTTTCCAAATGGTGACTTTTGGAATCCAATCTGCTTGTGTCTTGTAACTATGCCACCTGGGACACAAGGTTTCCAGGAAAGAGAATAGGGACAGTCACATGCCAACTATTAAATGCTTCATCTCAGAAATTACCTCGGGTTACAGCCTTTTGCATGTACCATGCATTTCTGTGCATGTACCCATGCATGCGACAGCACTTTTGTAAGGGCTTTAAATTGGAAACAATCTTAAGTGTCAAAATGGTAAAATGGATAAGTTAATTTTGGAATTTACATTATACTATTTCAGTCAAGAAAATGAATGAACTGCAGATAAACACAACACTAACGAATCTTACTAACATAATGAGGAGTGAAAGAAGCCAGTTACAGAAAAAGTGTAAACTATCTGTTGTGATATATATAAAGTTTCGAAAGGAGAAAAACTAAATAGCATTAAACGTCAGAGTAATTGGGGATAATTGTTACCTTTGGAAAGAAGATGGACCATAGGGGGTTTCTGATGTTCGTATATGTTCTGAGTGGTGGTTACATATGTATTCATTTTATACTAATTCATTATTATACTGTGTACTTGTTTTATTCACTTTTATGAATTTCATTATATGAATTCATTCACTTTAATGAATTTCATTATAATCATTATATCATGATTTCATTATAATCATTATAAATGATTATAAATATCCCAGCCTAAAAATTATATTAAATAGGACTGATGATGGTTTTGCATGCTAAAGAACTATTGGCTCTAGTCCTAGTACAGTGATAATATACATTGTACACCTTTTGAACTAAATAACAAACTTTTAAAAAAAATTAACATTTATTAAGTTCTGAGAGACAGAGAGACAGAACATGAGCGGGGGAGGGGCAGAGAGGGAGGGAGACACAGAATCCAAAGCAGACTCCAGGCTCTGAGCTGTCAGCATAGAGCCTGATGTGGGGCTTGAACCCATGAACTGCGAGATCATGACCTGAGCCAAAGTCAGATGCTTAACCAAGTAGCCATCCAGGCACCCCAGTACAAACTCTTAAAGTGAAATTTAAATGAGGTTTGATTGAGCAAAATCCTATCATACAAAGCTTTCCCACATGTCATAAAGTACTACTGTACGTTATTCACATCTCTAATAGTTATTTTTAAAATGTGCATCATCATCATCCAGCAAGTGCAGTTTATAGGTGTTTTAAATTTTTGAACAAACTAAACTGGTCCTGCACGATTGTCGCAAAAGATGTGAATGGCAATTTATAGACATAAGTTCCTGGAGGAAAATGAGAACACCGGGGAGGGGTCTTGGAGGGATGGCAGGTAACTTGGCACTGAGAACTCACTGGAGAGGAGGGGTACCTGGGTGGTTCAGTAGGTTGGGCGCCTGACTTCGGCTCAGGTCATGATCTCTCGGTTCACCAGTTCAAGCCCCCACCGGGCCCTGGAACCTGCTTTGGATTCTGTGTCTCCCTCTCTCTCTGTCCCTCCCCTGCTCATTCTCATTCTCTCTCTCTCTCTCTCTCTCTCTCTCTCTCAGAGAAATAAATAAACACTTAAAAAAGAAAAAGACTCAATGTCAAAAACAGATGCTGTGCAAGGCAAGGCTGAGCCACACTGCGGGTACCTTTCTCCCTGCTCAGCCTTGGTTTATTTTCCTCTTTAAAATCCCTACTTCTGGGTCTTTCCAGCTGTTGCCACTCTGCCATTGATGGGAAACACCAACCAAGTCCATACCCTCAGACCCGCTGTGACATTCCGGCTTTGCCCTCCCAGTTGTTCTGACCCTTTTGATAGAAAAGCCTCTTTCCCACACATTTGCAGCAACTGATAGGCTTCCAGCTTCCCTCCCCAAACACACATCACAGAACCTCCCCAGGTCAAACACGTCCCAGCTGCCCAAATCCTTACATGTGATAAGAACTCCCCAGAAACTCCCCTTAGCTATTGCAAAACGTTTACCTCCTCTAACTTTTCAGCCACCCTGAAAATAAGAACTACCATGCAGTCATTTCCCAACAAGTACGATCACCCAAGCTGGCAAGTCTGAAATAACAGGACCGGTCTCCTCCTGCCAGAGACTGCAACCATCTCCGTTTGCAAGGTCCTCCCAGCTAAGGGCGGGAAACACCCCCAATCCTACAAGGGGGAAGAGAAGGGAATTTTCCTATTTTCCAATAGCTGTCAGAATTCACTGCTGGGTTTGCGCTGACAGTGTAACACACAGAATGAATGTGTGCACGTTCGGATGCTTTACAAACCTACCTAAGTTCATCTTTGAGAAGAAGTAGAGTAGCAGGAGGCCCATTTTCTCTGTCACATATATCCAAAAAGAATGTGTTAGAAGGTGGATACTGTGTCTGCACATTGGAATTGTGACATGAATTTTATCTGGAAGCTAAAGGAGTATGGATGTTAGCTACCTTATTGGATGGAAGGATCCAACTCATGAACTTGATGTGAATAAGCAATAATGATGGAGAGCCATATATACATGCTTAGAGCAAGCTCTGGACATAAATGGTTTACAATTTCAGTAAGAGAGAAAATATCTATAAAATAAGTGTAAAGCAAGACCGGGTGTGCTGAGGGCAATGGGGTGTACAAAGTGCAATCACTATATGCCTGAGGACAGACTTCTGGATGGGGAAATTCAAACGCCCTTCCTCTGAGACGGGCGAGCGGACAATTCAGAACAACCCTGTATTCCAAAAAGAACCCTCTTCCTTTCCCTTCCCCTCATCTTCCTGGTAATCATAAAACCTCAACAAATTATAGCTACACTGATTAGGTTAGAGAAGTTCTCTGCATTTTATCTGCACTGTCATGGTTAATACTCACAAAATCTAAACATGTACTATTCCTTCTCCAATTTTGCAGATTAGAAAATGGCAGCTCAAGGGTGCCTGGGTGGCTTAGTCAGTTGAGCAGCTGACTTTTGACTTCAGCTCAGGTCAGGGTCACAGGGTCGTGGGATCGAGCCCTGCACTGGCTTTGCACAGAGCATGGAGCCTGCTTAATATTCTCTCTCTGTCTCCCGCTACCCTCCTCCCCAATGGGTGCGTTCTCTCTCTATCTAAAGAAAAAAATATTAAGAGGATTGTAGAGGGAATCCTTAAGCAATTAAGAAGTAGAATGGGGTGCCTGGGTGGCTCAGTCGGTTAAGCGCTTGACTCTTGATTTTGGCTCAGGTCATGATCTCACAGTTGATGAGGTTGAGTCCTGAGTGGGGCTCTGCACTGGCAGCAAGGAATCTGCTTGAAATTTTCTTTCCCTCTCTCTCTCTCTGACCCTCCCCAACTCCCATGCATGCATTCTCTCTCTCTGTCTCTGTCTCTCTCTCAAAATAAATAAATAAATCTTTTTTAAAAAAAAAAAGAAAAAGAAGAAATTGGGGTGCCTGAGTGGCTCAGCTGGTTAAGTGTCTGATTCTGGCTCTGGTCATGTTCTCACAGTTTGTGGGTCCAACATTGGCTCTGTGCTGACAGCTCAGAGCCTGGAGCCTGTTATCGGATTCTGTGTCTCCTTCTCACTCTGTCCCTCCCTGACTTGCCTGTGCTCTTTCTTTCTCTCTGTCTCTAGTAAATGAACATAAGAAATTTTTTTAGAATACTAAAATTAACAAAAAGAAGTAGAATATATATACATCATGCCCTGTTGAAGTATGATTTTCATATACGCATATTGCAAATTTAAAATCATTTTTATCTGTTCATTAAATGAATTCCATAGACATTGATTGAGGCCCTTTGTTAACGCAAGGACTTGTTAATGACCAAATATTTCATTTACAACTTTTTCTGTAATTCTAAACTTTTGTTAGTTCAGATGGCTTTCTAACTAATCAAAATTGGAAAGTTATAAGTCACTTTAAAAATAGTTTATGGAGTTAGCCTCAATCTGGAGAGCCCTTTCCATTGTCTTTACCTATCTAATTAAATCTTAGGCATCTTTGTAAGTCCAGCTGGAACTATTGCCATCATCCTGACCTCTGTACACACCACCTTGGGAAGTGCTCTTCTTGGTATGTTCACCCCCTCACAGACAGCGCCCCTCCACCCGGCTCCCACGGGCTTTGTGGACATGGAGGCCAAGGAAAGATTCACAGTTTCACTAGGGAGGTTTCCAAAGCTGGGAGGTTGGGGACAAAGGGGGGGGGGCCTCTGTGGCAATGGCCCCTGGTATTGCTGCCAACATGGACTTTTGGAAATGACTCCTAGAGCTCTATACCTTCCGAGCATGTCAGGGAGCCAGATTTGAGAACCACTGAGTGAGAAATGCTTCTGGCCCATTCCTCCCTAGGAATATAGAATGAGCCTTGTTGTTATTGAGATCTAGTTTCTGTAGAATTTGAAACCCTGCCCTCTGGGACTTGAGAGTGCAGAGCCAATTCCTCCCGCATATTCTAAGAGAGTGTCTTCCAATTCGTTCATCTGAAATAACCCAGAAGATAAATATGAGCAGCAAGAAAGAGGTTGTTGCTTGAAAATATTCATGTTCTTTTCCTTTAATTCTTGTAACAGTGGTCCTGAGATCTTAAAAGAACATGGAATAAAATAAAATGAAATAAAACAAAATGCAGAGAAAGACTATCAGACAAGACTCAAAAACAACCATCCAAACTCGATGGCTTCGCTTGGCTCCAGCAAAAGAAATAAAGTCAATCAACTTGATTCAGACCGTTGGGTCACTTGATTGTTGAACGCTGCTGCTATGCATCAAGGAGTATATTTAAGTTCTAAAAGAATGGAGATCAACATAGCCAAAGAAGAGCCTCCAAATCATACATATTGAATATCAATAAAAATGTTACCTTATCTTAGGAGGGAACTTCAAAAACAACACCCACTAGACTTAGATTAACTCAAATGGAATTTCCTCAAGCCACCATGGGTGTACCCTTTCTTCCCAGGCAGTGGGACTTTCCTGTCTAGATAAGGGAAATTGTGTGGGAGGAATTCCATTAATTCGCTCACTTAGCACACCTTGATTAAGCACCCACTCCATGTGAGGCCTATAGTACTGAGGATATGTCAATCAGCACAACAGTCAAATAAGTGAATTATGTATCATGGTAGAGGATGAAAAGCACCCTAGAGGAGGGCAAGCAGGGAAAGGGAATGGGATGGGATATGTTTTAAGTAGGTGGCCAAAGGAGACCTACACAGCTTACATCAGAGCAAAGACTTTGAAGGATGGAAGGGAGTACGTGTGTGGGTGTCTGGGGAAGGAACATTCTATTGCGTCCATCCTAGTGAGCTAGTTTGATTCACCATGGAATGGGGAAGGAGCATTCTAGGAAAGATACCAGCAAGAGCAAAATCCCTGCTAGCAGGGACTGTGTCAACAGGTCAGAGAAACAGCAAGGAGCCTCGTGTGCCTAGGAAAACGTTAGCAAGGGGGAAGACCAGGCCATCGAAGAAATGAAAAAAGGAAAATGAATGTAGGCCATGGTATGGTAGACATGGGGTCAGTTCTGCATGAGCCTGGGAGCTGTTGGAACTGGAATGGGCAGTAGCACCATGTAGCCCAGGCTCCCAGCACCCCTGGGGCTACAGATGAAAAGCAACTGTCAAGGACGAGGGGGGCAAGGAGACGAGTTAGGAGATGCAGAACTTGACCAGGAGTGCAGAGGCGGTGGTAGGAAGGTTTTGGACACGCCTTGAAGGTAGAGAGAGCCAGCACAACCCTCCTGTGCATTGGGTCTTGGGTTTCAGGGTACACAAGGAAGCAAGAGAACTTCAAGTGTTGTGCCCGATTCGCGAGTCCCCAGAGACCCCCAAGGAGCCGACACCGATGCAAGTACAAAAGGGTCTTTATTACAAGCTCGAGCAGGGGCTCACCTGCCAGCTGGTGTCGTGGCAGCAGGTGAAGCCCCGAACAATACCCGAACAATAGCGAGCAGGGTTTTTAGGGGTAAGGGATGGGGGTGTTACAGTGCCACGTTGTACGTATAGCATCATCACATAAGCACCAATTACAATTGTACAGCACCCATGGTAACAGCTTTGACCATTCAGTATCTGTGAGGCGTTACTTTTGGTGGGACCCAATCATGACCTTTGAGAATCCTTTGAAAATGACCAATTATGAGGTGAGTTCAAAGGGCCCACGTAGGGATCAGGCAAGTGGTGAGAAATTGGCTAGTTTGTACAGAATAACTGTCTATAGTTCCCAGCCTTGACTCAGACCACAGGAATGTTTTTTGATTAGCTGACCTGAGGGCAGTCCGAGGATGGCTTTAGCCTTGAGCAATCTGAGGAACTGGGGCTACGTGCAGCCCGAGGTTGCTCTTAATGGAGGCCTTAATTTCAAAATGACGTTACTTAGGCTCTTCACAAGGATCATGACCTGACAAACTGGAGTTCTCATTAACTAAGATAAGGAAGGCTCCAACAGGTAGCAGTTTCAGAAAGAAAGATGAGGAATTCAGTTCGAACCCAAGAGGTTGAGTCGCCTGTGACGTGTCCAAGAGGAAATATTGAGTGGACTGTTGAATATGGAAGTCTGGAGTTCACAGAGAGGTGCTGTCTAGAGACATCAGTTTCACCAGAACGTGGATGAAGGATGAAAGGGCATTCGATCATCAACGAAGGAGGGTGGGCCAAGAAGAGGAGAGGCCCCAGGGCTAAACTCTAGGACTCCAAAGTTAAATGAAAAGGACAGGCATTGGCCATCTGGATGTCCTCTTTGGAGAAGTGTCTATTTATATCTTCTGCCCATTTCTTCACTGGGTTGTTTGTTTTTCGGGCGTGTAGTTTAGTGAGTTCCTTATAGATTCTGGATATTAACCCTTTATCTGATATGTCATTTGCAACTATCTTTTCCCATTTCGTTGGTTGCCTATTAATTTTCTGGGTTGTTTCCTTGGCTGTGCAGAAGCTTTTAATCTTGATGAGGTCCCAACAGTTTATTTTTGCTCTTGATTCCCTTGCTTTTGGGGATGTGTCAAGTAAGAAGTTGCTGCGGTGGAGGTCAAGGAGGTTGTTTCCTGCTTTCTCCTCTAGGGTGTTGATAGTTTCCTGTCTCACGTTCAGGTCCTTTATCCATTTTGAGTTTATTTTTGTGCATGGTGTGAGAAAATGATCTAGTTTCATTCTTCTGCATGTTGCTGTCCAGTTCTCCCAACACCATCTGTTAAAAAGGCTGTCTTTTTTCCATTGGATATTCTTTCCTGCTTTGTCAAAGATTAGTTGGCTGTATACTTTTGGGTCCACTTCTGAGTTCTCAATTCTGTTCCATTGGTCTATGTGTCTGTTTTTGTGCCAATACCATACTGTCTTGATGATGACAGCTTTGTAGTAGAGGCTAAAGTCTGGGATGGTGATCCCTCCCGTTTTGGTTTTATTTTTCAGGATTACTTTGGCTATTCGGGGTCTTTTGTGGTTCCATACAAATTTTTGGATAGTTTGTTCTAGTTTTGAGAAGTATGCTGGTGCAATTTTGATTGGAATTGCATTGAATGTGTAGAGTGCCTTAGGTAGTAATGACATCTTAACTATATTTATTCTTCCTATCCATGAGCATGGAATGTTTTTCCATTTCTTTGTGTCTTCTTCAATTTCCTTCATAAGTTTTCTATAGTTTTCATCATATAGATCTCTTGTATCCTTGGTTAGGTTTATTCCGAGGTATTTTATGGTTTTTTGTGCAATTGTGAATGGGATCAGATTCTTGATTTCTCTTTCTGTTGCTTCATTGTTGGTGTATAAAAATGCAACCGATTTCTGTACATTGATTTTGTACCCTGAAACTTGGCTGAATTCTTGGATCAGTTCTAGTAGGCTTCTAGTGGAGTCTGTCGGGTTTAGGAACAACCCAGAAAATTAATAGGCAACCAACAGAATGGGAAAAGATAGTTGCAAATGACATATCAGATAAAGGGTTAATATCTAGAATCTATAAGGAACTCACCAAACTACACGCCCGAAAAACAAACAACCCAGTGAAGAAATGGGCAGAACATATGAACAGACACTTATCCAAAGAGGACATCCAGATGGCCAACAGACACAGGAAACGATGCTCAGCATCGCTCCTCATCAGGGAAATACAAATCAAAACCACACAGAGATACCACCTCACGCCAGTCAGAGTGGCTAAAATGAGCCAATCAGAGAACTCTAGATGCTGGCGAGGATGTGGAGAAACGGGCACCCTCCTACACTGTTGGTGGGAATGTAAACTGGTACAGCCCTCTGGAAAACAGTGTGGAGGTTCCTCAGGAAACTAACAATAGAACTCCCCTATGGACCCAGCAATAGCACTGCTAGGAATTGACCCAAGGGATACAGAAATGCTGATGCATAGGAGCACATGTACCCCAATGTTCATAGCAGCACTCTCCACAATAGCTAAAACATGGAAAGAGCCTAAGTGTCCATCAACAGATGAATGGATCAAGAAGATGTGGTTTATCTATACCATGGAATACTACATGGCAATGAGAAACAATGAAATCTGGCCATGTGTAGCAACATGGATGGACCTTGAGGGTGTTATGTTGAGCGAAATAAGTCAGGCAGAGAAGGACAAATATCATATGTGTGCACGTATAGGAGGATTAGGAGGAACTTGATGGAGGAACAAGGGGGAGAAGAAGGGGGAAATGGTGGGGGAAAGGGAGAGAGGCAAACCATGAGAGACTCTTGAATGCTGACAAAAACTGAGGACTGATGGATGTGGGGGGGGAGGGGGGATGGGCATGGGGGAGGACACTTGTGGGGAAGAGCACTGAATGTTATGTGGAAACTAATTTGACAATAAAGTATTTGTAAAAAAAAAAAAAAAAGGAAAGAAAAAGAAAGAAAAGGACAGGCATTTAAAAAGCTACAAATATTAAGACCAAATATCAGAAGCCGGGACGGGAGAAATGGAAAAGGAACTGCTAAGTGCACCACCTGTATGAATAAGAGCTTATCGGCCTGGGCACCTCTTGCTTCGCCGCACAGCAAGCCATTGCCCCCTTTTGAATTTGAAACAATCTTTGTCTCCTTTATTTATAAGGTGGCCAATAATAAACCCAATATGGTACGGTAGCCCACCCTGTTTACAAACTGATTGCTTCACTAGTTTCTAGTTCTGGGTTGAATTTCAGTGAAGGCAGGGAAAACCCAGGTTGAAACAAAGCCTGGGCAGTCGTGGGGGTGTGTCCTGAGCACACAGCCCCGAACCAAACAGTCTGGTTTTCTTTGGCCAGCACACCCACTTGATCTGCACGTTGATCTGGTTGGGTCAGTAAACAGAGCTGCCCAGAGTTCATTTTGCCCGAGAAAATCCATGTGTGCTCCAAGTTTACTAGAACTAAAGGGACAGATTTAGGGTCTCCCCTTTGACTATCATGAAACTCCAGTCTTCGATATCCTTTTAAAAAGCATTAAAATGTCCTATTTATATTTTCTTTTAATTTTTATTTATTTTTGAGAGACAGAACATGAACAAGGGAAGGACAGAGAGAAAGGGAGACACAGAATCTGAAGCAGGCTCCAGGCTCCAAGCTGTCAGCACAGAGCCCGATGCGGGGCTAGAACTCATGAATGGTGAGATCATGACCGGAGCCGAAATCGGACGCTCAACTGACTGAGCCACCAAGGTGCCCCCACTATCCTGTTTATCTTAGGAAGAAAAATGTTGTTTTGGATCCTCTGAATTATGTTTGAAACTTTTATAGTTACTTTTTTGGAAGGCAAACAAGCTAACAGTTAAATTCTCGTAGTCGATGACGGGAGTTCGGAAACCAGCGCTGACATGGAGGCATCAGTGACTTGCTCGGCAAAGGACTGTGGGAAGGATGGGGGGTGTGTGTAAACTTATTTCATTAGAGGAAAGCAATAGTTACTATTAATTACTTCCCTGGAGCATGTTCTGTTAGGGATGGGGTCAGGAGATGGCTTTCTGGTTAGATGAACCCGCATTTGAGACTGATGGTGCTGCATATCTGTGCAAAGTCATTTTACTTCTCCAACTCTGAATCCCTTAATTTGTAAAATGTGTGTATTCATTTGCTGGACCTTCTATAACAAAGTGCCACAGCCTGGGTGGCTTTGATAACAGGAATTTATTTTCTCACAGATCTGGAGGCTAGAAGTCCAAGACCAAGATATTGACAAAGTTGTTCTTTATGAAGCTTCCTTCCATGGCTTGTAGGTGGTTGTTTCTCCTGTCTTTACATGACCTTCCCTCTGTGCTTGCCTGTCCTCCTCTCCTCTTCCTGTAAGAAGATTAGGATTCTCCCTAATGACCTCACTTCCTCTAGCTGCCTCTTCAAATACAATCACATTCTGAGGTAACAGCACGTTAGGTCTTCAGCACATGAATTTTGGGAGACACAATTCAGCCCATAACAATGTGGATAATATACTTGTAGACAGTATGTTTTGAGTATGTATTTTGTGTACACAACAATATATATTATCTATTGAGAATTATATATGATCATCGCTCTGTTTTTAAATATTTATTGGTACACAATAAAATTTTTAAGTACCCATCATCTATTAGGAATTCTCATAATTGCAGTGTGAGACCAGGATAGATATTTATAAAAGCATATTTAGGTCTAACTTATTTTCAGGTATGGGAATATTTTAATGTAATTTTCTTTAAGGTTATTTCAGGCGTCCTTGGGAGCAAGAAGAGTCTTCTCAAAAGAAGCAATAACCAATGTTTCTTGGTGAAGCATTAGAGGAGAGAAAGCTACTGAATTAAGAAATATTAAGATAATCATTTTCGGAGATGTGATCCAAAGGGCATAGATAGACAGGCCAACCTGAATTTAGTTGCAATTTTGCCATTGGTTAATTGTGTGACTTTCACCCCCAACAAATTTTAGCTCCCTTTTTTTCCCCTAGACTAGTGTGGTAACATGCTCCAGAGACAGAATATTGTGGTAATGATTTTTGGAAAACATGGGATTTTATGAATTAAAAATTCAACAATTTGGGGACACTTGGGTAACTCAGTCAGTTAAGCATCCAACTTCGGTTCAAGTCATGATTTAGCAGTTTGTGAGTTTGAGCCCTGTGTTGGGCTCTGTGCTGACAGCTCGGAGCTTGGAGCCTGCTTCAGATTCTGTGTCTCCCTCTCTCTCTGCTCCACCCCACTCACACTATGTCTGTCTGTCTGTCTCTCTCTCTCTCTCAAAAGCAAATAAACATTTGGAAACATTTTTTTTAAAATTCAACAATTTTGTTTTTTCTCTGAGAATCGAGGCACAAAGTAAGTGATCAATAAACATTGGATAGATATATGGATAGATGGAAAAGTAAAATCATGCAAGAAGATATGAAGTTTTTTTGAGTCTTGATCTAAACTCTAGCCAAATACTGACGTCACTCATGAAACCAGCAGAAAATCTGACTCTTCCTGCTACTCTCCCTATCCCCTCAAGGTAGGTGCTATGAAGTAGGTCCTATTAAACACTAGATTTGGGGGGCACCTAGCTGGCTGTCAGAAGAGCATACAACTCTTGACCTCAGAGTCATGAGTTCAAGCCCCATGCTGGGTGCAGAGATTATACACATACATACATGCATACATACCTAAATAAGGTTATATTTTGATTTTAAAACCAGCTGATTTGGGTTGGCCTTGCTACCAGATCTGGTAAAATGCTTACTCCCTCTCAAAATCTGCTTCCCCAGCTAGTAAAAGACCAATCCCTCCCACAGTAAGCATCCAAGGTCATCTGCAATTTGGTCATTCCTAAGGCATTTCCTGGGCAGAACTGTTCATGTCCCCCTATGACCATCCTAATCTTTCCCATTCATACTTCAGTCTCTAGGTTTCTGGTTAAGAAAGGTAATTTTCTGGGGCACTGGGTGGCTCAGTCAGTTAAGCATCTGACTTTGGCTCAGATCATGATCTCGCAATTCATGAATTTGAGCCACACATCGAGCTTGCTGCTATCAGTGTGGAGCCTGCTTCAGATCCTCTTTCTCCCCAACTCTCTCTGCCCCTCTTCCACTCATGTGCTCAATCTCTCTCTCTCAAAAATAAGGAAATATTAAAAAAAAAGAAAACCAATTTTCTAACATCTCCCAAACATTCTACATCTGAGCTTTAAGGCACCTTATAGCTATTTTGCATATTCTTCTCTTCCCTCCACTCACAAAGTTCCCTAAGATTGTCTACTACTTGTCCCAACCAATTCTTCATCTAGTTGATAAGGCAATTCTCCCTTTCTAGGCTGGCATCTGGCATAACCTCTCACGGGTAGCTGGCCCCCAATGATGTCACACCCTGTGTAGTCCTTTTTCACATTAGGTAGGGATGATTCATATTCATATTATTCATAGGATATTGCAGAAATGTTGGCATGTGACTTATAACTCTCTCTTACAAAGCCAGCTACCGTGTCAGGAGAACACCAAGCAGACAAACGGAGAGGACCACATGACAAGGAACAGAGGCATTCTGCCAATTGCCACGTGAGTGAAGTCAAGCCTTCTGAAGTCTGCAGCCCCAGCCAATACCTCAACTTCAACCAATAACTCAATTCCAGTCTCATAAGCAAGTACCACCCAACTTAAATGCTGCCTAATTCTTGCCCCTAAACTCAGAGATAATAAACATTTTAAGCTATGCTCTAAGATAATCTGTTAGACAACAATAGATAACTAATAAACCTCCTAAGATGCCCCAGACCTTCATAATGGATCCCATCTGTCCTTGAAACTTACTTGTCCTGACCGCTCCTCATGTCTAGAAGCAAACTCTTGACTATTCCTGTTTCAAAGCTCTGTTTCCTCTTAGCCCATTTATTAGAAATCCATGGATGGATAAGCGGATTTTGTAGAGGGTCAGGGAGCCCAGGGTTATCTCCTCCTCTCACTGTCCCAGATTCACATGTAAATATAAGTGACCCCATGAAAATGGTCTTCTGGAATCTATTACAGAATTCCTGTTTAAAAAATAGGATTTTTTAAAATACCAAATCTTCTTTACTATAGTATAGAGTCAATATTTTCCATATAGAATAAGAACAAACATAATTTTCACAAAAGAAGTTGATCCAGGTGAGATGATCTATAGGTATGTCCTACATTATATTTGGACATGACACAGCCCTGTTAATCAAATGTGCTTATGAGGGGCTTAGAATTGAATTACCCGGATCCTTCACTTATATCTTCTTCTGACCTGGAATAAGCTTTTTCAATAGCTAGCTGGATTCAAGGGTGTTGTGTTTGGTCTCGGGACACAGAACTGGATTACAGTGACAAGAGACGAGGACACTGCTCTCATGAAATGAAACGACTGGCCAGCAAGCAAGCATCATCTCTGAGGAGATCATTTCACTAAAGCTGATTCTCAACACTTTTCTATACCGAGATGCCAGACGGCGTGCCTCCAGCATCACTCTGTCGGGGTAGGTCACCTTGTCAAAACCTGTTCACAATGATGGATTAGGGCGGTAACTGATAAAGATACCCTTCTCCTCATTCGCCCCACCCCAGCCCCTCCATGGTAGTAGTAAGTACACTTTCGGGGAGCGTATAACTCACAGGTGGCAGATAGTCTCGCTAACCTCTGAGAATCTACACTGAAGTGATGCTAAAATACCACAGGGCCCTGGAGGCAGAAAGATGTCATTTGAGTTCAGGGGAAGCTGCTGCTTATACAGACTGTGTTTGAGACTTTCTGGCTCTGGCCTCATACAGAGCTCTGTACTTCCTGACAGCCGGGTGACTGACATGCAGTGTTATTATATGAGCAAGTGGAGCAACTCTAGGCACCCTTTAAAGTAGGTATATCAAAAAAAGCCCTTTGTGACAGTCTTAAAGATCCGAAACGTTTTGCATCCTTCCAAAATCCTCCTGGGAAAGACAGTGCTTTTGTTTCAGTGTCATAAAAAGACTAACTCTTAACTCCATCTCCTTCCAGCTCTGTTACAGGCTCTGATAGCACGTTCTCAGCACAGGCCTCCTAATAGCAGGTCACAGCCCATCCATGTCAGGACACCTGCCCACATGCCAGCCCCTTCCAAGCTTTCTAATTCCTAGACAAGAAAATAAAAGTGAACTCGTTTATTCAAAGGTTAAAAAACTGAAATATGGGGCGCCTGGGTGGCTCAGTCAGTTAAGCGTCTGACTTCGGCTCAGGTCATGATATTATGGTTCGTGGGTTCTAGCCCCGTGTCAGGCTCCGTGCTGACAGCTAGCTCAGAGCCTGGAGCCTGGTTCAGATTCTGTGTCTCCCTCTCTCTCTGACCCTCCCCTTGCTCATGCTGTCTCTCTCTCAGAAATAAGTAAAACATTTAAAAAAAATTTTTTAAAAAACCGGAATGTATGCTTAAATATAATATGAAGCCCTCCTTATCTTTCATGTTATTCTCTCATGATGGATTTCAGATAGCACCTGAGTGAGAACAATGTATAGTTGAACTGAGGAAAAAAAAGTGTGTGTGTGTGTGTGTGTGTGTGTGTGTGTGTGTAATAGGAACTAGTCCCCACTAGTCTGGAATATGAAATATATAAAATATAATAATAAATACAAGCAGAGGCACCTGGGTGGCTCAGCTGATTAAGTAACTGGCTCTTGGTTTCGGCTCAAGTCATGATCTCACAGTTTGTGAGTATATGCCTCCACCTTGGGCTCTCGACTGACAGCACAGAGCCTGCCTGGAATTTTTCTCTCCATCTCTCTGTCCCTCTCTGGTTCTCTCTCTCAACAAATAAATAAACTTTAAAAAACATTAGTGAGGTAGGTAGAAAAATGGTAGATCTGACTAGTAAAACAAATTTCTGGTTTTCAAAAATAGTTAAGAAAATAGATAAGCCACTAGCTAATTTAATTAAGGGAAAAAAAAAGAAAGAAAACACATACATACAAAATAAGAAATGACAAGGGAAAAGTAACTATAGAAACAGAAGGAATGTAATAAATCATAAAAGTCTATTTTGCAGACCTCTCGTGCAAATTAATTTGAAAACTTAGGTGAAATGGATAATTTTCAGGGAAGTAAAGTTAACCTAAATTGACCTCTTTAGGTTTAGAAAGCTCAAACAGACCATTATCTATAAAATATATGGAGCGGGGAGCCTGGGTGGCTCAGTCAGTTAAGCTTACAACTTCAGCTCAGGTCATGACCTCACAGTTTGTGGGTTTGAGCCCCGCTCCCGGCTCTGTGCTCACAGGTAGCTCCAAACTGTTTCGGATTCTGTGTCTCCCTCTCTCTGACCCTCCCCTGGTCATGCTCTCTCTCTCTCTCTCTCTCTCTCTCGGAAGTAAACTTAAGGAAAAATAACAATATTAAAAAAATTTTTTTATATATATGGAGAAAGTTATCAAAGAGCTGTAACCCTGAATACACCAGGCCTATATGGTTTCAGAGGGAAATTTTGTTTGAAAATAAAAAAGATAATTTCTAAATTGTTCTAGATCTTTGGAAAAAAATGAAAACACCTGATATCTGAACTTAGTGTTTTTACACTTTTTAACTTTTTACTATTTTTTTCTTTTTTAAATAGTTGATACCCGAACTTACTGAAGACATTGCAGAAAGAGGAAAATTGCAAACCAATATTGTGGTAGGAACCCCTCCCTAAGGAGAAAGAAAAAAAATTAAGAAGAGAGAAAAGAAGACTTCAAGGTCACCTAGATATGAGTCCAGCTGCCTACATCCCCCATGTTCCTGTAAACTGAAACAACTTAATCAGACTGCATGTTTATGTGTATTACCATATATGGGAGACAAAGAAATAGAAAATGCATTAAAAAAACCTATGCCATATGATGTGGGCCGCTCAGTTCTTTTGGGTACGAACCCAACTAAGCGGTGCCGGCAAAATAAAGTTGCTTCCTGGAAAGAAAAGTCTCTGTGTCATGACTCTCTGAGCGAGAATCCTGCAACATTATTACCTGGGGCCCTCGCCCGGGACTCGGAGACAGTGCATTGCCACATCCCTTGCCACCAGGGTATGAGCCGGGAGAAGCGACCTCACCTGGCGCCAGCGGACCTCTTGATCCGTAGGGGACTAACCTATCCCGGCGAGGCGAGACGGGGCGAGGGCCCTGTGTGCGCTAACAGAACCCGAGGCCCGGGAACCAGCTTAAGGAGCGCCGCCCATCTGACTGGTAAGAACCCGGGTTCGTTTTGGTGGACCTGCCCCTAAGAGGCAGAAGGGGAGCCTGATCACCTCCCAGAGTTGCACTAGTAAGTCCACAAGGGAAGAGGAACGAAGCTGCAACTCTAAGGCGCTGGATGTAGGGCGATGGGCTGGAGTCGTTGTGTCAATGTATGTGACTGAGATGGACAAAGAGAAGGTTCCGACCTGACCAAGGGCCGAAGCGAGTGTTGAGTCCCGATCCGCAGTTCCGTGGCGACCTCATACGGCTTAAGGCGGCGTCAGACTTCCTCAGGAGTCTGATCCGGGTTAGGGATTGAAACTGAACCCGCCAATGCTAAGAGGACCCTGAAATATCTCCGAGAGGAGAGCGGCCGGAAACAGACAAAGCAGGTGTGCGTCCTTTCCAACCTGGTCCCCCTCCTTCCCTGGTCTTCCCCTTCTTGTGCATGAAAGTCATCTGTTAGGGGGAGGAAATGGGTGGAAAGCAGAGTAAACCGACTCCCCTAGAGTGTATGTTGAGGGATTTCAAAAAGGGATATTCAGGAAATTATGGTGTAAAATTAACTCCTGAAAAGCTCCGCACATTCTGTGAAGTTGACTGGCCATCCTTCGGGGTGGGCTGGCCCTCTGAGGGCTCACTTGATAAGGAACCAGTTGGCTGAGTGTTCAGAGTCATTGCAGGGGACCCAGGCCACCCTGATCAATTTCCTTATATTGACTGTTGGCAGGACCTGGTCCTGTCCCGGCCTCCTTGGCTAAAAGTCTGTACTGAAGAGAGCTGTAAAGTAATCCTGGCTCGCCTCACGGCTGCCTCCAAATACCGGCCAGAGGTTAAACAGCCCATACAGTCAGGAGAATCTGAAGAAACCCCGCCAACCAGCGGATGAATGGATGATTAATGCGGCTTTCGTAGGCCAGGCCCAGGGAGATATTCGGCGCAAGCTGAAAAACTAGAAGGTTTCACTGGCATGAATATTAGTCAGTTGCTAGAAGTAGCAACCCAGGTGTTCATTAACCGTGACCAGGCAGCACGGAAGGAAGAACGCCGAAAGATGCAAAAACAGGCAGATTTATTAGCTGCTGCTTTGGCGGAGCAGTCAAGACACCCCCCAGAAGAAAGCCCCGCAGGGAAAGGGCCAAATCCAGAAAGGAGAGCAGTGGGGAGAGGGGTCTCGCCCTAGATCAAAACTAGGCTGGAATCAATGTGCTTTGTGCCGTCAGGAGGGTCACTGGAAAAGTGAGTGCCCCCAGTGACCAGATGATTCTCAGCAAGGTCCTAAGCAGAAAAAAAGAGGCCATGTGGTCCAGGACCAATACCAACTGGCCCCGCAGCCTCATGGGACCCCCAAGAATGATTTTGTGGGACTAGCCGCCATGGACGACTATGAGGAGGACTAGGACAGACCGGGCTCTATTTTGCTAGGCCCCCGGGGAACCCATGGTCGGAATGAAGGTGGGAAGCCGACCCATTGACTTTATGGTAGATACTGGAGCAGAGCACTCAGCAGTGACCCAACCCGTGGGCCCCCTCTCACGGAGACAAGCCACCATTGTGGGGGCCACAGGCGATCAGATACGTCATCCCTTCCTGTTACCTCGACGATGCAGTTTAGGTGGCCATGAAGTCATCCATGAATTTCTGTACCTCCCTGACTGCCCCGTGGCTCTAATGGGCCATGACCTACTAGGAAAACTACAGGCCCAGATCACTTTCAACTCCCACGGACAGGCTGCTCTGATCCTCCGAAAACCAGAGGCAAAAATTATGACTCTCACCATTCCCCTAGGTGAATGGCGTCTCTATAGCCTCAAGGAAAAACTGCAATTGGTGCCTGAGCTTCCTTTTAAGGTCCCAGGGGTGTGGGCTGAAGATAACCCACCAGGACTGGCGTGAAACATACCCCCTGTGGTTGTTGAACTAAAGCCTGGGGCAGAGCCCACCCGCCAGAGACAGTACTTCATCCCTCGAAAGGCACAGGTCGGGATCCAAAAGCACCTGGAGAGACTTTTAAAGTATGGGATCCTCAGGCCGTGTCAGTCGCCCTGGAACACACCCCTCTTGCCTGTTCAAAAACCAGGCACAGATGATTACCGGCCAGTTCAGGACCTGAGAGTAGTAAACCAGGTGACTGTCACCATACACCCAGTGGTCCCGAACCCCTGTACACCTTCGGGGCTCATTCCTGCTGAAGCCACTTTCTTCACCTGTTTGGACCTTAAGGATGCCTTTTTCTGCATCCGCCTAGTCCCTCAGAGCCAATTGATTTTTGCCTTCCAATGGGAGGACCCTAAAAATGGTGACAGGGGCCAATTAACCTGGATTAGGTTAACTCAAGGGTTCAAAAACTCCCCAAACACTTTTGACACTGCATTAGCCTTTGACTTAGAAGCCTTCCCAGCAGATCAATATGACTGTGTCCTGCTTCAGTACGTGGATGACTTGCTATTAGCTGGGAAGTCCCGGGAGGGTTGCATGGAAGGGACTTGGCAGCTCCTTACCCTCCTATGGAAAGCCGGCTACAAGGTCTCAAGAAAAAAGTCCCAGATCTGTCAAGAAAGGGTTAAATATCTTGGCTTCCACTTATCTCAGGGCAGCGTCAGCTCAGCCCAGAGAGAAAGCAGGCCGTTTGCTCTATCCCGACTCCCACAACCCGGCGGCAGATTTGAGAGTTTCTCGGGGCTGCAGGTTTCTGTTGGATCTGGATACTTAACTTTTCAGTCCTGGCAAAACCCCTCTATGAGGCTACAAAGGGGGGAGAAAGGGAACCCCTGATATGGGAGTCAGTACAGCAAAAGGCTTTCGAGGAAATAAAGCGTGTACTTACTAATGTGCCTGGTTTAGGGCTCCCAGACATGACCAAGCCCTTCTTTCTGTATGTCCATGAGCGCACTGGTATTGCAGTGGGAGTACTGACTCAGATGTTGGGATCATGGCATCGCCCGGTGGCGTATCTCTCCAGGCAACTTGACTCTGTGGCCCAAGGCTGGCCCCCCCTGCCTACGGGCACTAGCAGCCACAGCCCTTTTAGTGTCTGAGGCTGACAGGTTAACTGTGGGACAGGAATTAACAGTTCGAGTGCCACACTCGGTATTAATATTAATGGAATACAAAGGACAATACTGGCTCACCAATGCCAGGATGGTCAGGTATCAGGGAATGCTATGTGAGAATCCGCACATTCACCCAGAAGTAGTATGGACCCTGAACCCTGCAACCCTATTGCCTGTCGGGCCAGGCCAGCCAGACCATGACTGCTTTGAAGTCATTGACGAGGTGTTCTCCAGCAGACCAGACTTGCGGGACCAGCCTCTCAAAGACCCCGATGCTGAATATTTCACTGACGGTAGCAGTTTTATAGAAAGGGGGAACATCTTGCAGGATATTCCGTGGTGACTCTAAACTCTGTCATTGAAGCAGAGGCCCTGCTGAAGGGGACTTCAGCACAAAAGGCAGAGCTAATTGCTTTAACCTGAGCCCTCCAACTGGTGGCAGGGATACGTGTTAATATATACACAGACTCTAAATACGCCTTCACCACTCTCCATGTACATAGGGCCTTATATAAGGAAAAGGGTCTAATAAACTCAGGAGGAAAGGACATAAAATATGGTAAAGAGATCCTTGAACTCTTAGATGCTGTGTGGGCCCCTAAAAGTGTGGCAGTCATGCACTGCCGGGGACATCAAAGGGGGGATACCACGGCTGCACTGGGAAACTGAAAGGCTGACCAAGAGGCAAAGCTAGCAGCTTCCAAAGGAGCAATAAATTCAGCGGCTTTAACTGCTGCACTGTTCCCTAATCCACTGACAGAGTGGGACCCTAATTACTCACACCACGAAAGTACTTGGTTTAAAACTGAGAGTGGCAACTACCTCCCAGGTGGATGCTGGAAATTTGAAGATGGCCGAATAGCAATTCCTGAGGCCTTAGCTCCAGCCTTTGTTAAGCAGTTCCATCAGGAAACTCACATCGGCCGGACAGCCCTTGAAACAATGTTAAGCCGGTATTTTTACATCCCTCGGCTCTCCAGCATAGCCCGAGCGGTATGTGAGCAATGTGAAACCTGCGCCCGAAACAACCCACGTCAGGGGCCCAAGGCCGCCTCTGGAGTACAGAGCGTTGGGGGAGCCCCCTTTGAAAATGTGATGGTGGACTTCACGGAGCTCCCCCGGGTTCGGGGATGTAAATACCTGTTGGTGTTTGTATGTACTTTCTCAGGCTGGGTAAAAGCTTTCCCTACCCTAACAGAAAAGGCACATGAAGTGGCCCAACTCCTTCTCAAGGAAATTATCCCACGATTTGGGATACCTATCACTGTGGGTTCAGATAACGGGCCAGCGTTTGTAGCTGAGGTGGTGCAGCTGGTGGCAAAGGGGCTAAAGATAACCTGGAAGTGACACACGGCACACCGATCCCAGAGCTCCGGAAAGGTGGGATGAATGAACAGAGCCTTGAAGCTGCAATTAAGTAAACTGTGCCAGGAGACCCACCTGCGCTGGGACCGGGTGTTGCCAATAGCCTTGTTAAGAATCAGGTGCAGCCCCAATAAGCAAACGGGGCTTTCCCCTTATGAAATCCTTTAAGGGCGCCCTCCCTCAATTGTTAAAGGGATAAGGGGAGACTTAAATGAGATAGGCAATTTAACCCTAAGGCAGCAATGAAGGCTCTGGGCTCTACTCTAGCCACTCTACACCGATGGGTTAAAGAATGATTGCCTGTGAGTCTGACCACAGATACTCACTCCTTTGAGCCAGGAGATGCTGTATGGGTAAAAGAGTGGAATGTCCAACCACTCAAACCCCTTTGGAGGGGCCTGTTTACTGTCATTTTGTCCACACCTACTGCAGTAAAAGTAGCCGAGGTAGGTCCCTGGATTCACCACAGCAGAGTGAAGCCGGCATCCGGGTACTGGGAGTGCATTCCTCATCCGTCCATGCCGTGTAAGCTGACCATACGGAAGAAGCGAGCTGCCACGGCAGAGACTGCAACAGGAGACGACAGCCCTGCTTTAGTCACTCCGGAAACTGACTAATCTATGCACGGCGGAAGCTTGAGGAATCGCCGGTCCGGAGAAATAAATAGACTGTCCTTATTTCTTACATCTGCCTCTTACTGTAATGCACTGTCACCCCTTGTCTTTCACTATTATTGCAATTTTTGCTTTACTTCTTGCTATTGGATTGGCAGAGGTTGCCCCAGCCAGCTGGAAATGTGGCGAAAGGTTTCTGTTAGCACTCACTTTTCTCTTGTGGGTAGGATGTTTTGTTGGTATTGGTTGTTTTTAATTTGGACTCCGCTTGTAAACCTGGATCTCTCATCATGCGATCCATGCATTCGCATAACCAGGTCAGGCCAAGGAATCACCTGGACCCTATTGTACCATACCCATTTCTCATGCCAGGGAAAGGTCCAAGGGACATGCATACATAACAAGACCACCTATTCCGTCTGCCATTGGGGAAGTCAATACACTTGCTTTGACCCACAGTACTCCCCAAATGAAGATTGGTTAGAAGTCCGATCTTACCAGGAAGAGGGGGACTTAATTAGCCGGACATGAATTACAAACCCCAAATGTCCTGTGTCAGTACTGTTTGATGTGTGTGCGGTTATTGGTCTAGACCCAGAAGCATCCGTTATACGGAAAAAATGGGCACTTGTCATGGAGGGTCCAAAAACTCTTGATATACCATGTGGAGGCTTAGATTGGGAGCGAAAATATCGCCTCAATGACAAATACATGTGTGAGGAAAATGGTTTATGTGCCTATACACCTGAGTTTCTATGTCCTAGTTGGAGCTGTGTTTCATGGGCCACTTGGAAAAAGAAAAGATGGAACAGCTCTCCTTCAAAAGGGGGCTGCTAGATCAGATTGTCAGTCAAAAGCCTGTAACCCTGTAAATTTCACTATCATTAATTTAGAAGACTACAAATGGCAATGGGGCATTCGAATTGGTATTCGAATTTATGGAAGAGGCAAAGACCCAGGGACTGTACTATATTTTAAGAGGATCACTGCCACCCATCCAGCTACGTCCCACCAAGTTTTTCACTCCTTCTATGAGGAAATAAGTAGTCCCCCTCCCATTTCAGTCACAGCAAAGAATTTGTTTCTGGCCCTGGCAGAGACTATAGCCCAGATCTGAAGATCTCTTCATGCTATGCATGTGGGGGGACCAACATGGGGGATCAATGGCCATGGGAGGCCAGAGAATTAGATCCCCTTGAGCCTTATGATGGAACGAATTACCCCAGTTCTACAGCCGGGGTTTGGCTCCTGAAAACCTCAATCATTGGGAAGAACTCTCTTGCCCTATGCGGGAAAAAGTTCACCATTCCTGTCGGAAACTTAACATGCCTGGGCCAAAGGTTTTATAATTCAACCACCTGGGAAACCCAATGATGGGGCCCCCAGGTCACCATGAGCCAAATCCTCACCCCTTGTTCAACTTCTCTCATCTCCGGGAGGCCTGGAACAACATAGACGCTACCATCGAATGGCGGGCCCCAGGGGGACTATATTGGCTATGTGGGAGAACAGCCTATACAGTACTCCCTTCAGGCTGGTCAGGGTCATGTGTGCTGGGAACTATCCGCCCATCCTTCTTCCTACTCCCACTTGCAGAAGGAGAACATCTGGGAGTTCAAATATATGGAGACAGGAAAGTTCAAAGAAAGCAGCGTGCCTTGCAAATTGGCAACTGGAAGGAAAATGAATGGCCTCCCAAACGAATAATTCATTATTATGGCCCTGCTACGTGGGCCGAGGATGGGTCTTGGGGCTACCGCACCACCATTTATATGCTAAACCGCATAATTAGACTACAAGCAGTTGTAGAAATTATAACCAATGAAACTGCTAGGGCTCTTAATTTACTTCCTAAGCAGCAATCCAAAATGCGCAATGCAATCTACCAAAATCGCCTGGCCTTAGATTACCTGCTTGCTTCTGAGGGTGGTGTTTGTGGAAAATTCAACCTGAGCAACTGCTGCCTACAGATAGATGATGAAGGAAAAGTCATAGAGGAAATCACAGATCAAATGAGAAAAGTTGCTCATGTCCCAGTCCAAACCTGGAATGGTTGGAACCCCAGAGAGTTATTTGGAGGATGGTTTTCATCTTTCGGGGAACTCAAAACTCTCATAGGTATTGTCCTCCTAATTCTGGGAGGATGTTTGATCGTACCCTGCTTGGCTCCCTTGATTATACAATCAGTCTCCAGTCTCATTGAGACTATAGTTGAGAGAAAAACGGCTGCTCATGTAATGATGTTATGGAAATATAAACCTCTAAGCCAGGATGATGCTCTTTGACCCAAAATAGAGGGGTCCGAGCATCAAAGGGGGGAATGTGGTAGGAACCCCTCACTAAGAAGAAAGAAAAAAAATTAAGAAGAGAGAAGAGAAGACATCAAGGTCACCTAGATATGAGTCCAGCTGCCTACATCCCCCATGTTCCTGTAAACTGAAACAACTTAATCAGACTGCATGTTTATGTGTATTACCATATATGGGAGACAAAGAAATAGAAAATGCATAAGAAAACCTATGCCATATGATGTGGGCCACTCAGTTCTTTTGGGTACGAACCCAACTGAGCGGTGCCGGCAAAATAAAGTTGCTTCCTGGAAAGAAAAGTCTCGGTGTCACGACTCTCTGAGCGAGAATCCTGCAACAATATCATAATGAAAATTGAGATAGAATTTTCAAAACAAAATATTCGTAAATAGCACCATGTTAAGAAAATAATATGCCATAACCAAGTTGGAATTATTCCAGGAATCCAAGATTGAGTCCATATTAAGAAATCCTTTATATAATAAACCCTATTAATCAATCTAAGAAGAAAAATCGTATGACTGCCTCTTTTTATAGAGGCAGTCAAAACTTTTTATAAAATTCAATTTTTTGATAGCTTCCTAATCATTGATAAATAGGTACATATAATTATATAGCTTAGTCCTAAAGTCAGAAAGCCAACCTCTTGCTAATGGGAAATCACTGGAGCGCCAGAGGCATTTCTGCTGGGAAGAGAACAAAGCAAGGATGCCCATTACCACCATCACTTGCAACATTACGATGTAAGTGTAAGCAATGCCATTAGGCAAGAGAAAGCAAGACAGACTGCACAGATAAGAAATGAAAAGAAGCAAACTGTTTCCATTTGCAGAGGATATGATCATGCACCTGTAAACCTCTAGATTATCAGTGATACAACTAATTCAAACAATTCAGTGAAATAACAAGACATAACACAGATCTACAAAAATTGGTAGCTTTCATACACCTAAACAGTAACCTGTTAGCTGATAAAACGATAGTAAAAACTCCATTTACAATAGCAACAAAGTAAATAAAATACCTAAGAATGTGAAAGACCAATATGAGGAAAACGTTGTAAACTTGCAAAAAACACAAAAGCAGACTCAAATAGATTGTTTATAAATCATTTGTTCTTTTTTATCAAGTTTTCATTTTTAAAATGTTTGTTTATTTATTTATTTATTTATTTATTTATTTATTTATTTATTTATTTATTTTGAGAGGGGAGGGGCAGAGAGGCTCTGTGCTGACAGCCCAGTAGAGGGCTTGATCTCTGGAACCATGAGATCATGAATTGAGCTAAAATCAAGAGTTAGACACTTAACAGACTGAGCCACCCAGATGCCCCTAAAATCACTTGTTCTTTGGTAAGACCACTGAACTTCCCAAAGATGCAGTTCTCCCCAAGTTACTTTATTAATAAACAAGAAAAGATTTTTTCTGTAATTAATTTTTTGGTAAAGCAATACCAATAAAAATACTGACCAGCTTTTTTTTTTTTTTATGAGTTAGGCAAGTTTATGCTAAACTTCATGTAGAAAAATAAATATGCAAAAATAGACAGGAACATTTTTTAATATATTTAACGTTTATTTAGTTTTGAGAGAGAGAGAGAGAACATGAGTAGGGGAGGGCAGAGAGAGGGAGACACAGAATCAGAAGCCGGCTCAAAGGCTCTGAGCTGTCAGCACAGAGCCTGATGCAGGGCTTGAACTTATGAGGTGTGAGAATCGTGACCCGAGGTGAAGTCGGACGCCCAGCCGACTGAGCCACCCAAGCGCCCCAGGAACACATATTTTTTTAATCTACGTGGGAAATTAGTTCTACCAAATATTAAAATATACTTTAAAGCCTCTGAATTAAAGCAAGATTTTACTGGCACAAACACTAGAAAGGAATAGAAAGCCAAGAACTAGACCCTTATATATATATGGAACTGTAGGATATTAGAAACGTCACTGAAACAAAAATGGACTTTTAATAAGTGGTGCTAAGACAATTAGATAGTCATTTGTAAAAAGATAAAATTAGATCCGTATTTTACAGCATCCACAGGATTAAATTCCAAATGAATCAGGGATATAAGAAACTGTACAAACACAAGAAAAAACATGAGTGAATTCCTCCTTAACTGGGTGTGAGAGGAAAATTACCCAAGTAATTTTTGAACACAGTATTTGAAATATATGTCCTTAAGGTAACCTAAAAAGACTTTCTAGGGGTGCCTAGGTAGCACAGTTGGTTAAGCGGCGGAAGGCTCAGGTCATGATCTCACAGCTCCTGAGTTCAAGCCCCGGGTGGTCAGGCTCTGTGCTGACACCTGTAGCTGCTTCCGATTCTGTCTCCCCTTCTCCCACTGCCCCTGCCCCACTCGCGTCTGTCTCTGTCTCTCTCTCTCAAAAATAAATCAACATTGGGGCGCCTGGGTGACTTAGTTGGTGAAGCGGCCGACTTCCGCTCAGGTCATGATCTCACGGTTCGTGGGTTTGAGCCCCACATCCGGCTCTGTGCTGGCAGCTCAGAGCCTGGAGCTGCTTCAGATTCTGTGTCTCCCTCTCTCTCTGACCCTCCCCTGCTCACGCTGTCTCTCTCAGAAATAAATAAAACGTTTAAAAAAAATGAAAAAAAGAAAAAAAGAAATCAACATTAAAACAAAATTAAAAAGGCTTTCTAGGGGGGCACCTGGGTGGCTCAGTCAGTTGAGCGTCTGACTTCAACTCACTTGCTTGTGAGTTCAAAGCCCCACATCAGGCTTGCTGCTGTCAGCCTATAAGTGCATATTCAGCTTCCCATCCTCTGTCCCCCTCTCTCTGCCCCTCACCTTCCTGTGCAATCCCAAAAATAAATATTAAAAAAAAAATAAATTAAAAGACTTTCTAACTATGACTCAAAATCCAAATGTATAACAAAAAAGAGTGACCATTGTAACTATATGAAATAAATAAACAAAAACTTTAACATGGAAATAAAACACCCAAAGCACAGAGTTGAAACACTACTGGCAAATGTAGAGACAGAGAGATAATATTTGTAATGTACCTCATAGCTAAAAGGCTGATCTTTCTTTTTTATAAATTTTTTTAAGTTTATTTACTTCTTTTGAGAGAGACAGAAACTGCATAAGCCGGGGAGGGGCAAACAGAGAGGGAGAGAGAAACCCAAACAGGCTTCTTGCTATCAGCTTAGAGCTGGACCCGGAGCTTGAACTCAGGAAATGTGAGATCATGACCTGAACCAAAACTGAGGTTCAGATGCTCAACTGACTGAGCCACCCAAGTGCCCCATGAAAAGGCTAATCTTTCTTAAATGTAGACTATTCTTTAAAAAATGAAGAAGAAACAAAAGATGAGTTAGGCAATTCACACAAAAATATAAAAAAATGATCCTTAAATACATAAAAAAATGTTCAACCTCTCTCATCTTAAGATATATGCAAATCAAAACCTATATTGAGATCCATATTAAAGATACATCATGTAACTATTAAGCAAGCACTAATCAAAAGAAAGGTAGAATGGCTCAATTAATATCAAAGTAGGCATCAGAACAAAAAAAATTATCAGGGATAAAAAAGAGCAATACATAATGACAATGATAAAAGTGTGAACTCACCAAGAAAATATATTAAGGCGCCTAATAAAAACATTCCTAAGAGCTAACATAAAAGGAAGGAAAAACTAATAGAACTGAAAGGAAAACATAAATAAGTCCACAATTATACTTGGATGTTTCAATACTCTTCTCTCAGTAATTGATAAAATAAGTAGACAGGAAAGCAGAAAAACTGAATGATGCCATCAACCAATTGGATCTAATAGACATTTATAGAGCAGTCCCCTGAAAAACAGCAGAATGCATCCTTTCTTTGTAAGTACACATAAACTATTCACCAAGATAGACCATATTCCAGGCCCTAAAGCAAACTGTACCAAATTTAATTTAAAAGAATTAAAATCATACAAAGTATGTTTGTTCTCTGGCCATAATGAATTAAGTTAGAAATCAATAATAGAAAGATATCTAGAAAATCCCCAGTTATTTGAAAAAGTACACAGCTCACTTCTTAATAACCCATGAGTCCACGTCTCATGAAAAATTAGAAAATATTTTGAACTCAACGAAAATGAAAACATAACATATCAAAATCTGTAGGGTGAAGCCTGAGCAACACTAAGAGAAATTTATAGCAGGGCGGGGTTTTTTTGTTTGTTTGCTTTTTGAGAAACTTAGAGCATTAAAAAACCTATGCTAGAAAACTAACATAGCTAAGCCTCCACCTTAAGAAACTAGAAAAAGAGCCTACTCAGAGCAACTCAGAAATCTTGCTCTACTTTTCTTCTCCTGGGAGTCTTCATATAACAGAGACAATGGCATTCTTTTCTGGCACAGTTAGGTTTAAGCTTTGGTTTTTCAAAACTAAACAATTTATGACTGAGGGCCTGTACATGAGAGGTAAAGCTATATGGAAAAAGAAGGAAATTATTAATACAGTAATTAGGATATAGGTACCCCTTTTTGGGGGTGGGGGTGACAAGGGGAGGCCCTTGACAAGAGCTTGGTAAGGAACTTCTGAGTTGCTAATAACCTTCACCTTAAACTAAATCCTGGGGCACCTGGGTGGCTCAGTCGGTTGGTTAAGCATCCGACTTTGGCTCAGGTCATGATTTCACAGTTTGTGAGTTCCAGCCCCACATCGGTCTCTGTGCTGACAGCTCAGAGCCTGGATCCTGCTTCAGATTCTGTGTCTCCCTTTCTTTCTGCCCCTCTCCCACACCTGCTCTCCCCCCCCGACTCAAGAATACATAAACATTAAAAGAAAAATTTTTAACTAACTCCTGAGATACTTATCATCTTTACCTGAATCCTGAGCTCATTTTATTCTTTTTAAACTACAGGCTCTTGTGTACATATGATACATTTTCTTATTTAAAATTTGGAAAAATGGTGTGTATTAAACATTGATTCTTTCTGGGCCAATCTTTATTCATCTCAGGAACAACTTTTCATGTGACTACAAAACCTACCCCTAAGAACTTACTTCTAAGATAATCTTTCTAGTCAAACTATTTTTTTCCCTATTACTTAAACAGAATAAAGAAGAAATTATTCTTCCAAAAATAAGAGGTCTCACTATCCAGATTTGGGGACTCCAAGTAGGTTGCAACTCCTGCCTGAACGTGGGAGTACAGAAGCCCATAAGGAAACAATAAATGCAGAAAACAGATTCTTCTCTTTGTGATGGGTTATACCTAGGCTTCAAGTCTGTAACAAATCTGTGTTGGATAAGAATTGCTCTTTACCTGTCCTCGAAGGGACTTAACTGAGTGCCTGGCCCTCAGAGACTTCAATATGGTCTCAGGCTTGCTCAGCTATGGTCTGGGAGGGAGGACCAGGCTGTACTGACAGTGGGTGATGTGTCACCCCAGGCTACAAAATGAGTGGCTCAGAGAGAGTGAGGTTGGGCTGGAGTTTCAACTTCTCAAAAGGCCAAGGCTGAATTGGAGGAAATGCCTCTATCTATCTGCTTGCCTAAAATAGCTGCTAGGAGCACGACCTAGTCTATCAACTTCACCCAGGACTTGTGAAGATGGCCACAAATCTTTTGACATTTCTCAGCGTAGGAGGTAGGCTCCAAGTCCCGTCCCCTTGAAACTGGGCCTATGTGTGAGTGCTTGACTAAAGAACACAGTAGAAGGGTCCCCACAATTTCCAAGCCCAGGTTTTGAGACACTGGCAGCTTCTATTTTCTGTTTCTTGGAACATTTGCTCAGGAGGAAACCAGAAGCTATATAAAAAGCATAACTACCCTAGATCCCCAGGAAACCCAAACTAGCCATTTGGAGGGGTTGCATGAAGGGGACACTGTCTTGAAAACCCTACTGTTCCAGTGAGTCCAACCCAAGACACGTGAGAGAAGATACAAATGACCACAGCCCCGGTCCCAGCAGCTGCCCTGAGGGACTCCAGTAAGAACCGCCATATTCACACTCATTAGGATAGCTTACAGGAGGGGCGCCTGGGTGGCATAGTCGGTTAAGCGTCCGACTTTCGCTTGGGTCATAATCTCGCGGTTCGTGGGTTCGGGCCCCGCGTCGGGCTCTGTGCTCACTGCCAGCTCAGAGCCTGGAGCCTGTTTCAGTCTGTGACTCCCTCTCTCTCTGACCCTCCCCTGCTCATGCTGTCTCTCTCTCTCTCTCTCCTAGAAATAAATAAAACATTTTTTAAAAATTTAAAAAAAAAGGATAGCTTACAGGAAGGAAGGAGAGAAGGAAGGAAGGAAGGAGAACAAAAAAATAGGGTGCCTGGGTAGCTCAGTCGGTTAAGTGTCCAACTTGGGTTCAGGTCGTGATCTCGCGGTTCGTGGGTTTGAGCCCACATCAGGCTCTGTGCTGACAGCTCAGAGCCTGAAGCCAACTTCAGATTCTGTGTTTCCCTCCCTCTCTGCTCCTCCCCCACTCTCTCTCTCTCTCTCTCTCTCTCTCTCTCTCTCTTTCAAAAGTAAATAAACATTTAGAAAATTTTTTAAAAAGAGAGAGAGAAAGGAAGAAAAACCAACTTTTAAAACTGAAAATAACAAGTATTGGCAAGGATGTGGAGAAATTAGAACCACAGTGGAAAATAGTATGGTGAATTCTCGAAAAAACAAAACATTGAGTTACCATATGAGCCAGTAATTCCACTCCTAGGTGTTACCTAAAAGAGTTGAAAGCAGGGACTCCAATAGATATTTGTACACCAACATGCGCAGCAGAATGATTTACACACCCATCAACAGAAGAATGGAGAGACAACATGAGATATATTCATACAACGGGATATTATTCATCCTTAAAAGGGAAGGATTTCTGACACAGGCTACAATATGGATGAACCTTGAAGACATTACGCTAAGAGAAATAATCCAGTCACTAAAGGACAAATACTGTGTGATTCCACCAATATGAGGTACCCAGAATAGGCAAATTCATAAATGTAGAAAGTAGAAAGGTGGGGGCCAGGGGCTCAGAGGAGGGGGAGTAGGGAGCTATTTCTTAATGGAGATAGAGTTTCAGTTTTGAAAGATAAAAAAGCTCTGGCGATGGATGGTGGTGGTGGTTTCAGGACAATGTGAATGTACTTAATGCCACAGAACCGTGCATTCAAGAATGTCTAAAGTGGTGGCTTTTATGTCATGCACATTTTGTCGCAATAATAAAAGGAACCAGCCACAGAACTGTGAGGGATAATGATTGATCATTGTTTTAATCTACTAAGTTTTGAACTGGCCGGTTAGCTCAGTTGGTTTGAGTGTGGTGCTAATAATAATCTGCTAAGTTTTGTAAGAAGGCCTAGAATTGTTGCTGTTACAAAGATCAAGCACAGACTGCCCACCCATGTCATTCCTAAGGATGCCCATTAGCCACCCTCAAATATACTGTGGATCAAACACTCTGATTACTACTTAGTCCCAACTACTCTTAGAAGTCATCTGCTCGGGGCACCTGAGTGGCTCAGTTGGTTAAGCTCAGGTCATCATCTCAGGTTCATGGGTTCGAGCCCCACATCAGGCTCTGTGCTGACAGCTCACAGCCTGGAGCCTGCTTTGGATTCTATGTCTCCCTCTCTCTCTACCCCTCTACCACTTGCACTCCATCTCTCTCTGTCTCCCAAAAATGAATAAACACTAAAAAAGTAAAAGAAGAAGAAGTCATCTGCTCAACAGGCCTTTTGGAGGCTTCATACTGCCCCTGGGCCTCATTCCCCCTGGGCTTCTGTGCTCCTCCCTGGGATTCTGCCCTCTTCCCTGGGGTCTGATTTCCAGAGAACGAGTCTCTATGGCAGCATTTCCCACCAATTCTGACACCAGGAGATAGCAACTACTGAGCTCTTCAAGGACATTGCTGCCTCTCTCAACATAATAAACATATTCCAGCATTTCCATCTCCCTGTCCAGTAGGGCCCTTCCTCTCACTATGCCAGGGAAGTAGTTGGCATGTTAGCCTTGTTGACACTTGAGCAATCAAGCAAGCAGCTGCTGCCCCTCCCCCTGATAGTCCAAACTTCACATCTCATCCACACCCTGCGCCGGCTCCAGAGGCCAGGCTGGCTGGCAGGCCAAACCTTCACCTCTGTCTCTATGCCTATCTCTCTGTAGAAGAGGAAACAAATGGAAAGTCAATGGAGGGCTTTTGTGCCTTATACAAGATGTAACTTCTATATATAGAAAACCCTAACCACTCAACCAAAAAACGGCTAGAATTGATAAATGAGTTCAGTATAGTCACAGGATACAAAATCAATATGCAGAAATCTGTTGCATTTCTATACACTTATAATGAAACAGCAGAAAGAGAAATTAAGAAAACAATCCCATTCATAACTGAACCAAAAGTAATAAGGTACCTGGGAATAAATCTAACCAAAGAGGTAAAAGATCTGTACTTAAAAAACTATAAAATATTGATGAAAAAAATTGAAGATGACACATATTCTATTGGAATGTCTTCATGTATTGGAAGAACAAATATTGTTAAAATGTCCATATTACTCCAGGCACCTCAATGGCCTAGGGGGTTAAGCATCTGACTCTTGGTTTTGGCTCAGATCTTGATCTCATGGTTAATGAGTTTGAGCCCCGCATCAGGCTCTTCACTGACAGAGTAGATACTGCTTGGGATTCTCTCTCTCCTTCTCTATTTGCCCCTCCCTTGCTCATACACACATCTCTCTCTCAAAATAAATAAACTTAAAAAAAAAAAGTCCATACTACCCAAAGCAATTTACAGATTTAATACAATCCCTATCAAAATACCAACAGCATTTTTCACAGAACTGGAACAAACAATCCTAAAATTTATAAGAACCACAAAAAACCTCTAGGACATCTAGGTAGCTCGGTCAGTTGTGCATCTGAATTGATTTCAGCTCAGGCTCTGTGTCCAGCTCTCTGCTGACAGCAAGGAGCCTACTTGGGGTTCTCTCCCTCTCTCTCTGCCCCTCCCCCACTCACACGCGCGTGTGCACGCGCACACACACACAAAAAGTTTTAAATAAAGATAACTGGTCTTCTTAAATCACAACACATCTGCCAATGTGGTAAAAACTGATTTCAGAATCACTAGGAAAAACAGACAAAACAGAGGAGCAACATCTATAACACAAGACACCAAAGACTAACCAAGAAACCAGTCTCTAATCTCTGTGCCCAAGTAGAGTCTTCATTAGGTACTGGGGAGGGAATGGGATGAGTGGCAGATGAAAAGACAAGGTTATCCGTGATATTTTGACCTGGGGTAAAGCTGGCAGCAGGGCATGGTGGCAGATAGCAATAACATGTGGATTGTTATATAAGAAAAGATTTCATAAAGTCCTTGAGTAGCTCAAAATTTTTAACCTTGAATAATGACCATTGTTGGAGGATTTTTTGAAAAGAATGCATGTATTTTATTGAAATATACATTGTATTTTTTTTCTCCACATATCTTTAGGCTTCAGTTCTATTAAATTGCTAATCTCAGGTCTTCAGTCCTCACTTGAAATCAGGATCTGACGTTGGACACCATCATGTTCAGTTGTCTCCCTTTCCTAAAAGTGCTTGTGCAAGACATTTACATATGGCTGCTTCAGTATTACAGCCTATGTTTTATGGTTAACAGCAGCCACAGCATGCTTGAAGGTCTCATGAAATCAAAAGGAAGTTTGTGATTGCATTTAGTCTGCACTTACTGCGTACTCACAATCTAATCATTCCCAAATACAATAAACTTCAGATAATATGATTAAATACTTCCGCCATGGTTTTCTCAACCTTTGTATTGACTTTCCTAACATTTGGAATGGTTGCCTTGGTGAGGAGGCGTAGCAGGAACTTGATTTATAGCTGTACTGTACTGCCTGGGTCAAATTTAACCAGCCACTCTTCGCAGATGCTGAAAACTAAGAATGAAAACTTATAGCCTGGAAAACTTGTGTCCACACAAAAACCTGCACATGAATGCTTAAGGCAGCTTATTCATAATTGCCAAGACTCTAAGCAGCCCAAATATCCTTTAGTAGGTGAATGAATAAATAAACTGGGGTATATCTAGACAATGGAATGCTATTCAACATTAAAAAGAAACAAGCTATCATACCATGAAAAGACATGGAAGAAACTTAAATGCATATTATCAGGTAAAAGAAGCCACTCTGAAAAGGCTGCATGCTGTGTGAGTCCAGCTATATTACAGCCTGGAAAAGCCAAAACTATGGAGACAGTGAAAAAATCAGTAATTGCCAGTGGTTGATAGAAGAGAGAAATGGGCAGAATGCAGCGGATTTTTAAAGTATGAAACTATAATGGTAGATACATGTCATTATACACTTACCATAGAATGTGCAACACCAAAAGTACATGTAATGTAAACAATGGACTTTGGGTGATAACGATGTGTCCATGGAAATTCATCAGTTGTAATGAATGTCCCACTCTAGTGGGGCATGTCCTTAGTGGGGAGGCTGTGGATGTGTATGGGCAGGGGCTATATGAGAAGTCTACTTTCTGCTCAATTTGGGGGGAAATTTAAAACTACTCTAAGGGCGCCTGGGTGGCTCAGTCGGTTGGGCGTCTGACTTCGGCTCAGGTCATGATCTCACGGTTTGTGGGTTCGAGCCCCGCATCGGGCTCTGTGCTGACAGCCAGCCTGGAGCCTGTTTCAGATTCTGTGTCTCCCTCTCTCTTGGACCTTCCCCTGCTCACATTCTCTCTCTCTCTCTCTGTCTCTCAGAAATAAATAAAAAAAGAAACATTAAAAAAATAAAAATTAAAAAAAAAACTACTCTAAAACATAAAATCTTTTGGGGGCACCTGGGTGGCTCAGTCGGTTAAGCATCTGACTTCAGCTCAGGTCACAATCTCACAGTTCATGGATTTGAGTCCCGCATAGGGGTCGGTGCTGACAGCTCACAGCCTGGAGCCTGCTTCAGATTCTGTGTCTCCCTCTCTCTCTGCCCCTCCCTGGCTTGTGCTCTGTCTCCCTCTGTCTCTCAAAAATAAACATTAACAGGGGCGCCTGGGTGGCTTAGTCGGTTAAGCGTCCAACTTTCGCTTAGGTCATAATCTCGCGGTTCGTGGGTTCGAGCCCCGCGTCGGGCTCTGTGCTGACTGCCAGCTCAGAGCCTGGAGCCTGTTTCAGTCTGTGACACCCTCTCTCTCTGGCCCTCCACTGCTCACGCTGTCTCTCTCTCTCTCCTAGAAATAAATAAAACATTTAAAAAAAAAAGAAAAAAAAACATTAACAGAAATAATAAAATATTTTTTAAAATTGTAGCCTAAATCATCACAGTAAACCTAGTTTTCTTCACAACCAAAATTTTATAAGTAAGTGTCTCCCTTTGTGTCTCAGTCCCACAGCACCAGTGAGCAGATGATACAAACAGAATGATTTCCCTGCCCTTATGCTGCCCTGCTTCTTAATGAGCAAACAATGGCTCACTTAAATAATAGAAAATTAGTTTTATGCCCTCTCTCTCACTAGTCAACTCAGTATCACTTCTTAAATAATCCTTTGCTTTTTGATTCTGATTATTAAGGCTTAAAAAAGATTAGAAACGGGAGTTTAAGAGCAAATTCTGCTTTCAAATACCTTCTTCAATGCAGCCGTGGCTGCAATGACATATGCTAGCCACTGGAAGGCACTAGACTCATAAATCAAGGACTCCAGACTTTTCAATACCACCATCTGCTAAAAAAAAAGGACAGGGAGGTGCCTGGGTAGCTCAGTGAGATGGGCTGATTGAGCGTCTGACTATTGATTTTGGCTCAGGGTGTGATCTCACGGGTCATGATCTCATGGGTTGTGAGATAGAGCCCTATGTGGAGTCCTGCTCAGGGCCCCATGTGGAGCCCACACAGGAGAGCAGGAAGTCTGCTTGGAATTCTGTCTCTCTCTGTCTCTCTCTCTGTCCCTCCCCTGCTTGCTCACATGCGCACGTTTGTGCATGCCCGCTCTCTCTCTCTCTCTGTCTCTCTCAAAAATAAACAAACAAACAAAATAAATAAGTAAATAAACAAAAACTTTTTAAAATAGGACATTACCATTTACAGAGTCTATGAATAATAAATCTAGAGAGTAATGAAGGGTTGTAATAGATTAACTCTTTAAAAAGAAAGGAAGGGGTAGTAGAAAAGCCCTCAAGTGTCAAACACTGCTAATTAGGGTCTCACAAGGAGAACAAAGTGTTTTTGCATTAAAATGTAAGGCATGAAGATTAAATTGGATTAAAAGTAATTTGATTTATATATGCTTCTAACTGGAAGATATGTATTCACACAGTCATTTCATAAGTCTCTAAATACTTTAGTTATCTTCTAAAATTCTCAAATTCCTAAATAAACTCTCTGAACAATATCCTATCATGCCTCAACTCAGAATTTTCAATGAATTTCCATTTTAATTTTTTAAGTTTTTTTTTAAGTTTACTTATTTATTTTTGAGAAAGAGAGAGAAAGAGAGCTCCAGGAGGGGCAGAAAGAGAGGAGAGAGAATTCCAATTGTGGGGCTCCAACTAAGGACCTGCGAGATTATGACCTGAGCTGAAATCAGGAATCAGACCCTTACCTCACTGAGCCACCCAGGCACCTTCCATTTTAATTCTGACAGAAATAAGTGGGCCCTCAGAATAGTGTTCACTTTGCTTCCAGCTTGCGTTCCAGCTCTCTCTCCCCTAATCCCTTCTCGTAATCGTCTCTTTTTGCAGCATTGTTCTCTTTCTAGAAAATGTCCTTCTCACTCATAGTTTTGGTGACCAACTATCTATTCATCAATCACCCATTTGTAATTCCTATCCCCAGCCCAGATGTATACTTGGAGCTCCAGCTCTGCATACCTTCAGGCTGACCTTGTGACATCTCCCCAGCCCATTCACAGTGGCTCAGCAATTAGTACCACCCTCCATTCTGGTCTTCGAGCCAGAAACTCGAAGTCGTCCTGGGTACTTTGACCCCTGCACTTCCATGACTACACTATCATCACATCCAGCTTGCTTTTCCTGCCACATACGGGCCAACTGCATAATCTAGTCTCCAAATGTGAACACTTTTGAGAGTAAAAAGAGGAAAATAAACATTATACCAAGGGCCACAAGCATATACTGGGATTACATATTTTCTCACCACACAGGGCCTCCATTTTTCTCCATGTCCACTGCTACCAACAAACCTAGAACTCCGTCATCTTTTGCCTCAATCATCCCAGTGGTCCCCTAGGTCCTGGTCTTCATGGACAGACACCTATGATGACCCTCCATTTCATGCTACACAGGCAGCCAGACACACAGCTATCTGAAAATGTCAGTCTGGGTCACCTGGGTGGCTCAGTCGGTTAAGCGTCCTGACTACAGCTCAGATCATGATTTCACAGTCTGTGAGTTCAAGCCCCTTATGGGGCTCTGTGCTGATAGCTCAGACCCTGGAGCCTGCTTCAGATTCAGTGTCACCTTCTCACTCTGCCCCTCCCCCACTCACACTCTGTTTCTCTCTGTCTGTCAAAAATGAATTAAAGGTTAAAAAAAATTAAAAAAAGAGAATGTCAACTATCCCCCCCCACCCCCACCTCTTACTTACAACCTTTCTATAGATCCTCCTGTCTTACATACAATCTGAGATCCTTAACCCAGCTAAGGGGCTCAGAGTGGCCTGGCTCCTCCCTGGCTCCTCCATGCCTCTAGAACCACACTCCTCCTCAGTTCCTGCTATCAAGACACATTGAGCCTTTCCCTGTCACTGAAAATTGTCGTGGGCCTTCCCAGCCAAGCACCTTTGTTTTTGATCCTTTTCTTTCCTGGAGGAGTCTTCCCTCTCCTCTCCCCCTAACTAGGGGTTATTGACCTTCAGATTCGTCAACTGTCACATCCTTAGGAAAGGCATATTTTTAATTCTTTTTATGTTTATTTTATTTTAAAGAGAGAGACAGAGCACGAGCAGGGGAGGGGCAGAGAGAGAGAGAGGCACAGGATCTGAACCAGGTTTCAGGCTCTGACATGTCAGCACAGAGTTTGATGCAGGGCTCAAACTCAAGAACCATGAGATCATGACCTCAGCTGAAGTTGGTGCTCAACCGACTGAGCCACCCAAGCATCCCGGAAAGCCATTTTTTTTAAATGTTTTATTTATTTCTAGGAGAGAGAGAGAGAGAGACAGCGTGAGCAGGGGAGGGTCAGAGAGAGAGGGAGTCACAGACTGAAACAGGCTCCAGGCTCTGAGCTGGCAATCAGCACAGAGCCCGACGCGGGGCTCGAACGCACGAACCGCGAGATCATGACCTAAGCGAAAGTCGGACGCTTAACCAACTAAACCACCCAGGCGCCCCCAGGAAAGCCATTTTTTAAATCTCCAGTCAAGTTGTGCTAGCCTGTCTCCCACCACAGCCTTGATTTCTCCCCTCCTTGTGGGAGCAGACCCTTCTGCCCAACTGCTCCACCCATCAAGAGGCACAGCTTAGGGGCACCTGGGTGGCTCAGTCGGTTTAAGTGTCTGACTCTAGATTTTGGCTCAGATCTCACAGTTCATGAGATGGAGCCCTGCATCTGGCTTTGCGCTGACAGCATGGAGCCTGCTTGGGATTCTCTCTCCCTCTCTCTCTGCCCCACTCCCTTGTACTCTCTCTATCTCAAAATAAATAAATAAGGGTTAAAAGAGAGAGAGAGAAAGGCACAGCTTATTCTGCTGCACAGATCTAAGCTCACGGTGTCTGCCTTTGCTCAACCCAATACAACAGTGGGGAGTTCTCCAGTTCTGAGCCGAAGGCTGAAATAGACCCGGAAACATCTGCTTTCCCACGAGGGCATGCCAACCACCACGTGAGAAGTGGGATCCACTGAGGCCCTAGGCTGCGAGCCACATGGAGGAGACTAAAGGCCCCAGCTGTTAGGAAGCTGTTTCACAGTATAGACAGTACCATTATTTTGTTTTGTTTTGTTTTGTTTTTTGTTTTGTTTGTTTTGCTTTGTTTTTACCCATTCCACTATCTGTTGACATTTACATTATCTTTTTAATATTTTAAATGTTGCAATAAAGGAAATTTTATCTGCCTCTTAAGGCACATATATAAGTGCTTCTCTACAGTAGATACTAAACAGTAACAGCACTCAAGTGCAGTGAATATGCACTTTATTGGATATGCATAGCTAACTGCCAAATTATTTTCCAACCTAGTTTCACCAATGGTATTATATAATTGCCCTACTACATAGCCAACTGATTTTATCAAACTTCAAAATTAATGCCATTTTGGGATGCCTGGGTGGCTCAGTCGGTTAAGCATCTGACTTCGATTCAGGTCATGATCTCAGAGTTTGTGGGTTCAAGCCCCGCATCAGGCTCTGTGCTGACAACTAGCTCAGAGCCTGGAGCCTGTTTCAGATTCTGGAGCTCCCTCTCTCTCTGACCCTCCCCTGCTCATGCTGTCTCTCTCTCTCTCTCTTTCAGAAATAAAAAAATAAAAAATAATGCAATTTTAATTAATTCAAAGTGGTATGCCATTGTTTACTTTGTATTTTTCTACAATGTGAGGTTGGTCACCATTTTATATGTTTATTAGCTATATGTATTACTTCTATAAATTTCTTGTTCTTACCCTTTGCCCATTCTTTTACTAGGTTCTTGTCTTTTTCTCATGGATTTCTAGGAAAAGTTTATATATTGTAAATATTACCCCTTTGTTACACGCACTACAAATATTTTTGCCTGTTAATTGCTAGATTACAATTCATTAAGAATGCTTTTTTTTTTATAAAAAATGTTTTTAAATCTAGCTATGGTCAAATTTGTCAATGTTTTCCTTTATAGATTTTGCTTTTTTTCTTCTTATTTAAGTGGGCATTCATTAAATCAAGAACTCAAAAATATTTTCGTAGATTGTATTGGGTTTTTTTGGTTCTAACTTTTTCTTCCCAAATGGAAAATTAGTCGCTCCAATGTCATTGATTTAATGATTTATCCCACCTGTGTCATATGCAAAATTTCAATATCTACCTGGCCCCATCTCCTAATTCGGCTTCTTGGACTATTTAGCTACTCCTACAATAATATCACCCTATATACCTTGATCTTTCTCCTCTGCCTCTCCAGAGCACAAAGAGGAGACCAGACGTGAAGCCCCTGCCTTACCCAGAGGACAGAGATTCTGAGGAAAGACAAGAAGGTATTCCCCTTCCCTTACCAGGGAATGCCTCCTTCCAGACTGGAGTCAGTTAAGTGGCCACCTGTGGGGCTTCCTGTGCCTCAGAGTTAAATTCAATTTTTAACTGATACAATGTCCTTCTGTGAGAGTTGACTCCTCCTCCAGACACCAATGGTTGAATGAGATGCACTCCATTCTTCCGAGCAATTGAACCAACAAGGCCCAAGAGAATATAAATTCCAGATTGCTCGGATTACTGGCTAAGAGCCAGTCACGTAGTCTCCTACGGAGTGTCAGCGGAAGACGTATGATAGAGGGCCTCTGCCCAGGCAGGAAGAAAGAGCCCCTGCAGTTTTTCCTCTCCACTCTCCCCCACATCTCCATGGCCCTGACTCTTCTTCCTCCATGTTTAACGTCTGGGATTTTAGTTCCACATTTCTATACACCCAACCCCTTTCCCACACTCCTTTTAGCATTATAAAAATCAGTAAGATTTACTGATATTTATGTAAGGGGCGATGATAATAGCAATAGGTTTGGTTTTCTGTTTGTATGTTATAAGGTTTGTATTTATTTTTATAGATTCACCATTGCCTTTTTTATTTGACCTTTTTCCTTTTGGATCTATTTTCCTTGCTAGACTGTGTCATCTAGAAATTATTTTGTTGGGGGCAGAGTGGCTGTAGGTGTTCACTTTGTGAGTCTTTACAAATTTGGAAAAGTCTTTTATTTTCACTCTCTCACCTGAGTGATAGTTTAATTAGATATTTGGAAAATTTAGAAGTCTAGATCCAAATTGCTTCCAATTGGAATTTTGAAAAATTAGGTCCTGTTTTCTGGTACCTAGTGTTGCTGATGGGAAGTCTCATTTCTATCTTATTCTTATGCCTTTATATTTAGGTTTTTCTCTCCATGTAAGTCTTTAAGGTGTTCCCCTTGCTTGCGGTAGTCTCAGTTCCTCCATGCTATGTAGACGTATGACTGTGGTACAGCGATCCAGAGGGTTAGTCATTAATGTCATTCACCTTTAAACCCATGGTGGGGTCTCTCAGCCTACTGCCTATCCACAGAGAGATACGTGTACCTGAGGGTTAGTTTTAAGTACCATTATTCCAGTCTGGTCATCCTTTTGGTAGTGCAACTCTCTCAAAGTTTTAGCTTTTATCAGTTTGATTTCAGCCAGTGACTTGTGACAATAGTTACACTCTGATAAGACAGCCTTCTAAAATGGCCCCCAATGAACTCTATCACCAGGAATCCATACTTGTTTTAGATTGCTTAGGCTGCCATTATAAAACACCACATCCTGGGTGGGTTAAACAACATGAATATATTTTCTCACAGTTCTGGAGGTCTGGATCAAGATGTTGACAGGGTTGGTTTCTTTTGAGGCCTCTCTTCTTGGCCTGCGTTGACCTTCTCTCTGTGGACGTATGTGTTTGATGTCTCTTTGCATGTTCAAATTTCCATAGACTGGATTAGAGCCCACCCTAGCAACCTCATGATAATTTAATCACTTAAGTGATTCAAGGTTCTATCTCCAAGTACAGTCACATCCTGAGGTACTGGGAGTTAATGCTTCAACACATGAAGTCTAGAGAGACACAGTTCAGCCCATAACAACACCTTTGTACAACTGCCTCCCATTCAAGTGTGGACTGAGCCAAGTGATGTATTTCTTTTTTTTTTTTTTTTTCAATGTTTTATTTGTTTCTGAGAGAGAGAGAGATAGCGTGAGCAGGGGAGGGTCAGAGAGAGAGGGAGACTCTGAATGGGAAGCAGGCTCCAGGCTCTGAGCTAGCTGTCAGCACAGAGCCCGATGCGGGGCTCGAACCCACAAACCGTGAGATCATGACCTGAGTCGAAGGCATATGTTCAACCGACTGAGCCACCCAGGCGCCCGCCAAGTGATGTATTTCGGACCAATGGTATAGGTGAAAGCAATGAGAATCACTTCTATGATTGCAAAAGTTTTCAGTGCTACAGATTCTATTGCCTTCTCAGCTTGCACACAAAATTAATCAAGCTGTCATTTAGAGAGACTCATGTAACAAGGAACTGAGGACACCCTCAGGCCAACTGCCAGTGAGTAACTGAGGTCCTGAGTCCCATAGCTCACCAGGAATGAAATCCTGCCAACAACCGCTGAGTAAACTTGAAACTGGATTCTTCTTAGTCATAGATGAGACTCAGCCCTGGCTGACACACTGATTGCAGACTTGAAAGAGACCCTGAAGCAGAAGACCCACTAAGCATACCCAGATTCTGTGAAATAAGGGGAAATGTGAAATAACACATACTTGTTGTTTTGAACCACTAAGCTTTGGAGTAATTTGTTACACAATTATAGATAACTAATACATACACCCCCAGGTGTTTTTTTTTATACATACTTCTTAGATTTGCAACAACATTATCTTGCTTTCTCACACACTTTTTTCTCTCCTCTTTCTCCACTTAATTACAGGTAACTTGAGCCTATGGCTTTTGTTACAAGAGCCATAACTTTAGTCTTTGTCTTGAGTCACTGTTTTCTAATAAAGGGATTCTCTAGGCTCTATACTCTTAGCTAAAGTCTAATCTGAAACATTTTAAAGCATTTGGAAGTTTAACAATAGTGTGATGGCTATATCCTTGATCAGATCCTTGCCAAAAGGCAGGTTTTAATATCCTCTCTTGCTCTAAGCTGTGCTGTTTTTTTGGAAGGGTGTGCAGAGGGGTGAGGGCTGAGGAGGAAGGGTACAGGGAGAATGAGATTAAAGTAATTGTTTCTTTTAACCCTGCAAGAGCCTGAATTCAGATACTCTCTAATCCCTTTTCTTTTCACTTGCAAGTAGGTTTTCTTTTATAAGCTATTTGAAACTGAAATCAACATATACTATTAATGCTCTGTATTTCAACCTCTTCCTCTAGAATAACCAGTTCTTCAGGTACATAATCTCCTTCTCAAGGTAATATCTGACAATGTTGCCAAATATTGCATCACTAAATACACAGGTAACTATTTTTCTAGGCTCTAAGAGCAGTGTCCTCATTGCCCACTATCCGACCACTAAGATAAAGACACATAATTTAGATTTTTGTAACAACAGCACCAAACTTCTGGTTCCAGGTTCCTTAGAAACAACCTAAGTAGGCTATGCTGTGATGACAAATAATCCCAGATTCTCACTGGCTTGATACAGGACAAATGTATTTCTTAGTCCTGTTGTGTGTCCTACTTGGGGGATCTATTTAGCTGAGTCAATCAAGGACCCCAGGGGACAGTCTCCATCTCAACACATACTTTCACAAGCATTGCATCAGGGCAAAGGGAACATGATGAATTGTGCATCCACACAAGCAACAATGAGCGAAAGAAGCCAAACTCCAAAAAGTAAATGTTGGATTATTCCATCTATATACAAAACAGCAAAATTAGTCTTTGATGTTAAAAGTCTAGAAAATTATTTTTGTTAAAGTGGCATATGGGGCATATGTGATACACAAAATAATGGTCCCCAGGTTTTTGTGAACATCTTAATCCCTGAGACCTGTGACTATGTTACATGATATGGCAAAAGGGATTTTACAGATGAAATGAAAACCATGGGCCTTAACATAGGGAGATTAGTCCTCGATTATCTGAGTGAGCAAAGGAAATATCCTAGGCCCTTAAAAGTGGAAGAGGAAAGCAAATATTAGCCAGGAGATGTGATAACAGAAAAGGCATAAATAATTTGAAGCATAAAAGGGACTATATCAAAATAAAAATCTGCAAACAATACAATGAACAAAACTAAAAGACAACTTACTAAGAAAAGACATTGGCAAATGATTTTTTTTGTAATTCTAACATTTTACTGTAATCAAACACCAACAATCATCACAAAACCTGTAGAAAAATTTGCCATCCTATACCATTCTGACAGAAATCATGACAATTGGGGTGCCTGGGTGGCTCAGTGGGTAAACCACCCGACTTGGGCTCAGGTCATGATCTTACAGTCCGTGGTATCGAAACCTGTGTCGGGCTCTGTGCTGACAGCTCAGAGCCTGGAGCCTGCTTCTGATTGTGTCTCCCTCTCTCTTTGCCCCTACCCTGCTCACTCTCTGTCTCTCAAAATAAAGACATTTTTAAAAATGTGTTACATAAAAATTTTTTAAAAAGATTGGCGCTGTTAACTTCAGCCGTCTGCTGTTTGTGAATGCCACCCATCTCTTTTTTTCCCAAATTTCTTTTTTAATTTCTTTTTTTAATGTTTATTTATTTATTTTGAGAAAGAGAGAGACAGAGCACGAGCAGGGAAGGGGCAGAGAGAAAGGGAGACACGGAATCTGAAGCAGCTCCAGACTCTGAGCTGTCAGCACAGAACCCGACGTGGGGCTCAAACCCACTAACCGGGAGATCATGACCTGAGCCGAAGTCGGACCCCTAACAGACTGAGCCACCCAGGCTCCCCTTTTAATTTATTTTTTTAATTTGCATCCAACTTAGTTAGCATATAGTGCAACAATGACAAATGATATATCTGATAAGGGTTAGTATCCAAAATATATAGAACTTTACACAGCTCAACACCAGAAAAACAAATAATCTGATTAAAAATGAGTGGAAGACATGAACAGACATTTCTCCAAAGAAGACATACAGATGGCCAGTAGACACATGAAAAGGTGTTCAACATCGCTCATCAGCAGAGAAATACAAATCAAAACCACAAGGAGATATCTGTGCTTATACCTGTCAGAATGGCTAAAATCAAAAACACAAGATGGGCAGCTGGTACCCCAGTCAGTTAAGCATCAGACTCTTGATTTCAGCTCAGGTCATGATCTTGTGGTTCGTGGGATCCAGCCCTGCATGGGGTTCTGTGCTGACAGAGTGAAGCCTGCTAAGGTTTCTGCCTCACTTTTTTTCCTCTCTCTCCTCCCCCCACTCAACACTCTCTCTCTTTCTCTGTCAAAATAAATAAATAACCTTTTTTTAAAAAACACAAGAAACAGATGCTGGTGAGGATGTGGAAAAAAAGAACTTTCTTGCACTGTTGGTGGGAATGCAAACTCATGCAGCCACTGTGGAACACAGTATGTAAGTTCCTCAAAAAGGTAAAAAAGAGAACTACCCTGTGAGGGCACCTGGCTAGCTCAGTTGGTGGAGGATAAGACTCTTGATCTCTGGGTTGTGAGCTGAGGCTCCACGTTGGGTGTAGAGTTTACTTGAAAGAAGAAATTAAAAAATATTTTTAAAAAATAGAACCATCCTATAATCCAGTAATTGCATTACTGGATATTTACCAAAAAGAAAAAATACAAAAACCCCATTACAAAGGGATTCTTGTGCTCCCTGTGCTTATAACAGCATTATTTACAATAATCAAATACATTATGTAAGTGGCCCAAGTGTCCATCAATAGTTGAGTGGATTTGATGTGATATATATATATATATACACACACACACACACACTGGAATATTAAAAAATAATTTGCAGTATAAAAGAGAATGAAATCTGGCCATGTGCAGCAACATGGATGGAACTTGAAGGTGTTAATATTGAGCGAAATAAGTCAGGCAGAGAAGGACAGTTTCATATATTTGCACGTATAGGAGAATTAGGAGGAACTTAACGGAAGACCGTGGGGGAGAAGAAGGGAGGAAGTAGCGGGGGAGAGGGAAGGACGCAAACCATGAGGGACTCTTGAATGCTGAGAACAAACTGAGGGCAGATGGGGCGGGGGGAGTGGGAAGGAGGGTGATAAGCATGGAGGAGGGCACTTGTGGGGATGAGCACTGGGTGTTATATGGAAACCAACTTGACAATAAACTATTTAAAATTTTAAAAACTAATTTAAAAATTTTTTACAAAAGAGAGACTCAACCCATGGTTGCAAGCTTTGGAAATGAAAAAAACAAAAGGGAGCCAGGAGTCAAGGAAGGTAGGGGCTTCTAGAAGCTGGGCATGGCCCTTAGCTAGCAGCGAGCAAGGAATGGGCACCTCAGTCCTACAGCCGTGAAGAACTGAATTTTGTCAACAACTTGAATGAGCAGGAAACCAGTTGTCTCCCAGATCCTTCAGAAAGGAATGCAGCCCTATTAACACTTTGATTGTATCCCAAGGGTGAGACCCTTGTGGGTTGTATGAAGGTGCTAAGATTGTTCTGCTCATTCACAGTGGCCATAGAATTGGACCCAGCAAAGGAAGACAGGAAGGACGTGGAAGGGGGCCTGAGGGGGGCTGCTGAGATGCTCGGAGTGCCCATTTCTTGATCCAGTTATATGAACATGTTCACTTTGCAGAAATTCACTAGCTGGACACTTATAATCTGGGAAGTTGTCTGGACACAATAAAAAATCTACACTAAAACAAGCCAATGTAAGGACCTGTTATTGAGATCAATGCTATAGGTATGGGAGAATCATTTTTCTTTGGGCTTCTTAGAAACACACAGAATTCCTCCAGAATTTCTCACTTGACAGACAGTAGATAGCCTCCTGCTCCCTTTGCTTGAAGTTCACCCCTGAGGGCATCAAAACCCTCAAACTTGTGGGCTGTGTGTTGGCTAAGGAGGTCTCTTAGTAGCAAAGAATGTTTTGGAGAGAATTATGGAAGATACTCTGCATGCACTTGAACTATCAGCTTCCACAGATCCCACCACAGATGCAAATAAAATCTGAGGTAGGCCAAGGTGATAGGGTGTGGCTACCCATTCATACACATGCAAAAAATCCTGAACAGAGCATTAGCAAAGTGAATTTGCAACACATGAAAATGGATAATATACCATGTCCACATTGGGTGTGGTCCAGAAATGCATACATAGCTTAATATTTGAAATCAATCAATAAAACTTACACCATCAACAGAATAAAGAATAAAAATCAAATGACCATCTCAATAGATTCATGAAAAAACACTTGATAAAATTCGACACCAATTCCTGATTTAAGAAAAAAAAAGAAACTTAGCAAACAAAAAATAGGAAAAAAAAATCCCTATTTTGACAAAAACAAACAAATCGAAACTTTAAATCACACAGTATACTTAATGGTAATGTGTTACCCGCTGAAATTGGGAATGATTCAAGGGTGCCCATTATCATTACTCTATTTAACATTGCATGGAAGGTCCTAAATAATTCAATAAGTTGAGGAAATTAATTAACATGAATATTAAGTAATCATAATAATTATATAGAGAGATACACAGAGAGAGAGAGAAATATAGAGATGGAGAGGAGAATCCAAAACAATCTATGTACAATCTTTTGCAAAGTCACTGAATTTAAAGTCATTGTGCAAAAATCAAATCTGTATTTTGTTTATAAAAGCAACAAGTGCTTAAATAAAATGATATGCACACAAAAAGCTTGCAGCATTTAAAAAATAAACTTCAAATATATGAAAAATAGGGGCACCTGGGTGGCTCAGTCTATTAAGCCTCCACCTGTTAATTTCAGCTCAAGTCATGACCTAAAGGTTGTGAGATCCAGTGAGGCATTGGGCTCCAGGCTGGGCATGGAGCCTGCTTCCGATTCTCTCTCTCTCTCTCTCTCTCTCTCTCTCTCTCTCTCTCTCTCTCTCTCTCTCCTTCTGCCCCTCCCTAGCTTGTGCTCCAGCACACGCTCTCTCACTCTCTCAAAACAAAAACAAAAACACTAAAAACATAATAAAAATGTACAAAACCTCTATACAAAAAAGTAAAAAACATAATTGAGAGTAATTAAAGAAAACTTAATAAATGGGAAGGAGAGGTAATGGATCATACTCAAGAGTTGAAAAAGTCGAGGTGCCTGGATGGCTCAATCAGTTGAGCATCCAACTTCAGCTCAGGTCATGATCTCACAATTTGCAGGTTCCAGACCCACATCAGGCCCTGCTGTCCGCTGACAGCCCACTTTGGAGCCTCTGTCCCCTTCTCTCTGTCTTCTGCTCTCTCTCTCTTTCTAAAAAATAAATAAACATTAAATATATCTATATATATATTTGAAAAGGTCACTGTGGTAAAGACCACCACCAAATTTATGTATGGCATCCCCAGCAACCTTAAGTAAAATCCTCATAGGTTATGTGTGTGTATTATTAGTTTAACAGTCAATTTATGGGATTGTAAAGACAATGATAGATAAGAAAATATAGGAGAAGGAGGAGATAGTTGGAGAACTAACACTATCTGGATAGAGATTCGTTATACAAGAATACAAAATATGACACTGTGGTATCAGTACAAATATGGACAAATAAAGACTAGATTCCAGTTCTCATTGAACATTGATTGGAGGTACTATGAAAAGTTGATCTTTTCATTAAAGAGCTGTGGTTCCGTTATATATTAATGACGGGATGACACTTGATTCTTACTCAGATAATATGCAAAAATATCATTCTTGGTGAAGTATACATCTAATATAAAAAGTAAAACAGGGGTGCCTTGGTGGCTGCATTGGCTGGGCATCTGACTTCAGCTCAGGTCATGATCTCACAGTTTGTGAGTTCGAGCCCCGCGTTGGGCTCTGTGCTGACAGCTCAGAGCCTGGAGCCTACTTTGGGTTCTGTCCCCCTCTCTCTCTCTGCCCTTCTCCTGCTTATGTTGTCTCTCTCCCTGTCAAACATAAATAATTAAACATTTTAAAAAACGAAAAAGTAAAACCATAAAAGCTTTTAGAGTATAATATAGGAGAATATCGTCATGACTTTGAGCAGGAAATAATTTCTTAAAGGATACAAACGGTACTAACTACTAAGAAAAACACTTAAAAATGGAATAAATGAAAATTAGGAATAGTTGAACATCAAAAGGTAGCATTAAGAGAATTAAAAGATAAGGGAGAATATGCTTGAATTACATATTTGACAAAGGAAGACCTAAATGAAAAAGATAAATGGAAAAGTAGACATAACTTCCTGACAGAGATATTCATGTAGCCAAGGTATGTATGAAAAGATACTTAATCTCAATTGTTATCAAAAAATGCAAGTCAAAACTACTATAATTCCACTATCCCAAATGACAAAGCCAATGTTAACAAGAATGTGGAAACATTAAAACTCTCACTCACTGTAAATTAGTACAGTTTGGACAAATGATTTGGAAGAATCTACAAAAGTAGAAAACGCAGATTCTCCGAGACCCAGGAATCAGCTGTAGATATGTTCGACAGAAATGCAGGTGCCTGTGCGCCAAGAGACACACAGGAAAATCTGGGGCAGCAGTACTTTCAATGCCGGAACCAGTCCTGATGTCCATTGACAGATAAGTCCATTATCAGTGGGATGGACAAGTTCATTGGGGTGTATTCCAACAGTGATGCAAGCAAACTAATTCATAGCTGCAAAAAAAATGAATTAGTCTTCTCATTATAATGTGGAGCTAAAAAAAAAAAAAGCAGTGGAAAAAGTGTACATGCTGTGCATTTCCATTTATACAAAGCTCAAAAACAGACAAAACTCATTTGTGGCCTGAGAAGACAGGTTTGTGCTTTCCTGTGGGAAAATAAGTAAGAAAAGTGATCCAGAGAGAGGCTCCTGCTGTACTAAGAATGTTCTATTTCTTGATCTGGGAGATGAGCACAGGGTGGGGTTTTGTGCCAACATGTCGTTCACTTGTAATTTTTGCATTCTGGGCCTGCATATTTCAATCATGACTTTTTTTTAATCAGGTAAAAATAAAATTGAGAGCTGAGGACTGTCCTGACTCTGTGGGGATCTTTGGGCCACTACACAAAAAGCAGAGACTAAGCTGTGTTGGTTGATGGTGATTACCAGGTAGAAATGAGGCTACTGCACCCCATGAAGCCAAGCCATTCACAGAGTATTTCTTAGTACTCCCTAGCCCATAGGACTGTAGCAGCACAATAAAGATCAGATCATTTAAACAGGCTTGGAAAAAGATTTAGAATGATTTGGGTCATGCCACGAGGTAAACTGACCTACCCTGACCTCCCAAAGCAAAGATAATCTATGAAAATAATGAATAGTGTGCGCTACGGTGGTTTAAATTCACTTTCTTCCCACCGCTGCATTGTAAACCTGGGGCACCTGCATCATCTTCATTCAGGGATTAGATCTGCCCTCATGTTCTCATTGGTAGGTTTTGACTTAGCAAGAGACCCAAACTCAATCCTGACATAAAATTTCAGTGATAAACTTAAGTTTATAGAGTTTGAATTCTATAATGTTAAGTATAAAGTTAAAGTTGTGCTAATAAAAGTTGTGCTAATTTTCTTTAATATGAAAAATCATATTGAAATGGTTGTGCTAATAAAAGTTGTGCTAATTTTCTTTAATATGAAAAGTCATATTGAAATGGTCCCAGTAAATTTAAATAAATAAATAAGTAAATAAGTAAGTAAGTAAGTAAGTAAGTAAATAAATAAATAAATAAATAAATAAATAAATAAATAAATAAAATGAGGGCCCCAGATTTCCTGCTCTGTTTCCCAAAGCATTTAGCGTATCAGGCACCTGGGTGGCTCAGTCGGTTGAGCATCCGACTTTGGCTCAGGTCATGATCTCACGGTTGGGGAGTTTGAGCCCTCTTCCCAGTTCTATGGTGACAGCCAGGAGCCTAGATCCTACTTTCAGTTCTGTGTCTCCCTCTCTCTCTGCCCATCCCCTGCTCACTCTCTCTTTCTCTCTCTCTCTCTCAAAGATTAATAAGCATTTTAGAAATCTTTTAAAAATAACACTTAGTGTATGTGAGTACAGTCATTTCCAAACATTTAAGGACGTTTTTTTTTTTTTTTTAATTTTTTAACGTTTATTTATTTTTGAGAGACAGAGACAGAGTGTGAGCAGGGGAGGGGCAGAGAGAGATAGAGACAGAATGAGAAGCAGGCTCCAGGCTCTGACCTGTCAGCACAGAACCCAATGTGGGGCTCAAACCCACGAACCATGAGATCATGCCCTGACCCAAAGTCAGCTGCTTAATTGACCGAGCCACCCAGGCGCCCCAAGGATGTCTTTAAATGTATATATATGCACACATGAGTGTTTACTTATATATGACTGAACCCACATGGCAGTAGTCTTGCCTTTGGGATACATTCACTGAAAAGAATTTACAAAGACAGAATTCACTTTTATTATTAAATAAATGTATATTTAATCATGAAATGTATATTCTTTTGAAAAATGGAAACAAATACATGTCAAGTCATAGGGAGATGACTCCTTAGCTTCCTATTGTCCACTGGCAGTAATCACCATGTTAAACTTAAACATGTGAAGTGCAAAGTGCTTTTTACTGCCTATCCTTCTCTCTTGGTTGACATATTTTTAAATTCCCATTTTCACATTGAGAAATAATAATACGTACACCTCTTTGTCTCCTAAGAAAAAGATGATAAGTCATCTATGCTGAGGGTCAAGAAGAGGATCTCAACCATGCAAATCATCATAGAATGTTCCAGAAAAATGTGGAACTGGCCTGTAAGTGCAATTCTTAACTGTCTTGCAAACCAGTTGTTACATCAGCTTTTTTCTAAAATTTGACACATCTTAAAGGACAGACTCTAGGAGTTGAGGACTCTAGGAGTTGAGAACTCATATTCTCTCATAATTTTTCTAAAGCAATGACGTTTTTGAGAGGCATACTGAAGGAGTTAATATTTAGTAAAAGAAATCTCTCCATCCTTGTAATTAGCCCTGCCCCACCCTTTCCCAAGCTGCTGGGCTACGGCCACATATAGCTGTGCAAAAATCCTGTAAAGAGACAGATCTGCTTTGACCAGCAGTTTCTATTCCCACTGGGAAGTTCTCCCCAACTTTGTCGGAAGGACTGATTTACACTTTGCTGAATTCTTGCAGGATTGCTCTGTTCCTCTTATTTATTAGCACTCTGGACAGCTGCCCAGAAGGTAGAGAGATGGCCTCTTAGTCCAGTTCTGTTGAGGATGGGGGCGGGCACAGGGGGCAGGTTGTAATGGATGCTGGCTGGGTCAATTTTTGACAAGGATGTTTAGTCAGATTTTAATTTAAACATCGTTTTCTTCAGAGAGGTCTTCTCCGACCCCCCTAGCTAAATCAGCACCACTCACTCTCTACCATGTTACTCTATCTTATCTTTGTCATTGCTTTTATCAATACCTGCTATTGACTTAGCTGCTCATTGGCCCACCAAGATCTTCAAGAGCCGAGACTTTGTTTACCTCTATTGCCAAGAGCAGTGCCAGGCCCCAGAAGGGGCTCATGTTTAACCAATTGACTGCTATGTGCTAGTGGATGGTTTTAAAAACAAGTAGTTACATGAATTCATGTTTACATTCTGGTGGTGGTGTTTAGTACACATCTCAGTACCCTTATGATTTTCAGTTTTAAGGACACAGAGGCATGAATCACATTCTTATCTTTTTTCTTTTAATTTTAGAGAGAGAAAGAGAGAGTGCACGCATTAGCAGAGCAGATGGGGAGAGAGAGAGAGAGAGAGAGAGAGAGAGAGAGAATCTTAAGCAGGTGCCACAGTCACGATCCTGGGATCGTGACCCAGGCCTAAATCAGGGGTTGGACTTTCAACCAACTGAGCCACCCAGGCACCCCAAGAGTGAATCACTTTCTTTAGGAACCACTGTCATTTTGGGAGAATTCTGGATAGAAATACACTTCACAATTAAGAGGTCAAAATGTTTTTAACTTTTAGGAAATTTCACCCTTCCTTACTGAACTGTCATGCCGTTATTAGCAGCTTCAGAAAAATCATCTGCACGGCGAATATGATGAAGTATAAATCCAAGAACTGGAAGATTAAATCTAAGCTAAAATTTTACTCGAACAACGTATAGCCTTTTCACTCTACTCTAATAATATCCTCTCACAAGTTCCAAAGTTCTGAATCAGAGACATGGCCTAATGAAAGCTGATGACCAACCTCAGTCTCTGAGGTTGTTCTCAACAACAAACTGCCTGGATTGTTGTGCTGGCTCTCAGAAAGAAAAATAGGAGGCAACACCTTTCATTTTTCAAAGTAAACATTTTGTCTTTTCTTTTTAAAATTTTTTTAACGTTTATTTATTTTTGAGAGACAGAGTGTAAGCAGGGGAGTTACAGAGAGGGAAGGAGACACAGAATCGGAAGCAGGCTCCAGGCTCTCAGCTGTCAACACAGAGACTGATGCAGGGCTTGAGCTTACGAACTGAGAGATCATGACATGAGCCAAAGTCAGCCGCTCAACCAACTGAGCCACCCAGGAGTCACGGTAAACATTTTGTCTTTAAAAAAAAAAGCACAGAAGCTTTTATGCAACAAACACAGACCACTAAGACTTTCTGGGCTGAGATGCTATCCCTGGCCTTGCTCTAAGTCACCCAGGGCAACACCCCCAAGGACCAGGACAAGTGGAGGGAAGAAGCCGCTGGTCCCACTCCAGCTGTGAACCTCCAGTGAGAGCCACACCAAACTCTACTAGGTGAGAACAGCAAAGGTTGGGGGGCCGGAGGTGCGGTGGTTATGCTATCAGAGACTCAAGTTCACTGTAGTAGTACTTGACTTGTATTTTTCCCTAAGGGTTGGTGAAACCTAGAGAAAATACCTGTTGCCCCCCTAATCCTGGCTGTTTATTTCCACACAGAGATGTCACTACTCTGCCTAATGTCCTCCAGGAATTCGTACCCAGGGGTCTCACACACCACCAAGGTGCAGGCTCCTTACCAATCTGTCCTAGCCACCATCACTGCTTGACACCTGATGCTCAGACTGGCCCAGGTTTCCAGTTTCCCTGACTTTGTCCTGTTTGGGATAGAACAGAAAGGCAGAAGAGGAGAAAGGTGACCCTGTGCTGGTAGCTTCCAGGCTTAGGATTAAGCTGAGACCAAGAGCAGGGAGGTCAAGGTTAGTCAGATCAGAAATCAGCAAGCCAGGGGCATCAGCTGGCACCTGAACCAGCTTGGGATTCTCTCTCTCTCTCTCTCTCTCTCTGTCTCTCTCTCTCTCTGCTCCTCCCCCCTGCACTCTCTCTGTCAAAATAAATGAGCTATAAAAAATAATTTTAAAAAATTATATTTCTGCAATCAGGATGTGTCTCACGATAAATGATGTCCTAGCATTTCATCATCTAACTGATCTTATTTTTAGGTGATACAATAAAATCATGGTAAGTGAAGTGAGATTCAACTTTCCCAACACCCTGGAGGGTGGATTTAGAAAAAGCTATAGAGGATGGATTTCCAGAAAGTTCCTCCAGCTTGGCACTGCAGCACCTTCTCTACAGTCAATGAGTCATGGCTGTGCTCTCCCTACCAAGGTCTGGGGTGGGGTGGTCTAGCTTCCCAATGCTTTCAGGAGCTTTCCCAGTGTAACCTGAAACCAGCCCCCACGTGCAGAAGGTGATGGTAGGAGGCAATTTTACTAATAGCAAAGGGAACTTAATGAGGCTCAGCTTGGGCTCAGCAAGAGAAGTGGGTCCTTGCACTTGTCCTCCAAATCTTAAAAGTTTACAAAGAGGCTCTAACTGGGCTCAGTCACATGTACTGTGCAGGCATTTTCGGCATCTCAAGGCGGTCCTTGGAGCAGCCTCTGGGAACAGAAAAGGCAAATGGAACCCACATTTCAAGAACAGGGGAGGGATCTCCTGAGTACGTGGGTCCAGCTCATGTCTTTTTGGTCACATTTCCCAAGCGGTAGGGAGGCCTTCCTTGGGCACCCTCTCTCAACATTAGCGGTGGAGACTGCACTTTATATCTGCTATTTCCATATTCGTCGCAGTTCCCTTTCCTTCTTAGTCAACCCCTTGTTACTCCAACTTCTGTAATTGTTAATACAGCCATCCCTCCATGTCCACAGAGGATACAATCCAGAACCCTCAGTGGACGCCTGAAACCATGGACTGTACCAGACTCTACGTACTATGTTTGCTCTATACATACACACTTACAATAAAACTTAACTATAAGTTAGGTGCAGTAAGAGAAGAACAATAATAGCTAATAATAAAATAGAACAATTATAATCCTGTGCTGTAATAAATTTATGTGAATGTGATCTCTTTCTCAAAATATCTTCTTGTACTATATTCACTCTTCTTCATCTTGGGGATGTGAGATGATAAAATGCCCACGTGACGAGATAAAGTGAGGTGAATGACATGAGCGTTGTGAGGTAGCATGAGGCTATACTGACCTGCTGACAATATGTCTGGAGTAACATCTGCTTCCAGAGCACCGCTGACCTCCAGTAACTACTGAAACTGTGGAATGTGAAGCTTCAGGTGAGGGGTGGGTGCGGGAAGGCCACATGTCATCCTTTTTATGAAACCCTTCCTGGTCAAATTAGTATGTGGCTCCTCTCTCCTGATTGGATTTGTACTGATATAGTACAAATAGCCTCTGTTTTGTGAAAAGTAAAAAGAGGGAAAAGATAGGAAAGGAGAGAGAAAAAAAGAAGGTAGAAAAACAAGTAAGAGACAAAGAACAATAAGAAGAAAATAAAGGAAAGAAGGAGAGAAAGTGAAACAGGAGTGGCTGGATGAGGAAAAGATGGCATCCTGTTTGCTCAGGCTCTGAATCCGGCAGTCCTCACTTCCCACTGCACTGGTGCCCAACTTCCTTTCCCCCTAACTCAAAGTAGCCAAGTCATTCAGAATCCTGGCTAGGAAGTCACTGACGGAGTTAGTGCCTCCCTCGGACCCCAGCCACTCTCTCACATTTTACCTAGCCAGTAGTGGGAGCCCCTCCCTCCCTCCCCTGCTCACACAGAGCAGCATGATTCCCTAGCCTTTCCATAGAAGTCTGGCCATCTGACCAGCATCTATTTTTTTTTGAAAGTGTTAGCTTGGAGTAGGTCACAGAGCTCCCCAGAGAGGACTACAAGTTCTGACACTTGTTTGAAAATCATCATTTCTGTGTATGATGATAAATGATAAGAAGAAAGGGAGGGAAAGCTTTATTTTTAATTTTTTAAAGTGTTTTATTTATTTCTGAGAGAGAGAGAGAGAGCAGGGGAGGGTAAGAGAGAGAGGGAGACACAGAATCTGAAACAGGCTCCAGGCTCCAAGCTCTCAGCACAGAGCCCGATGTGGGGCTCGAACCCATGACCCGTGAGATCATGACCTGAGCCGAAGTCAGATTCTCAACCAACTGAGCCACTCAGGTGCCATGTGGGGGGGGTGGGTGGGAAGCTTTATAATGAGAGAAGAGCTACACAGACATGTGGCAGGAACAAGAAAGGGTATTGCTGTTATAATAATTTGTTACGTAGGTAACCAAAGACCGCATCCCAGAAAATGTGCTCCTGGTAATTAAAAGCAAGCCAAGTACCTGATTCAACACAAGCAGCTGTGCCTCAACCCATAAAATAGTGCTGTTCATAAGCACCCATACTCCGTGCACAGGCTGACAGACCTGTGTTACACACTTACTTGTGTGTGTTGAGGCCCTGCAGGGGTGAGGGCCACAGTGAGAATCAAGAACTCTGGTGTCTAACCTTAGCATGGCTTCTACCTACTTCAAGAAGGGCTTGTTAAACTCATATCATGGGGCTCTACCCACAGAGTTTCATATTTAGGAAGTCTGGGGTGTGGCCTCAAAATTGCAGTTCTAGAAAGTTTCTAGGTGACACTAACCTCCACTTTGAGAAGCCCTGGCTTACCATCACATGATGAGCTCACCAGCAGAAAGCAGGGGCCTGGGCCGGCACGGCCTTCAAGGACTAAGGCCAGACAATGTGAGTACAGATCCCAGTTCTGCCCCTTCCTGGTGGAATCACCTTAGGAAATTCGTTAACCTTTCTGTGTCTCAGTTTTCTCATCTGTAAAATGGGGATGATAGTGCCTAAATCCTGAGATTGCAATAAAGATTAGAGAAGTTAAAACGTGCAAAGTGTTTAGATCATGCTTGGCACATAGCAAGCACTTTGTAATTGTTTTTCACTGAAAAAAATACAGATCCAGAGTCAGACAAATGGCTTAGACTTAGTACCTTGTAAAAGTAACTTAACCATTCTGAGCTTCAGCATTTTAATTTGTAGAACAAGGATGAAAATCACACCTATCTTACAGGTTTTTCATAAAGATTAAATAAGCTAATACACTGGTTATTAAATCTTGGCAAACGAGCATATAGTCAAGCTTGAGGTCCTCTAAATGTGGTTTCTGCTGGCGGAAGTGCTGGCTCTGTGGGGTAATGCTGCCCTCTGCTGGATAAGTATGCATTTTTAGAAATTCAGTTGACGTTCCCAGTTCAACCAAGCAAAAAAGCTAACAATCTTCAACAAGTTAATATTCTCTGAACACATTTCTTTCTCTGCTGTGACCAAACATAGTTGAATTAAATCACCCTCGGTGAATGGTTTTCTACAGCTGGTACAATAATGAACCACTTGGCACCTTACTTTGGTTGCAGCCTCATTTCCAATTTTTATTTTTATTAAGAAAATTGGCTGTGTTGTGATATCTTTTTTAAATTTTCTACTTTTCAGGGCGCCTGGGTGGCTTAGTCAGTTAGCATCCAACTCTTGACTTCGACTCAGGTCATGATCTCACTGTTTGAGGGTTCAAGCCCCGCATAGCGCTCCACGCTGACAGTGTGGGGCCTGCTTGGGATTCTCTCTCTCCACTCTCTGCCTTACCCTCAAAATAAATAAATTTTAAAAAGTAAAAAAATCACTGGTATAATTTAAAAAATAAAATAAATTCTCTGCTTTTCATGATTGTTGCTTTCCTGTAAATTGGGAATATTGGGATGACTGCCTAGTCTGGTAATTCGCATGTGCACTGTATGCTTTCAGCACCACTGCAGGGGCTAAGTGGCAAGAAGCTCTTGAAACACTGTAGCATCCTGTTGGTGGGAATGTAAACCGGTGCAGCCCCTCTGGAAAACAGTGTGGAGGTTCCCCAAAATATTAACAATAGAACTCCCCTATGACCTAGCAATAGCAGTGCTAGGAATTTACCCAAGGGACACAGGAGTGCTGATGCATAGGGGCACATGTACCCCAATGTTCATAGCAGCACTCTCAACAATAGCCAAATCATGGGAAGCGCCTAAATGTCCATCAACTGATGAATGGATCAAGATGTGGTTTATATATACAATGGCATGTCATCTACATGGCAATGAGAATAAAATCTGGCCATTTGTAGCAACGTTGATGGAACTCGAAGGTGTTATGTTAAGTGAAATAAGTCAGTCAGAGAAAGACAGATACCATATGTTTTCACTCATACGTGGAACAGGAGAAACTTAACAGAGGACCATGGGAGAGGGGAAGGGGAAAAAATAGTTAAGGAGAGGGAAGGAGGCAAACCATAAGAGACTCCTCAATACTGAGAACAAACTGAGGGTTAATAGGGGGTGGGGGAGAGGAGGAAATGCATGATGGGTATGGAGGAGGGCGCTTGGTGGGATGAGCACTGGGTGTTATATGGAAACCAACCTGACAATAAACTATAAAAAGAAAGAAAGAAAGAAAGAAAGAAAGAAAGAAAGAAAGAAAGAAAGAAAGAAAGAAAGAAAGAAACTGTAGCATTATAACATGGTCCCTGTGATTCGTAATGTGCTGAAACAGCCAGACAATACATACATGAGCAAGTGTCCCTCTGTTCTGATGGAGCTTAATTTATTAATTGTGGAATACAAATTTCTTGTACTTTTCACATGTTATAAAATACTATTATTCTTTGATTTTTCTCAGTCACTTGTAAAAGTAAAAACCACATGCAAAAACAGGCACTGGCCAGTTTGCATCCGTATTCTGAACTTTGCAGACCCTCATCCACCAGGGTCCATCCACATCCCGAGGGTACCAGACTGGTGAGTTAAGCAGACATGAGGGTCTGCATTCTTTAAACCCTGTGGGATGGCCCTAATCTCAGCCATTCCTCTAGATACGACATTGACTCTCTTGGCAGGGGGTATACTTTTGAGCCTCCACTTGGCTTTCCTTTCTATGGTGAATTTCACCATAGATCCAATAAGTATTGAGGACTTTTGCATCAAGGCTTATAAGAGATATAGTTTCTTCTCTTGTAGTGTCTTTGTCTGGCTTTGGTACCAGAATGCTAGACTCATAGATTGAGCTAGGAAGTATTTCCTTCTCTTCAATGTTTTGGAAGAGTTCAAAAAGGATTAGTGTCAGTTCCTTTCTAAATATTTGGTAGAATTCACCTGTGAAGCTGTCAGTTTCAGAGCTTTTCTTTGTCAGGAGGTTTTTGATTATCTATACAATCTCCCTATGAGTTATAGGTCTGTTCAACTTTAGATTTGATTGTTTTTCTCTATTGTTTACCTGTTCTCTATTTAATTTCTCTTGGATCTAATCTTCATTATTTCCTTCTTTCTGCTAGCTTTGGGTTTGATGTGTTCTTTTGCTACTTCCTTAAGTTGTAAAGTCAGGCTGTTGATCTGAGATCTTATTTAATGTGCACATTTAAGACTACACATTTCCCTTTTTAAAAAAAATTCATAAGGTATGTCAGTAATTTTTTAATTAATTATTTTTTAAAATTTATATCTAAGTTAATTAGCATATAGTGCTAACTATATATATAGCATATATAGCATATAGTGCAAGAATGATTTCAGGAGTAGATTCCTTAATGCCCCTTACCATTTAGCCCATCTCCCCAAAACCCCTCCAGCAATCCTCTGTTTTTTTGTTCTCTATATTTAAAAGTCTCTTATGTTTTTGTCCCCCTCCTTGTTCCTATATTATCTTTGCTTCCCTTCCCTTATGTTTTGTATCTTAAAGTCCTCATATGAATGAAGTCATATATTTGTCTTTCTCTAATTTCACTTAGCATAATACCCTCTAGTTCCATCCACATAGTTACAAATGGCAAGATTTCATTCCTTTCGATTGCCGAGTAGTACTCCATTGTATATATATGTACCACGTCTTCTTTATACATTCATCCGTCAATAGGCATTTAAGCTCTTTCCATACTTTGGCTATGGTTGATAGCGCTGATATAAACATTGGGGTGCATGGACCCCTTCAAAGGAGCACACCTGTATCCCTTGTATAAATGCCTAGTAGTGGAATTGTTGGCTCTTAGGATATTTGTAATTTTTTATATTTAATTTTTAATATTTTTAATTCTTTGAAGAATCTGCATACTGTTTTTCAAGCCTGGCTGCACCAGTTTGCATTTCCACCCACAGCGCAAAAGAGATCCTCTTTCTCCACATCTTTCCCAACATCTGTTGTTGCCTGAGTTGTTGATGTTAGCCATTCTGACAGGTGTGAGGTGATATCTCATTGTGGTTTTGATTTGTATTTCCTGGATGATGAGTGATGTTGAGCAGTTTTTCAGTGTGTAGGTTGTCTTCTTTGGAGAAGTGTCTATTCATGTCTTTTGCCCATTTCTTCACTGGATTACTTGTTTTTTGGGTGTAGAGTTTGATAAGTTCTTTATAGATTTTGGATACTAACCCTTTATCTGATAGGTCGTTTGCAAATATCTCCTCCCATTCTGTCAGTTGCCTTTTGGTTTTGCTGATTGTTTCCTTCACTGTGCAGAAGTTTTGATTTTGATGAGTTCCCAATAGTTCATTTTGCCTTTGTTTCCCTTGCCTCTGGAGACGTGTTGAGTAAGAAGCTGTTGTGGCCAAGGTCAAAGAAGTTTTTGCCTGCTTTTTCCTCTAGGATTTTGATGGCTTCCTGTCTTACGTTTACGTCTTTCATCCGTTTCAAGTTTATTTTTGTATATGGTGTAAGGAAGTGGTCCAGGTCCATTTTTCCTCATGTCCCTGTCCAGTTTTCCCAGCACCATTTGCTGAAGAGATTGTCTTTATTCCATTGGATATTTTTTCCTGCTTTGTCAGAGATGAGTTGGCCATGTTTGTGAGTCTATTTCAGGTTTCTCTATTCTGTTCCATTGATCTGAGTGTCTGTTTTTGTGCCAGTACCATACTGTCTTGATGATTACAGCTTTGTAATACAACTTGAAGTCCAGATTTGTGGTGCCTCCAGCTTTGGTTTTCTTTTTCAAAATTATTTTGGCTATTCAGGGTTTTTTTTATCATTCCGTACAAATTTTAGAATTGTTCTAGCTCTGTGAAGAATGCTGGTGTTATTTTGATAGGGATTGTCACATTTCCCTTTTCATACTGTTTTCACTGCATCTCATTGGTATGGTATGTTGTGTCTTCATTTTCATTAATCTCTAAATATTCTCTGATTTTTCTTGTGATTAATTTCTTTGGCCTACTGGTTGTTTAAGTGTGTGCTGTTTAATTCCCACAACTCTGTGAATTTTCATTTTCTTTGTTTTTCACTTTTAACCTCATCCTGCTCTGGTCAGAGATGCATGGTATTTTCTATTTTTAATTCTGTTGAGACCCTTTGTGTCTTAAAATAGGATCTCTCCTAGAGAATGTTCCATGTCCATTTAAGAAGAATGGGTATTCTGTTGTTGTTTGGTAGAGTGTTCGATGTATGTTTATTAGATCTAGTTGGTTTATTGTGTTGTTCAAGCTTTCTATTCTATTTCTTTATTTATCTTCTGCTGGCTGTTCTTCTATCCATTAGAGTGGAGTCTTGAAGGTAGAATTGTCTGTCTGTTCTTTCAGTTCTATCAGTTTTTGCTTCATATGTTTGATGCTCTACTATTAGATGCATAAATGTTTACAATTGTTCTATCTTCTTGCCGTGTTAAAATTTTTATTAATATATAATGTCCTTCCTTGTCTAATGTAACTTTTTAAACTTAATGTCTATTTTGTCTGATTTTACGTCTTTCAATCTAAAATGAGTCTCTGGCTGGGGCGCCTGGGTGGCTCAGTCGGTTAAGCGTCCGACTTTCGCTTAGGTCATGATCTCACGGTTCGTGGGTTTGAGCCCCGCGTCGGGCTCTGTGCTGACTGCCAGCTCGGAGCCTGGAGCCTGTTTCAGTCTGTGACTCCCTCTCTCTCTGCCCCTCCCCTGCTCACGCTGTCTCTCTCTCTCCTAGAAATAAATTAAGAAAAAAAAAAACATTAAAATGAGTCTCTGGTAGACAGCATATATTTGGATCTTTTTTTTGTATCCATTCTGCCAATCTTGTCATTTGATTGGAGAGTTTAACCCATTTACATCTGAAGTGATTGCTGATAAGGAGAAAGTGCTGTCATTTTGCTATGCTTTTCCTCTTATGCCTTATGACATTTTTGTCCCTCATTTCCTGCATCACCATCTTCTTTTGTGTTTAGTTGATTTTTTGCAGAAACATTTTAATTCTCTTCTCATTTCCTTTTGTAGCTATTTTCTTTGTGGTAATAGTAGGGATTCCGTTTAACTTTTGTCTTAGTATGTTCTGGTTACAATTGTTGCTGGGTGAACTGTACGGACCTCTCGCCTGGGGGCTCAGCCCATCCAGATCCACCACAGTCACCAAAGGCGACTTGTGGGTCTTGTCACGAGAATGAATCCAAGGACAGACATGCAGCACAACAGACAAGAGACACATGGGGATCAATCCCACAACCCTGAGATCAAGAGTAAGACTCAACCTACTGAGCCACCCAGGTGCTCCTTCTTTCACTTCCATCTGGAGGACTTCCTTTAGCATTTCTCATAGGGTATGCTTTTGTTTCCCTGGGGATGTCTTCATTTCTCCCTCATTTTTGAACGATAGTTTTCAGGATATAAGATTCTTGGTTGATACTTATTTTTTTTTCTGGCCTCTAAGCTTTCTGATGAGAAATCTGCTGATAATCCTATTAGGGAAAATATGATTCATATTTAATATTTAAAAAGCTTTAATAAAGTTTCCTCTTAGCTTTATAGATGTATTAATAATGTACCTTATTTTGTTATATGCAACAGAACATTTCTTATAGTATCATGATGTCAGTTGAGTTATAGCATCATTTTGAGACCAATCATTCATAATATTTTAAAAACTGAATTGACTATTTTAAGATCAGTCATTGGAGCTCTTTAAAAGCCAAAAATATGGGGGCACCTGGGTGGCTCAGTTGGTTAAGTGTCTGACTTCGGCTCAGGCCATGATCTCATGGTTCATGGGTTTGAGCCCGGCGTTGGGCTCTGTGCTGACAGCTAGCTCAGAGTCTGGAGCCTGTTTCAGATTCTGTGTCTCCCTCTCTCTCTGACCCTCCCCTGTTCATGCTGTCTCTCTCAGAAATAAAAAAAACATTAAAAAAAATTAAAAGCCAGACAATATTATAGATTATTAAACTGGAAATGCAAAAAGGTGATGGAAACATCTTACAGATTTTAATTTCCAATAAGGGAAATAACAATTGCTATAACCCACATAGGCAAAAAGGTCTTTGGAGTCCTTTTTGTCTCCAAAAAGTAAGAACAGCAGTGGAAATTATCTCCAGCTGTGACTGGGCTATTTCTTGCTAATGACTTCATAAAGAGCCTGTAAAAGTAAAACAAAACACACTCTGGTGTGTCTCCTCTGCTCTCAATACTCTACTACAACACTGCTTCACTTCTGACATCAGATGTGGGGAAGAGTGCACACATCAGGCAATTCTGTGACACTAGGTGGGTGCCCTATAATCTAACTCAATTCTGACACTATCTATCTGATGTTATCAGGCCTCACATATTAAAGACCTAGTCCCACATGGGCACCTGGATGACTCAGCTGGTTGAGCTTTGGGCTTCAGCTCAGGTCATGATCACACGGTTTGTGAGTTCAAGCCCCGCATTGGGCTCTGGGCTGATGGCTGGAGGCTGCTTTGGATCCTATGTCTCTCTCTCTGCCACTCCCCCACTTGTGCTCTCTCTCTCTCTCTCTCTTAGAAATAATAAATGAATAAACTTAAAAAAATAAAGGACCTAGTCCTACAAATTGTGCCTGCCCCTTCAGGTCCAAGGTTGTTAATTACCTGTGCTTCTGACTGATTGGCTATAGATTGGAGGTAAACACAAATCCTTTCGGTTCAATTAATTTGCTAGATCAGGTCTCAGAATTCTGGAAATCACAGTTTACTTACTAGATTGCCAGTTTATTATAAAAGGATATTGTTGACAGTTGAACTGGAGAGAATCCAGGCCCTTGGGGCCTCCACCCAGCTGGACCTCAAGAGCCTGAAGTTTTAGTGTTATGCCCAGATCGCGATCTCCCCAAAATCCCAAGACCACCAAAGAGTCCGAGTCACGTATGCAAAAGCAAAGGGCTTTACTACTAGCTTAAGCTCGGGCTCACAGACTTCACCAGTGTCGTGGATCCGTGCTGAGAGCCCCCAACAAGGGCAGAGTAGGGTTTTTATGGGATTTGTGACGGGGGAGTTACAGAAGTTGTGACATGGGAACAGTGATCCAATTATACATCATTGACAGCGGGTTTGACCATACACATTGTCTAGAGTATTTGTGACTTTTGGCGGGATCCAATTACAACGTTTAGAGTACCTTTAAATTTAACCAATCACAGAGCGAGCCTAGCGTCTTACTCGGCGACTAACGGGTTAACTTTAACATTAAGTAATAGGGTCCTATCTATAGTTTCTATCTCCAGGCCTCTCCCTTAACAATGTGGAGGGCGGTCGCTGGCCTTTCCTGATTGGGTGTTGCAAGGGTGGTTACTCCTGCCTCGGGCAATGTGTAACTTCTTGATAGTTTCCGGGAAGCTGAAACTCAGCCCTTCTAGTTCAGAGGGGAAACTTAGAGCCTATCATGGAGTCAGTTTGGTTTAGACGTTTAGACTTGTGGCCTTACATTAGGACCCCTGAGTGGCTCAGTCAGTTAAGTGTCTGACTTCACCTAAGGTCATGATCTCATGGTCAGTGAGTTCAGCCCTATATCGGGCTCTGTGCAGACAGCTCAGAGCCCTCCTTCAGATTCTGTCTCCCTTTCTCTCTCTGCCCCTCCCTTGCTAGTGCTCTGTCTCTAAGAAATAAATAAATGTTGGGGTGCCTGCGTGGCTCAGTCGGTCGAGTGTCCGACTTCGGCTCAGGTCATGATCTCACGGTTTGTGGGTTCAAGCCCTGGATCGGGCTCTGTGCGGACTGTCAGCTCAGAGCCTGGTGCCTGTTTCAGATTCTGTATCTCTCTCTCTCTCTCTCTGACCCTCCCCTACTCACGCTGTCTCTCTCTCTCTCTCTCAGAAATAAAAAAAAATTTTTTTTAAATAAATAAATGTTAAAAAAAAAAAAGGGGGGGGCCACCTGGGTGGCTCAGTTGGTGAACATCCCATTTCAGCTCAGATCATGATCTCACGGTTCATGGGTCTAGACCCTGTGTCGAGCTCTGTGCTGAAAGCTTGCTCAGAGCGTGGAGACTGCTTCGGACTCTGTGTCTCTTTCTCTTGCTGTCCCTCCCCCATTCATGCTCTGTCTCTCTCTGTCTCTCAATAATAAATAAATGTAAAGAAAAAAAGTTTTTTAAATCCTGGTCTTGTCATGACAATGAATTCAAGGGCAGACAAGCAGCACAGCACATAAGTGACACAGTGGGAAAGTTTATTACAGTGAAAGGTACACCCTTTAATTTTTTTTTATGTTTTATTTATTTCTGAGAGAGAGAGAGACAGGCAGCGTGAGAAGGGGAGGGTCAGAGAGAGAGACACACACAGAATCTGAAACAGGCTCCAGGCTCTGAGCTGTCAGCATAGAGCCCAACACAGGGCTTAAACCCATGAACCATGAGATCATGATCTGAGCCAAAGTCAGATGCTTAACCAACTGAGCCACCCAAGCACCCCAAAAGGTACACTCTTGAGAGATGAGAGCAGGTGACCTTAAGAGACAAAACTGTCCTGGGGTTTGGGTTTCTATCTTTTATCAGCAATTGTTAACTAGAGGCAGAATATTCATTACTTGGGCCTGTACCACGGTCTCATGCTAATTTCTTCCCATTTTGGTCAGAGGGTTCCTGTCATGGCATCCACCATCTTGGCCTGTCTTCTTATGGAGTGCTGCCAGCCCAGGCCTCTGACCTTCCCTATAGCCAGCTAAGACTTCCTCATTGCTGACCTTTAGGTATTAGGTATTACTTACCAACTCAAAAAGCATGACTCAGGAATAGCCAGATGGAGAAGATGTACAGGGCAATGTATGAAGAGGCCCAGAGCTTCAAGTGCCACTCTCCCCAAATCTACACAAGTTCACCAATCCTAAAGCTCTCCAAATCCCATCTTTCTGGGGTTCCATGAAGGCTCCATAACATAGACATGGCTGATTAAATCATTGGTTGCTGTGGATTGAATTAAATTTCAAACCCCTCTCCCTTCCCCAACCCTCTAATCCTGATGTTGTTCCCCTGGCAACCTGCCCCTATCCTTTGGGGCTTCCCCCAAAGTCATCTTATCAATATGTATTCTAGTGTGATGGAAAGGGACATCTTATGAATAATAAAAGACAGTTTTACTACTTTCCTCACTTAGGAAATGGCAAGAGTTTTAGGAGCTCCATGACAGGTGTTGGATACAATAGGGAACCGTTAGGATAAAATAGGCAGAGAGGGGGGCGCCTGGGTGGCTTAGTCAGCTAAGCGTCTGACTTTCACTTAGGTCATGATCTCACAGTTCGTGGGTTTGAGCCCCGCGTCGGGCTCTGTGCTGACTGCCACCTCAGGGCCTGGAGCCTGTTTCAGAGTCTGTGTCTCCCTCTCTCTCTGACCCTTCCCTGCTCACGCTGTCGCGCTCTCTCACCTAGAAATAAAAAAAATATTAAAAAAAAAATTTAAATAGGCAGAGAAGGAAGGGTTCGGACTTGAGGTCCCTGAGTGGGAAAAAACACATATTTTGGAATGATGCTGGGAGTGTTTGACCATAACAAATCCCCAGGGGCATAAGGTCCCTCTTAAGAATGTAACAGAGGCCCCTGGGTGGTTCAGTTGGTTAAGCGTCCGACTTCAGCTCAGGTCATGGCCTCACGGTTTGTGAGTTCAAGTCCCACGTCAGGCTCTAAGCTGACAGCTCAGAACCTGGAATCTGCTTCAAATTCTGTATCTCCCTCTCTCTCTCTGCCCTTTCCCTGCTCATGCTCTGTCTCTCTCTCTTCCTCAAAAATGAATAAACATTGAAAAAATTTAGAAAGAAAAAAAGAATGTAACAGACACCACCTACTCCCCCTCAGGGTTCCCTCAGCAATTTAACAATCAAACTACCTAACTAAAGATAGTAAACCATAAAAGGAGGGGCTCCTCACACAATGGAGTTGAGCCAATCAGGAATGGACTATGCAACACTTAGAACCTGAAGCTTTATACTAGCCCCGCCCACCCCAGAAGCACATATGAGTCAGATGCTCAGTCTTTGGAGGAGACTCCACTTGGTCACCACCAGTGTGAAATAAACAAGTCTTTTCTAATTCTAAATTCCAGACAATAGGGGTAGAACCTGAGAAGGAACTTGGGGAAGGGAAGGGAGTGCTGACCAGAACCTTTTTAAACAAGGACACTTGCTTCTAGTGGCTGATATATACCTTCAAATGCCCCACTCTGTATTTTTTTTTAAATTTATTTCTAGGAGAGAGAGAGAGAGAAAGAGACAGCGTGAGCAGGGGAGGGTCAGAGAGAGAGGGAGTCACAGACTGAAACAGGCTCCAGGCTCTGAGCTGGCAGTCAGCACAGAGCCCGACGCGGAGCTCGAACCCACAAACCGCGAGATCATGACCTAAGCGAAAGTCGAACGCTTAACTGACTAAGCCACCCAGGCACTCCCAAATGCCCCCCTCTGTAAAGAGAGCTTTCATATTACTCTTACTTTCTTATACTCTAATAAAGTTTTGCCTGCTACTCATTTTGTGTCCATGTCTTTATTCTTCCATGTAGCAAGAAAACAAATCCCAGGTATGTATTGAGGCAAAAATCCTGCACCAAGGACCAAGGAAGACCAAAATGTATATTTATTATTATGAATCACAATATCATGCAGCCATTGTTATGGAATGCCAAGCACTCTTTTAAGAACCTGGCCGGACCTAAGTTTTTGGTCATTTTAGCTCAGAAAGATGGTTTTTGTGTAACCTGAGGGAATTTGACCACAATTGACTTTATCTTCTTTGGGTGTTTTTTTTTCTTCTCATCTATTTTTTCCTATACTCTTTTTTTCCACTCACCTTTCTTTTTTCTTTATTCTTTCCCTTTATCTTTTTCTCATTTTTCCTTCTTTTTTCAAAGTTTATTTATTTATTTTGAGAGACACAGACAGGGAAAGCAAGTGGGAGAGGGGCAGAGAGAGAGCGTGAGAGACAGAATCCCAAGCAGGAACTGGAACTCACAAACTATGAGATCATGACCTGAGCCAAAACCAAGAGTGAGATGCTTAAGTGACTGAGCCACCCAGGTGCCCTTCTCGGTTTTTTTTTCTTTTTCTAAATAAATCTGGAGCTAATATCTTCCAAGGATATCTTGTTTTTCCCCCCACACTTGTTCAGCCTCCACCCCCAGCCTCCACCCCTACCCCCCCAAAGATGAAGCTTGTTTGAAATATGCTAAACTCATTATTTCCCTGATAATATCTGCAGTTTTGAGTTAAATAACCTAGAAAACAGGCCATCTCATATGTGATGTAATTTGGGTAAAAATTAATTTTAACAAACCTCACATAGTGGTTCAGTGGGTTAAGTGTCTGACTTCAGCTCAGGTCGTGATCTCACAACTTGTGGGTTTGAGCCCCACATTGGGCTCTGCACTGACAGTGTGGAATCTGTTTGGGATTCTCTCTCTATCTCTCTTTCTCTCTTTGTTCCTATCTCACTTATGCTCTCTCTGTCAAAAACAAATAAATAAAATCTTTAAGAAAAAGAAAACTTATATAATGAGGAGGAAAGCTGGTAAATGCAAACAAAAAGGGATAGCCAGATGCCGAAGGCCAGATACTCCCCTTGCACATTTTTGGCTTCTGCAATCTTGCTTGCCTCTTGCATCAGCCAGCAACCAAGAACCAGAAGCTTCCCTATGTATACAGGCCGGAAGCACATATGTATAAAAGATCAGTAAAACTCAAGCCTGATGCCAAAGGAGATTCCACTGGGCCGCCACCAGTGCAAAATAAAGTCTTTTCTAATCCCCAGAGCGCTTGTCACTTTTCTCTTCCTGGGCTCCGGGTATTTGCTGTAACAATAAAATGGAGTCAGGAGGCCCACAGGGGAAACTCTCCTATGGGAAGGGGAATAAAAAGAGAGAGAAGCAACTGATAAGAGACTCTTCTGTTGTTGTTAATGGTTATTCATTTTTGAGAGAGAGACAGAGCACAAGCAGAGGAGGGGCAGAGAGAGAGGGAGACACAGAATCCGAAGCAGGCTCCAGGCTCTGAGCTGTCAGCACACAACAGGACACAGGGCTCCAACCCAGAAACCCCAAGATCCTGACCTGAGTCGAAAGCCCAAGGCCTTAGTGATTGAGCCATCCAGGTGTCCCCATAAGAGACTCTAAATTATAGAGAACAAACTGGGGGTTGATGGAGGGAGGTTAGTGTGGGATGGGCTAAATGTGTGATGGGTATTAAGGAGGTCCTTATTGTTACGATGAGCACTGGGTATATTATGAAAAGTATATGTTAAGTGATGAATCCAATATCCTGAAACCAATATTATACTGTTAACTGATGTGAGGAACAAAAGCAGAAAGAAATGTCGATAAAATTAAATTTCCTTATAACCTGAGGCCTATTGACAAATACACACTTTAACCAGGCCCTGGGTAACGTTTCTTCAGGCAAGCCTTACCGTTATGATGCTAAAGTTTTGCTAGAGGGAAAAACAACCTTAACTTAATAATAGTTAGGCCCCCAGGATCCTGTGAGTCTTTAAACATGAAAATCCTTTTAGAAACTTCCTTGAGTCTTAACCTCCCTCAACTCCCAAGTGTATAATCGAGTGCTCCTCACAATCCCAAGTGCAGCTCTTTCTGTCCACAGGTCCTGTCCTCTTGCTTTAATAAAACTACCTTTTGCACCAAAGACATCTTCAAGAATTTTTTCTTGGCCATCGGCTCTAGGCCCCACGAACCCCATCACCACCCCAAAACTTCATCAAGGTGATGGGGTGATTCTTAATTGAATGGTTTAAGATTTCACTTCTGAGAGAGTCAAAACTGTAATTAGGCCTTAGTTTGGTGATACAGGGTTTAGCATAAGAAACTCCACTTTGGACTCATTGTCTTGTTTTTAATAGCTTAATTAAAAAAAAAAGAAGTCAATTAAATTCCATTTTTAGCACAAAGGCAAAGTCTGGGCCTGTCTTCATCCTGGGTGCTCAGTGCAGGGAGACAGATATTTAGGATTTAGGAGCTCCCAAGGTCTAGTCTTTTCCGTACAAAGTTGTATCTGTCCTCCACTTTATGGAGTCTGTAATTATATGGAGAAAAGAAAACCTAATATATACTAAAATATAAAAAGTTGGTGTGGATATTGGGTTAAAGAAAAAAATTCAAATGGGTAAATGTAAAAGTCTAATTGGTTTTATTGGATGATTCATGAGTTGGTCAGCATGCCATCTAACAAGAGAAGGAAACTCCAAAGAAACAAACAACTTGGAAGGCTTTTATAGGCAGAATTGAGGTAGAATAAGTTGGTTATTAGCAAAAGAAAAAAAAAAAAGATTGTTTGAGGCAAGGTCACTTTCCCTTAGGGGAAAGATCAGGGAGGTCTTATCATGCAGATTACCTCTAGTGCTGATCAGGAAAATTCCAGCCCCATTGGTTCAAAATTCCACTTCTGGGAGAGAGGCTGAAACTGAAGTTGGGTTTATGATAAATCTTGGTGGTAAGTCTTGCAGGGTTTAATATAAATGACTCGATCCTGGCCTGTTGTTTGTTTTTAACAATTGTTAAAAAAAAAAAAAAGGTACAGTGTTCGTCCATTCTTTACTTGTTCACTCTTCAAAGTGCCTGTGAAGTGTCTTGTCATCCAGGGCTGTTTTAAAATATAGTATGTATATTTTTTTTAATTTCTTCATGTTTATTCATTTATTTTTTGAGAGACAGAGAAAGAGAGGGCATGAGTGGGAGGAGGGCAGAGAGAGAGAGAGAGAAATCCCAAGCAGGTCGTCAGCACAGAGCCCAACACTGTGCTCAAGATCCCACCAACCCTGAGCTCATGACCTGAGCCAAAATCAAGAGTTGACACTTAATTGACTGAGCCACTGAGGTGTCCCTAAAATATAGTGTAGTAATAGACAATTTCAGTTACAGTAAGGCCAACAGATCAGGAGATTCCTGCCACTGAAAATATAATTTGTTTCATACAGAACCCAAGAAGAGGGGCCATACTATGAGGAGGGCCACATAGGAAAGCACCAGATAGTTCAGGAGGCAAAGAGAGAGGAGAAGTATAGACAAGAGCCTTAACTGTGGGCTCTAAATGAAGTGTTGAAAACAAGACAATTGGTCCAAACTGGAGTCACAAAATTGTGCATAGGCCCCAGGTCACCTGTACAGATCAAAATGAAGTCTCTCAAATCAAGTAGGGGCCTGTGTCAAGCAATGACACAGACAGTTTAAGGTACAGCAGCCGCAAGATGTCCCTGGGACTGGCATCAGCTGACACCCCAGAAATGACAACAAGCAAAACCAGAGGCAGTCTACAGGGGCCCCAAAAGAATGTAATCCCTTTAAAAAGCAAAAAATTTTTACAGCAAACTGTCAGATGCTTCAGACATGACCTCGCTGTGTCTTACCACTTAAAACAGGCAACTGCCACCCGATTCATCTCCAAACAGAACTGAGATCCTTCACTACTTGAACATATTGAGCATTAAGTGCCAAGACATGACCCAGACCAAGGCCTTCTCTCAACTGCACACCCACAGACCGACTTTGAGACTGGTTCGTGAACTTCCTACTCTCTTCTCTGTCCTGTGGCTTCTCTTATGTTCTGCTCTGGGTGCCCTGTGTGAAGCCAGGTTGAATCAGATGGTGAAATGTCACTGAATTTGGAATCTAGTGTTGGGCACATAGCAGAGGCTCAAAAAAATAGTGCATGAACAACACTTACTATGACATGAAGTGTTCTTGTTTGTGGTTTTGTTATGGAATCTGGTCTGGATTACCCAGCAGAAGAACCAAGTGGCACTCGGAGATCTTGGAAGGGAGGAGATTTATTTTACACCAGTGCACTCAGAGATCATTCTCCAGAGGTCTGACCCCAGAGCATCAGCAGAGGGAATTATTTAGAGCCTGTTGCTTCTGCATTCTTCATTAATGCATGCAACAAGCAGGGTGGGAAGAAGAACCCGGAAGGGAGCGCCTTTGATCAGAGACAGGGACTTCCTTATCAGTCCTGTCGGCCATCTTATAACAGATTTTTCCCTATCAGTTTTCTTATTGAGTGAATGTCCATACCTTCTGGTACATCAGGGACTTGGATGTACATAGTTGAAACACTAATCCCTAGCATAAGCCTGACACATAGTGTTGCTGGATAAACGTGGGAGACCGAAGGCCCTGAGGCCTCAACCCAGCCTAATCCAAAGACATCCCTGAAGGCCCTTGGTCTCCTCACAAGGAAGAATTCCAAAAGAGACACAACACAGCTGATGTGCGGTACCAGTAGGAAATTTTATTAAGGTGAAAGTATACCCTTCAGATGTGAGACTGGGTGAGAGAGAGAGAGCTGTGTGCCCTGGGGTTTGGGTTTCTATCTTTTATTGACAGTTATTAACAAAGGGTAAAATATTCTGCTTGGGAATAAGATTTCTTGGAAGCAGGGTTTTGTGCCTTTCTTATTTGGTTCGGAGTTTTCTGTTATGGCACCGCCATCTTGGGCCTATCTGGTCTGATACAGTCTCTTGTGGCTTTGTTTTGGAGTACTTCCAGGACAGGCTTCTAATTCTGATTTTCCTGATAGCTGGCCATAACTAGCTCTTCTGCTGGCCTCCAAGCACCCGGTAACTGCCTACTCCAATAATACTACTTGCTAAATAAACACTTCTTTTTTTTTTTAATCTTTGTTTGAAAGCACAAGGGGCAGGAGGCGGGGGAGGGGGGGGATAGGATCCCAAGTGGGCTCTGCCCTGACAGCAGTGAATTTAATTCAGGACTCCAACTCACTCAAGGCGAGATCATGACCTCTCCATGACCTGATCTCCGTCAAAGTCGGACACTCAACCCACTGAGCTACCCAGATGCCCCTCAATAAGCATTTCTGATGGAATGAATACGCCAGTTACTGTACTTAACACAAGGAACCAACAATTATGAACATCTTTGAAGCCCCTAAGGGACTTATAATCTATTTTGAGGTTACATTTCCTTTAAAGAAATTATTATAGAATTAATCTGGTGAATTATGGTCATGAAACAAACAGTCTCAAACATTAGAGGCTTAAAGCAATTTATTATCTCTCGTACTTTTCTGTGTTACCTGGGCTCATGGGGTGTTTCTTCCTTACAGTTTCTACTGTTGCTGCCATCAAATGGTAGCTGAAACATCTGTCCTCATAAGGCTCAGTTGGACTGGGCATCCTAGATGTCTCCTCACACACTGACAGAAGGCAATACAA